>JAVUPR010000512.1:600000-1191263 GCA_036785695.1 Gentiana straminea
AAAGCAGCAGCAATGAAATCATTCACTCGATTTTGGACATTGTAATCGAACAAATCGATGTCATCCTTTTACACATGAAAGAAAAATATCATCACCTACAACCCCATAGAAGTGTATGTATATCATCTCCTTAATAGAAGTGTATATGTATATCATCTCCTTAATAGAAGTGTATGTATTATACATACAAAACGAGCGGATCATTAATGTGCTGAGATCTGTGCCGAGCGGATCATCAAAATAGGTTATTCCCAAAGACAAGCAAATATTCTAACCAATGGTATTACGATTCAATACCAAGGATTTCCACACATGCAGATAGATCAAATTATCAAGATCAAGAACCCATAAATCAACAGGGGCATGCAACAAGGCAGATTAAGTCACAAAAGTAACTCAAACAAGACACTCACAGACTGCATCTCAATAAGGGGACTCAGTGACTAAGTGTCACAAGGTAACATGGAGTAGAAGAAACCACACTGTAAGAGATAAAATCAGATTGATAGTCTAGTAAGGAATGAATCGTGTGATTACAAAATATAGGGGTTTGTTTTGAGACAGTAAGAAAAGATCGGGGACCAAAAGACGCAAAAAAAGAGTTCAGAAAATGTACCTATTTCTTTCCAACTTGAACATTAAAGTAATTCAACAAATATTATTTAGCCTCTTTAACTTGGCAATAAACCACTGTTTTAGGGATAGTGAGTCTAAGTGTATCTGACACCGTGTTGATATACGAAGAGACATTCGATCCTATCCGTCAAAAATGGCCCTCGCCGTATCGGTCCACATTCGAACCAGCAGAAGAAGATTATTATTATTATTATTATCTTTACCACCACCTGGTGCATTGTTTCCTACTTTTTCAACTTCTATAGGTAGTTTCGTGAAGAAATCTACAGTCAGCTATGTGGACTCCATGTCCACTAACCTGATCATTGTCTTCTTGCTTTCGTCTCGAAACCCCTCGAGTGACTCGTTTGATGCTGCAGCTATTGTGGATTGTAGACTCGGAAACCACTTCAACTCATGTTCAACAATAAATAAACCGTAAGCTTAGATACGGTAGGTGGTCGGGTTCGATTCCTCCAAGGAGGTCGAATGCTAGACTTTCTTGATAGGACCAAAATTAAAGAGGATTAGGTCAGATCGAACCCCCAAGTAGGAGACAAACTCTGGGCATGTAGAGATTGACTCCAGATGTAGTCGGGCCTAGGGTTGTAAGTGAACCGAGCTGCTCGTACTCGACTCACAAAACCGATGTATGTGCTCTAAGAAAGAAGATAAGGTGGACATTCACCAATGGACCTCCTAACAAGTTCCTTCAAAACAAAGTGAACCTAAAAAAGAAAAGCCGTGTATCGATTAATTTACAATACAACAAACACTATCTCAAAATAAACCAACTCCTTTGTGGATCGAAAAAACCAAAAATCACTTACAGCATCCACAGAAGCTTCAGCAGGGCCTCTAAAATAATTCAACGAACTCTCGATCAAACGCCGATAACTTTGTTCAAGGGCGATCAAATGGGGTTAATAACCATCTGCACCAAATCAGGGGACTCAGACAACTAGAGTTTAGCCTATATCCTCACAAGGCAATTGCAACTCAAAAGCTTCAGTAAGAACGGATTATCCATTCCATTCAATAAAGCCTCAAATACTTCTCATTCCATTCAACAAGCAATTGCATCAACAGTTGATCAGGGAGACAACTTTCGTAGACCACGTGGAACGCCAGCCGGATCAAAGAACATTGCTTTGTATGTATAAATACAAGATCAGTCCAATGCATCTATATGTAAACAACATTGATTTATATTTCAACAAAGATATCGTTTTTAGCGGCCAAACCCATATAGTTATAACAAAACCCATCTTCTACTTCTTTAACCCACAAGAACAGAAAGAAGGGATGTAATTAGTAGCACATAGCTTTTTTAACATAACATAAACACTTAAACTGAACAATCTCTAACAAGTCAAATCAGTATAAAATCATATTCAAGATCATACTTCTTCGAAAGAACGAATTAAAGGTTATACCGTTCAAACAATATGAGTTAGAATAAACCATTTCAAGAAAACGAGTTAATACACATTTTATTTAAGAAAAGTTATAAATTAACGAAACTTCAGTTCTTGTTTCGTTTTAATTGAAAGAATTGAAAAATACAAAAAATGAATTTCTAACAAATACTCACCCATAATCGAACGAAGCTTTTCTTGCAGGATCTCTTTTTGATTTCGAAGCTTTTCTTGCACAATCGAAGCACGAGAGTTAGGTAAGAATCTGTGTGGTCTTGCTTCCCAGGACCCCGGTGGATTGAAACGACAATAGATGGTAGACGGAGGGTGGAGGCGGGAGTGAGAGGAGAGCGTAGGGATTGAGGGGAGATGCTGATTGGGGATTTAGGCAAGACGGCTGATTTAGGGTAGACGAGAATGATGTTGGGAAAATTGGGATGCTTAATTTGTAAAAAAAAAATGGAAAATATACTACTTTTTTTTTACACAGTAAAAACAATAATAATAATAGTACTTATGAAAGGAAAAAAATGATTATTTATGAGATAATGAGGAGATTTTTTTTGATTCAGTGCTATGAAGTGGACGAGCATAAGATGCCGCGCTATGAAGCTGACGGGATTATGATGCTGCTCTATGAAGCGTACGGGATTTTGATGCCGCGCTGTGAAGCGGATAGGGATACCGTGCTATAAAGCAGACGGAATTAGGATGCCGCACTATGAAGCGGACGGGCTAAAGATGCCTCACTATGAAGCGGAAGGGATTTTGATGTTGGGCTGTGAAGTGGACAGGCTTAAGACACCGCGCTATGAAGTGGGTATGCTCATGATTCCGCGATATGAAGTGTAAGGGCTTTTGATGACACGCAATGAAGAGGGCGGGCTTTTGATGCCGTGGTATGAAGCTGACGGGCTTATTGTTGGTGGAGAGAAATCCCGTGTTGATGCAGAGACGAACTTTAGTGATTGTAACGGTTGGGAGAGTTCCAAAGATGATAAGGCTTAGCCTGCCACTTACGGAAGGGAGAGTTCTAAAATAAATAGGCTCATCCAGTTACTTTTGGTAACGAGAGTTTCAAAATAAAATAGCTCAACCCGCCACATTGGTGGGGTGAGTTCTGAAAATGAGACGCATAATCATTCAATTTGTATAAACGAAAGTAAACGCCAATAAGAGCTCATACCTGGAGAGTTCATACTGGAGAGCTCGTAACTGGAGAGATCATATCTAGAGAGCTCGCATCTGGAGAGCTTGTATCTATAGAGCTCATATCTAGAGAGCTTGTATGTAGAATGCTCTTATGTTGAGAGCTCGTATCTAGAGAGCTCGTATCTAAAGAGCTCGTGTCTTTAGAGCTCATACCGAAGAACTCGTATTAGAGAGCTTGCTGGGCGAGCTCTTGCTGGGCGAACTCGTACTGGGCGAACTCATGCCGGGTGAGCTCATGTTGCACGAGCTCATACTGGGTGAGCTCATTCAGTGGAAGATAATGTTGGGTGAGCTCTTGCTGGGCGAGCTCACGTTGGCCGAGCTCATGCTGGGCGAGCTCATTCTGAGCGAGATCATTCAGAGCGAGCTCACGTCGGGTGAGCTAATTCTGAGTGAGCTCGTATTAGGCGAGCTCATGCTTGGTGATTCTGTGAAGATCATGATGAAGGTCATGATAGAGATCTAGGAATCTAGATGATGATCTTGAAAGAGATTTGACGATCTGGATGAAGATCTTGATGAAGATTTGAAGATCTAGATGGAGATCTTGTTGAAGACTTGGAGATCTAGATGAAGTTCTTGATGAAGACTTGAAGATCTGGATGGCGATTTTTATGAAGACATGAAGCCCTAGATGAAGATCTTTTTGAAGACTTGAAGATCTAGATGGAGATCTTGTTGAAGTCTTAGAGATCTCGGTGAAGATCTTGATGAATACTTGAAGATCTAAATGAAGATCTTGATGAAGGCCTGGATGTCCGGATGAACTGGATGAAGATTCCATCGAAAGGTTTCATCGAAAAACAAATAATGGGCGGTTTTAGTCCGCCGGAGCTGGAAACTGCCGCTGTGAATTTATGACCAGACCGTAAAAATTGTTGAAAATGTTGAGTTCCGGTATCGGAGCCAGCTAATAATGCTGTGGATTTAACGGTGGATATCTAGCTAAAGTGAGTGATTTTTCCGGTGGTTGCTGCAGAACTCAAGAACAAGATAAAGAAAATGTTGTGTTTATAATTACGAGTTGTGCCGTGAAAGGCTTCCTACATACCCTTAGCTTGTAAGGGATCAAGCCCAAGTTACGTAGTTCTTAAAAAATGAGAGAGCCTCTTTGTGAAGGGTGTGATGTTGCTAATTATAGGGGCCAAGAGATGATGAGCTGGCAACCTGGTGTGCTGGTGGGTTGGTGAGTAGAAAGCTGGCGGGCTGAGAGCTGGAGGGTTGAGAGCCCGTGGGCTTGAGATCCGGTGTGCTCAAGAGAGGGCGGGTTGAGAGCCGACGGGGTCGATCTCTGGCAAGAAGATGAGATTATAGCTAGAGAGCCTGTACTGAGTGAGCCCATAATCGTCGTTTATGAACTATGTTGCCTAGTTGACCAAGCTTTGTCCGAGCTGAAGGGGCGAGTAGGTCGGCTGCCAACGCTTTGGATCGAGCTGGACATTGTTTATTGATGTCCGTTGCCTTGCCAACAATGTGAATCGTAGAGGCTTGAGGTGAGTTGGATAGTGCTAGACTTGGTCTGGCATGTGAAGTAGCGGACTGGCTGGGCTTAGGACCCTTTACGTTATTGGGCTTATGAATGGGTCAGGTTCGGATCCAATGGCTCTTTTCTAGACATGGCGGGGCTTCGTCTATTTTGAAATATCACTTCATATTATTTTAAATCTCAATTTCTTGTTTCACCATTAATTAATATCATGTTCCCACAATAGTTTGTGTTCGTTTTCTAACATTTCTCTTCAAATATTGCGATATTACGTAAATATCGTGCTGAGGTATTAGATAGGCGCTGAACATTCATTTTTTCTGTTTAATTTTTGTTCTCTATATTTACAACGATTTTATGCATTACGCCTTTGTTGGATGATTATGTTTGTAGGGGCGTGCTTCAGGGTATTAGCTTCGGTAGAGAGGCTGCGGTTACTATATCCCATCTGTTGTTTGCTGATGACTGCATGGTATTCTTTGAGGTACTAGATGGGGTGGTGGACATCTTGATGGACTTGTTCCCCAGGTATGGTACCCTCTCAGGCCAGGTGATAAACATCCACAAGTCTAGCTTGTATTTCTCAGAGTCAGTTTCTACAGAGCAGAGGGATGCGGTGTCTGCCACGCTCCAGATTCCCCTTGGCGATGGGTCTGGAAAGTATCTAGGGATACCTTATGTGGTTGGCCGAAACAAGCATTAAAAGTTCGAGTTTATGCCGGATAAGATATACAAAAAGGTGTCATGTTGGAAAGGTAAGCTGCTTTTGCCAGCTGGGAAATAGGTCTTTATTAAATCGGCCCTTCAGGCCATTCCTACTTTTGTCATGCAGTGCTTTATGCTTCCAATTACTTTAATCTGGGAATTGGAAAAGGAGATCAGGGGTTTCATCTGGGGGGACACAGAAACGAGACGGCGGGTTTATTAGAAGAGTTGGGAGGCATGTTGTTTGCCAAAGAACCTGGGTGGATTGGGTTTTCGGGACCTGGAATGTTTCAATCTAGCCCTTTTAGCTAAGCAAGCATGGAGGATCATGTATCACCCAGGGTCGTTGGTAGTGCAGGTTCTCCATGCGAAATATTTTAAGGATGGAACCATGATGTCAGCCAGGTTAGGGCACCGCCTGTCGTTTTTGTGGTGAAGTATCTTGGAAGGCATGGATCTGTTCCGCACTGGGATACGATGGAGAGTGGAGGATGGGGAGTCAGTGTTTGTTTTTCATGATGCATGTACGGAGCCACGGCCATCATTCTGAATACGTTATGCAGGTCACATCCTTCCGACCGATGCTAATGTGTCGGCGCTATGCATTCTAAACACAAGAGTTTGGGATGCCTCTCATATCCGAGATATATTTCAGCCATGGGAGGAGTCCGACATCATATTTTCCACTTCTATAGCTTCAGGGACTTACCCGGATCGGCGGATTTAGGACTATGATCGCACGGGAACCTATACGGTCAGATCCGGGTATTATCTTGCTTTTTCTCTTTATCGGCCTTCTCTGGTAGCAGGGCTGACGACTTGGTGGGGTTGATCTGGTTTGGCGCAAATGTTGGCAGCTTTCGGTCCAGCCTCGTATTCAGCACTTTCTGTGGTGGTGCCTCCACGACTGTTAGGCCATTGGGCAAGGACTTCTGCGGCGTAATATGGGGATATGCATATGTATGGCTTGCGGGGATGAAAATGAGACTCAACGGCATGTTTTGTTCGAGTGTGAAATGGCGGACAGGATCTAACAGGCCTCTCCTTTCCACGGGTTATTAGAGCATATTCGCTCGTCCTCCTTTGTGGATTTCTTTATGTGCCTTTTGGATGAATGGGGTATGCAGGATGCAGTACGAGTTGTTGGGATGATGTGGGGGATATGGAAGTCATGGTGCTCTGCGGTATTTGACGGCCAGGCGGTATATTTCTCGGCAGTGTGTGCGCATTTTCTAGCGGCGACAACACAATTTATTGAGGCCCTATCGGCCTTCCGGGTGCAGGGGGGCCGCAACACTTGCCGGATTCTTGGACTAGGCCACCTCAAGGGGTATTGAAATGTAATGTGGATGCCGCTGTTCGAGATGATAGGGCGGGCGTTGGGCTGATTTTTCGGGACAAGACAGGGGCCGTCATGCACTCGATGAACTATCTCTTTGATAAGGGGGGGGGGGGTCGACCGGAATATGTGGAGCTCCGTGCTATTTACCTGGCACTGGTGGAGGCACAACGCTTGAATGTCCTGCGATTAGAGGTAGAAAGCGACTTCTTGGCGTGTGTACAATGGCTTCGACACCCTGTGGAGGACATTACCGCTCATGGTTGTTTATTGCAGGATTGTTTGACTTTACTTCATAATTTTATTTCTATTTCCTTTACTTTTGTCCGTCGGACTGGCAATGTACCTGCGCATCTGCTAGCACGACACGCTTTGTCTTTGGATTATGTATCTTCTTGGGTCACTTTGCCTCCTGGAGACATTTTGGCCGCATGTTTTGCAGACATTGATTAATAAAATTCTTTGGTTTCTCAAAAAAAAAAAAAAAAAAAATTGTGTATTTATAATTTTATGTTGTATTAAAATGGTTAATGGTCAAGTTCTTATTTTTATTTTTAAATTAACTAACACAAACTTATATATAGAAAATTTCTTTTTCTAAGCGCTCTCTTTTGTTTTGAGAAGTCTAGGCGCTCTCTGACCTTGTCATGTGTTTTCATTAAATTAAACGTTATTATATTTGTATTGTATCGTGTAAAATAGTATCTGTCTGTATTCGTATTTCATATACACATGTTGTGGTGAGAAATGTTCTGTGTGTATATTCGTATTTCAAATATTTCAGTTTGCCTCGTCATGCATCTATTCGGCATCTTCAATTAAAGAATCGATCTTCCAAGATTATGGTTCCTGGCTCTATACGTGTGTATATAAATATATATATATATATAGTGTTAGAAAGCAACACTTTATTAAAAAATTATAATTACAGGCCTGAGCATTATGACTAATTCATCAGTATTAGTTTTCACGTCATGAAAATAATTAGAGACTGTCTAAGTATATATTTGCATAGATTAGAGGTATTATTTAATTTGTTTGATTCATCCACGGAAGGACTTTGCATATGTATCATATAAATTAGTCCATGCCTCACGAAAAATTCTTTGCCTGAATGATAAACGAAATGATCTTTTGTGAAGGAGATGAAATAAGATGAGTTGATTGACGATGCTGGATAGCGTCGAGTATATAATCCGGGCCTGAATTGCTCCTAGAACGATTTATCAAGAATCTTTTACAATGGAGATGGTGATTGTGGTTTGCTGTAGACTGAGCCTTAGAGTTATTTCCTCTCAAGTTGCCTACGTATCCAATATGTTTTATTGGAATCAAGTCTTTCGTAGTTCCTTAAGGTTTGATTATATAGGGGGGCGTATCGCCCTATTTCTTGTCCTGCAAGCATCTAGGATTTATTTCTAACCCTAAGGATTAATTCGAGTAAATCCCTTATACTTACTGATAATTAGGGTTATATTAGAATACCAGGATCAATGTCCTATAATCATTGGATTCTTTACATGTTTATCCTATTCTATAGACACATGTTAAATATCAAGATAAGGAAAGCTCTACCGTCCTGCGAAGAGGTACTCAAGCCGTCTCGATCCGAGCTGAACTTCCCAAACTCCGCTAGTCCCGAGGACTGCAGGAAGGGTCAGACCTGCCTTTATATTCATCAACCTTGTTTCTCTATTTACTTATTGCGAGGTCATTCTCCGAGTGACACGTGGAAATGCCTACTCAGGGCTATCATCATAAGCCCCCCAGGTCTGACTAGACCCTGTTAGGGTAGGTCAAAGCGGAGCACAGTTTGGCTACTTCACTGAGTCTGGGTTGGCCTTGCCACGTGTTTATGCTATGGTCATTAGTTAGCTATGACAGGCAAAAAAAGCCAAGTGTTTCTATACTTGCATTAATGACGGTGCGGTTTTCCCCATACCTCATTTTCGGACTTATAACTTCCTAGTCTTGTCACGTCTCTTCAGACGTTACCATCCTCCATTTAAAACCAGAATCGAAGTCGGACTATTGCCATTATAGCATTCATCTTCTTAAAAAACAAGTAAGCATTCTATGACCTCTCCATTTTTGTATCTGCATTGTTATTGAGTGAGCCAGAAATTGTTGGAAATATTATTTATGTTTTGATGATGATTCGTCACGTAATTAGACAAATTAAAGATGTCAAATCTAAAAGAATCCTTGTGAAATCAACTAAGGTTGAGCGTAATGATTTATCTAGAAAAGAGTTGAGAAGGTATAATTCTCTCAACCAAGAAACTGGAAGTAATACTTCAGTAACTAACCCAGCCGGACCCAAGAAGATATGGGTACCGAGGAAAACTTAAACTGTTTTGCAGGAAAAGTTAGTTTACATTGCAAAATCCTCAGAAAAATGATTTCTACACAAAACTGAAATGGCAAAAGCTGATGGAGGACAAATTGGTTAATAGCAGAAAACTTTCCAGCTACCATCTGACGTTTGGGCTGACATGACAAATCACTCGAAGCCACGTGTCGATCTGGGAGAAAAACTAGATGTACATCCCTACATAATCTCATTGATTGTGACACGACTCTCATTTGAAAACGATTGAAAGACAAAATCTTGACGAAATCCTGCTCTCCCAAAATCAAGCATTCAAGAATCCCCAATTCCAAAATCAATGGAGCAATACAATATTGACGAAGGAATCACAACAAGCCTGGACGCATTCTGTCAAAAATTCTCCAACTCCAATCTTTCAATTCAAATTGCAAAGAAGATTAAGAAGATTCGATGTTTGGAAAATTTGATTGATACAAACGTCTCTACCTTATGTCCAGACGGCATTAGAGATTTCTACAGGAATGCTGAAATCACCAACAATGGAAGAAGCTTCAAAACGACTGTTCAAGACAAAAACTTCACCATTGATGAACAACTACTTTCCCTGGTGTTCCGTCTAGATATAATTGGAGGCTCTCCATCCTTCACCTTTGGGAAAGAGGAAAAAGACAAGCTTTGGAACATCACCGCAAACAATAAGAAGGAGTAGAATTTCAGTGGCTCTATATATCAGCAGAAAGGAGAATTCGCATTCCTGACAATTCTTCTGACCAAAAATGTCATTGGTCATGCTCGAAATTTCTACACTCTCTCAACGGACAAAATGAAAATGATTTATGCCATTTGGTTTGAGGAAAGATTTAATTGGAACAAATTTATACTCAATCAGTTGATAAAGCAGATTTCTGATGAGAAGGAGAGAATCAAAGAAAGTAAGGAAGCTGCTGGAGAATCATTCTTACTGAAAAAGTGTTTTACCTATCCAGTGCAAAGGATACTGGATCATTTCTCCATTTCTAAACCCACACCAACCGAAGTAAAACAGAAGTCACTATCCACTGGGACAAAGAAAAGGAAAGTCATCAAGGAAGAAAGTGAAGTTTCAGACTCCAGTTCAAGTGAGACTGTGAGATTAGACGACAGAACCCTGAGAAGACAGAAAAGAATGTTGAACAAGTTTCAGGCAAAGAAAACTGAAAATAAGGAAGTAATTGAGATTGAGGATGAAACTGATGAAACTGAAGAAAGCAAGCCTGATGAGTCTGAAGAAAGCATTTACAAAGAAACTGAAGAGTTCGTTGATGAACTTGAAGAAAGTGAACAAGATGGAGATATAGAAATTGGTGAAGATGAATCTGAAAAAGTTGATGAAAAATCTGAAGAAATCAAGTATGAAGAATCTGAAGGGAGTGAATTTCCCACTACTATGTTTGGGGAATACACTGAAAAATAGAGAGAAGCTGTTGAAGATGCAGAATTTTGTGAAACTGAGTACGAAAAGGAACTGACAGTTCATGATACTCACTTTTACTATCCTGAGGCCAGCATCTCATCCCAGGCTCATATAGCATCCACAAGCAAGTCAGCATTTGAAGATACTCTGGTTCAAGAAACTGAAGCTGAGAAACTGAAGAATCCGAAAGAATTCATTGAATGTTTAATACACAATCTACAGGAGAAAATGTTCAATTTGCATGAATTAATTGGAAAGATACATTATTCAGGTCTGAACAGATACTCAAACATCATCACCCTACGTAAGTTATTTGAAGATTGCTATCGCTTATCTTCAAACAAGGGGGAAGAAGAAGCTGTAAGTGATGATGTTGCAGCTAAAGAAGAAAAGACTGAAGAGGCTTATGTCAGACAACTGATAGAAGATCAAGACAGACAAGTAGATGCTGATCTACTAACTACTCAACTTGATGAAGAAGCAATTGATAGTATGTTTGAAGAGCTGATTGCAGAAGGAGATTTTAAAGACACAAGGACTGAGGATGATGAAGATAATGCAGTTAAAGCAGTGCTGAGCATCAGGAAGAAGCTTGTAATCTGTGTTAAATCTCTTGAAAACTGACAGATAAGGAGACACAAACAAAGGGGGAAACAGAAAAGAAATTAGAAAGAAAAGAGGAAAAAGAAAATCTTATCTCAGAAGAAGAAGATAAATTGATGGAAGAAGAACTCAAAGAAATTCTGATCAAGTTCAAAAACCAAGAGAATGAAGAAGGAAACAGACTGCTGAATGAATATCTGGAAATCAAGCCTAGAGTTGGTGAAACTGAAGAAGAAGGAAAAACCAGAAGATCTTTAGAGACAAAAAGGAGTATATTTGCTGGTGAAAAATTATTGGCTTTGGAAAAAGAGATGTAATTTGCTAACTCAGTTTGGCTCATTTTGAATCCTATAATAAACTCAGCTGTTCTAGTTTGCTTATTTGAATTGTTTGGATTTCTTGCACTATTCTTTTATTATTGCTTTTAGGGAGGGTTATGATACATCATCAAAAATGGGGAAATTGTTGGAAATATTATTTATGTTTTGATGATGATTCGTCATGTAATTAGACAAAATCTCCTTCTGCAATCAGCTCTTCAAACATTCTATCAACTGCTTCTTCATCAAGTTGAGTAGTTAGTAGATCAGCATCTACTTGTCTGTCTTGATCTTCTATCAGTTGTCTGACATAAGCCTCTTCAGTCTTTTCTTCTTTAGCTGCAACATCATCACTTACAGCTTCTTCTTCCCCCTTGTTTGAAGATAAGCGATAGCAATCTTCAAATAACTTACGTAGGGTGATGAGATGTTTGAGTATCTGTTCAGACCTGAATAATGTATCTTTCCAATTAATTCATGCAGATTGAACATTTTCTCCTGTAGATTGTGTATTAAACATTCAATGAATTCTTTCAGATTCTTCAGTTTCTCAGCTTCAGTTTCTTGAACCAAAGTATCTTCAAATGCTGACTTGCTTGTGGATGCTATATGAGCCTGGGATGAGATGCTGGCCTCAGGATAGTAAAAGTGAGTATCATGAACTGTCAGTTCATTTTCATACTCAGTTTCACAAAATTCTGCATCTTCAACAGCTTCTCTCTGTTTTTCAGTGTATTCCCCAAACATAGTAGTGGGAAATTCACTCCCTTCAGATTCTTCATACTTGATTTCTTCAGATTTTTCATCAACTTTTTCAGATTCTTCTTCACCAATTTCTTTATCTCCATCTTGTTCACTTTCTTCAAGTTCATCAACGAACTCTTCAGTTTCTTTGTACATGCTTCCTTCAGACTCATCAGGCTTGCTTTCTTCAGTTTCATCAGTTTCATCCTCAATCTCAATTACTTCCTTAGTTTCAGTTTTCTTTGCCTGAAACTTGTTCAACATTCTTTTCTGTCTTCTCAGGGTTCTATCGTCTAATCTCACAGTCTCACTTGAACTGGAGTCTGAAACTTCACTTTCTTCCTTGATGACTTTCCTTTTCTTTGTCCCAGTGGATACTGACTTCTGTTTCACTTCGGTTGGTGTGGATTTAGAAATGGAGAAATGATCCAGTATCCTTTGCACTGGATAGGTAAAACCCTTTTTCAGTAAGAATGATTCTCCAGCAGCTTCCTTACTTTCTTTGATTCTCTCCTTCTCATCAGAAATCTGCTTTATCAACTGATTGAGTATAAATTTGTTCCAATTAAATCTTTCCTCAAACCAAATGGCATAAATCATTTTCATTTTGTCCGTTGAGAGAGTGTAGAAATTTCGAGCATGACCAATGACATTTTTGGTCAGATGAATTGTCAGGAATGCGGATTCTCCTTTCTGCTGATATATAGTGCCACTGAAATTCTTCTCATTCTTATTGTTTGCGGTGATGTTCCAAAGCTTGTCTTTTTCCTCTTTCCCAAAGGTGAAGGATGGAGAGCCTCCAATTATATTTAGACGGAACACCAGGGGAAGCAGTTGTTCATCAATGGTGAAGTTTTTGTCTTGAACATTCGTTTTGAAGCTTCTTCCATTGTTGGTGATTTCAGCATTCCTGTAGAAATCTCTAATGCCGTCTGGACATAAGGTAGAGACCTTTGTATCAATCAAATTTTCCAAACCTCGAATCTTTTTAATCTTCTTTGCAATTTGAATTGAAAGATTGGAGTTTGAGAATTTTTGACAGAATGCGTCCAGGCTTGTTGTGATTCCTTCGTCAATATTGTATTGCTCCATTGATTTTTGAATTGGGGATTCTTGAATGCTTGATTTTGGGAGAGCAGGATTTCGTCAAGATTTTGTCTTTCAATCGTTTTCAAATGAGAGTCGTGTCACAATCAATGAGATTATGTAGGGATGTACATCTACTTTTTCTTCCAGATCGACACGTGGCTTCGAGTGATTTGTCATGTCAGCCCAAATGTCAGATGGTAGCTGGAAAGTTTTCTGCTATTGACCAATTTGTCCTCCATCAGCTTTTGCCATTTCAGTTTTGTGTAGAAGTCAGTTTTCTGAAGATTTTGCAATGTAAACTGACTTTTCCTGCAAAACAGTTTAAGTTTTCCTCGGTACCCATATCTTCTTGGGTCCGGCTGGGTTAGTTACTAAAGTATTACTTCCAGTTTCTTGGTTAAGAGAATTATACCTTCTCAACTCTTTTCTAGATAAATCATTACGCTCAACCTTAGTTGATTTCACAAGGATTCTTTTGGATTTGACATCTTTAATTTCTTTGTGTAATCTACCAGGTCTTCCAGTATCTTGATTTCTAAAGTTTGTACTTGTTGAGATCCCAAGACTGGGTATGGGTGGGGGATTATCATTGCCTTTGTCAACTTTACTGAGCATTGTCCTTTCAGCAAAATATGACAACTCAGTTTCTATTAACTCATTCCAATATTTTGCTTTGTCAAGTTCTTTGTCTTTTTGTTCCAATTCCAAGGAGAGTTTTTCGGTTAAATTGACAAGATCGGATTTTCTCTGACTGAGTTCAGCAAGTGATAACTGAGTGGAAGAATGTACCTTTTCTTGATGATTCGATATAGTTTGTACATTCTCTTGTTGCTGTAATGAATCTTCAATATCAATATCTATTTGCAACAATTCCTTTCCTTCTTCTTTTGAGAGGTCTCTTAGTGATGGAACTCCTCTGGATTCTTTAAGGTGATCATTGAAGTTTGTATCCACTTCATCACTGAGTTGAGGTTCTGAATTTGTATAAAGATTTGTCGTACTGAACCTTCGATCATTTGATCCTGAAAATCAGATATATTTTGCAAGCAATTAGTTAGGGGGTGAATAAGCCAACTTCTAGCTCTAAATGTAGACATTGAAAAACTAAGTGAACTGATACAGTGAGGGGTCTTCAACAATTGGTTTAAAAGGTATACTTGGATCTTCTTTCAAGTGAAAGAACTGCTCCGATACTAGTTTTTAGGATCAAGCGCATACCGTTGTACTAAAACCAATTGGTGTTAGTAAAGGTGCTACTTTATTTCCTTATACCACACCTTCACAGCGCCATGGGTTGAACGCACAAGGCGGGTAGAGTGCTGTATACCCAACAATATCCCCCCAGCACCTGCTACCCACTCAACCATGGTTTACCACAGAATGCTGTTGCCGGGATTCGAACCCATGACCTGCTCTGCTACCAGTTTTTAGGATCAAGCGCTTACCGTTGTACTAAAACCAATTGGTGTTAGTAAAGGTGCTACTTTATTTCCTTATACCACACCTTCACAGCACCATGGGTTGAACGCACAAGGCGGGCAGAGTGCCGTATACCCAACAGAAGCCCTATTTGAGTCTTAACCAGAATCGGAAAGTGAATCCTCCCATTTTAGGGTTAGCCCAGAGAACCCTGTTCTTCCACCGGTCGAACACTCTATTTCCAAACGCTTAATCAATCATATGGGATTCGAACACTTGGTTTTAGCCCCCCGGTACTATCCATCCTACAACGGTCCCCTACGCTTCTATGGTACTTCAAAATTTGTTCAAACCTTAAAAGCACACATGGCTTTGAAATCCCAAGCTGCTTGTCACAACTCCGATTCTAATCTGACCAATAGTGATTTGGCCTCTACCTGCAAACAATACAAGTTAACCAATCCCTTATTGACCCCAAGATCCCTGCCCCTGGCATTTATTCTTACCAAGCTCCAATGAGTTATTACGCCGTCTAGCGAGACCAACTCCTTTGTGGTTTGATGTTTCCGGTGTGTCCGGCAGTATTGGCTGTCCTGGACCACTATGGCCTGGGGCTTGCCTAAATTGTACCCAATGGTATAAGGGCCATAGTGGGTTTCGCCATGTGGTGCCGATGTGCTTGCATTACTTTTACAGTCAAGTACTTCCGGCTCTTCCACCATTGTAAGCAGGTGCCTGACCAAGCTGGGTTCTACTGCTTCCCACGCTGAGGGGACATCATGAATGATGTTAGGTTCATAGAGAAGGGAGATACATCTTACAAAAATAGGAAGCAGCACGTATTTTTTTTCATTTGTCCCGAGGTGGAAATCAACCTGGGCAGAGGGAATACTGCTGACCGGGGTAGCAATCCTCGGCCCGCAGATGTTGATAAAAAATTCCTAGATGATTCAGGAAGAGTTGTATTTACATTGGTATGAAGAAGTATTCTTCTGCATTGATAGAATCTACCAAACTGCCAACTGCTGGCCCTGATCCCTACAAGGAACAGAGTAAAAGGGAATATGAAATCTGTAGGATCCTTGTATTTGTTGCCTTCTTTTTCTCTTCTATATATATGATTTTTTTGGTGACATAACACTCACACCGACTCCTATGCCTTGTTTCGTGAAGTGTCAAACTTTTCTGAGCTACTCATTGATGTTGCTGATGAAACGGAAGTACCTGCTGATACTCAGCCTGAACAGGACTCCGAAAGGACCGTGAGTCTGACTTCACCGCCGCCCGGTCTGCCGGGAACGTGCCGGATCCTGAGGCAGCCAGGATCCTGTCAGAGCTTATTGAGGACGCCCCGCCTCTTCCTCTCGGGCCATCCTAATAGACGTGGAGGATGCTGAGGAAGAGGAAGAGAGAGATGAGTTCCGGCATCAGAAGAGGAAGCAAGTAATGATCATTGACACCCCTTGAAGGGGTAAATCCAAGATAATGAAGACTGTTCCCCGTCCTGTTGAGGAGATTGAGGATGTCGACCCAGAGGAGGACGTGCCGGTGGATCAAGGCGTCTAGCTGAGCTGTCCGACCAAGTTTTGCCGATGTGGTAAATTATCTCTTGGTACGCTGACCTTATATGTATTGTACTTTTATTCTATTCTAACCTTTAAACTCTCTCAGGGAGCCCAAATCGGCTAAGATTTTCTGGAAAGACTTGCTGAGTCTTCAGCTATTAAAGAAGCTAAAAAGAAAAGCATTAAGGAGCTAAGAGGGAGCCGGGAGAGGCATACGAAGTCTTCCAAAATCAAAGATGAGGAGATCAAGTCCCTGAAGGAGCAACTTGGGAAGTCAAGACTCAGTATACCAATGAAGTTCAAGCGCTTTGGATAAGTATACTGCGGAGAACTCAGAGCCGGGGCATGCCTTAGTCAAAGTTTGGGCCGAGAGGGATGCACTGGAAGCCTCTATTCTTGCTCGGAATGCTCAAGCCATCAATGAGTATAAGTCCTCTAGACACTTAGCTTAGGCTTTGAAGGCTTTACTGGGCCCTGTTATGCAACATGGTTATACCTCTAGGGTTGATGAAGCTAAGGAGCAACATGCCGACTTAGTTCTTCCCAATGTTCCTCACTATCGGATGATGTACAAGGTTGGTGCGGGTAAGATCTATGATGATCGTCTGAGAGAGTTTAAGAAAGGTGAGGACATTAGGGCTAAGTACAACAAGCACCGCCCGGTCTCCCAGAGTGCCGAGCCGAATTCTTCCACAACAGAGCAGAATCCTGCTGCTAAGAAATGATGTCCCGTCTCTCTTTTAATAAGACATACTTTGCTTTGTAAAATATCTGAAAAACTTGTATGTTTTCTGAATAATTATGGTGCTTTGCCCACAATACTTTTATTTCTATTTTGTATTTTATTTTGAGTTCAAGTACTTACCTGGTACCGTACTCCCCCAGTATGGCATGCATTAATTATTGTTGTGGATGGCATACTTGGTTATTGATACTGAGCTCTGTATGGTCTATGTAATTTGGTTTCAGCCCACGTTCCTGAGTCTGACCTGTAGTACTCAGTTAAAAATGTAGCCCGACCTGTAGACTCGGGAAGTTTGTGGTATGAAAAGTTTCTGAGTCTGACCTGCAGTACTCAGTTAAAAATTTAGCCTGGCTTGCAGACTCGGGAAGTTTGTGGTCTGTAGACTTTCTGAGTCTGACCTGTAGTACTCAGTTAAATATCTATCATGCCGCAGACTCGGGAAGTTTGTGGTATGCGGACTTTCTGAGTCTGACCTGCAGTACTCAGTTAAAAAATTAGTCTGACCTGCAGTAGTCAGTTAAAATTTGGCCTGACCTACAGACTCGGGAAGTTTGTGCTATTCAATCTTTCTGAGTCTGTCCTGCAGTACTCAATTTAAATTTGGCCTGACCTGCAAGCTCAGGATGTTTGTGGTATGCAAAATTTCTAAGTCTGACCTGCGGTACTCAGTTAAAAATTTAGCCTGACCTACAAACTCGGGGAAGTTTGTGGTATGCAAACTTTCTGAGTCTGACCTGCAGTACTCAGTTCGATTTTTCCCTTGAAGGGCTATATTTAACATTGTCATACTCATGAAAGAAAAATTTCATTAAAATGTGGTGATGTGTGATTACATCTTTATTGAAAATAATAATACTGAATCAAAAAGAAAATAAAACAAGTCCGGCACTTGTCCTAGACATAAAATTTCCCGAGATTATTGGCATTCCAACTGCGAGGTATGGTCCTACCTCTTGCATCAGCCAGCTGGTATGAGCCTTTTCTATGAACTTTGACCACTTTGTAGGGGCCTCCCCAGTTCGGGTCGAGCTTTTCCTGAGGACCCTGCCTGCTGACCTCATTCTTTCACAGCACCATATCTCTTCTTTGAAGTAGGAATGCTTGACATTGAAGTTATAGTACTGAGATATCCTCTTTTTGTACTTAGCCATTCGGATATATTCCACTTCTTTGGCTTCTTCCAGGTTATCTTTAGCCTGCCTGAGTTCACTATCCTGATCCGATTAGGCATGGAGCTCGGTCCTCGGGGAAGGGAGTCCGATTTCTACAGGGATAACTGCCTCACATCCATAAGCCAAGAACAAAGGCATTTCACCCGTTGCTGAGTTTGACGTAGTCTTGTACGCCCAAAGTATGTTGTGATGTGATTCTTACGAATCAAATCCTTTGTTTTGCCCAGGAAGAAATTGGTGATAACCAATGGGAGCTAAATCCGCGCCTTAGACCAAGACAACGGCGGGAACGCCACAACGTAGTGCTCACTTACATTGATAAGTTCTCCAAGGGGGCGATCCTCCAATCCAAGAGAACCTCACACACACAAGGTGCACAATTAAGACAATGCTTAATCAAATAATATTTCACTCCCAAAATTAACTTATCTGTTACAATGACTCTATTTGCCTTTATATAGGCTACAGATTGAAGGAAATAAAACAAACTAGCAATGTGGGAGAATTAATATCTAATTTTCGCCACATTATTTCCTAATTGACCTAACTTGACTCTAATAAGCCCAAATGGCTTTTATTTGCTGAAAATAAATACTTAACCCAATATACTATCATATAGTCACATTTTTTATGGACAATACTAGCATTTAGGCCCATAAAACCATTATTAACTAAACTCAATGCAAAATGAAATAAAACAATTCCAATAACTAATTAATAACTCATCCAACCCCATATTTGCTCAGCTCTTCAGTGTTCTTGGGCTGGATCACATCATTCCCTCCCGGTTGGAAAGGATTCGTCCTCGAATCAAAAGGACGTCATATAGCTGATCACTATGCACAAAGTCCAGAGAAACTACAAAAAACACCAATGCTATGCCGGCATCAAATATAATGCGAAGACACAACGTCAAATGAGTTGCACGCTGATATTGTGAGCCATGCTTCACCAAATCAACATGAGAGGTGTATCTTGGCTCGATATAGACGTGAATGAAGCTCTGTGTGGTAGCAATATAATTATGAAAATGCAATGTAGGGTCTTCATCAACAGGTGTAGCAAAATGATCAATAAAAGAGTGCTCCGGCTTTCCACCAATATCAATAGTGCCAAGGTCGTCCATCGGCACTAAAGGCGTTGCATCGCGCACATCCAATAAATCATTTTTCTCCTCAATTGTAAGAACATCATGTACCCGCAAAGAAGATTCAACAAACCGGAACAAGAATTGAGTAACATAGAATCTTCTTTTGCCTCAACCAAAAACAACTCCTCAGATATCTCTACTATCTCACCCACTAAGTCAGGTTCATTCACCTCCACCACACTCTCACTTTCCTCATTTTTCATCTCCTCCTCTCGAATGTTAACAACCTCGTCGTTTTTTTGTTCCACCAATTCTTTTGCTTTTTCAGTTTCAAGTTTCAAACGAGTATTTTCCTCCATTACATGCCCCTCAAAGTTTTTAGCGAACCGAACCTTATCTTTGTGAGCCTCTTCGGGGATAACGCAAGGAGCTTAAAGTTTCTACCTTTATGGCGCAAAGTGTAGCTATTTGCATACCCATCATAAGTAACTCTTCTATCAAAGCGCCAAGGTCGTCCAAGTAATATATGGCCGACGTGCATGGGGACTACATCACATAAAACTACACCATCGAGTTTACCAAGATTGAAGGAAATTAAGGCCTGTTGGGTAACCCGCATTTCACCAACATCATTCAGCCACGCAACTTATACGGATGAGGATGGGGTATAGTAGGAATGGATAATTTTGCGATCACATACGTACTAACTAAGTTAGCACAACAATCGAGTTCAATAATCATAGAGCATAGCCTTTCACCAATCCAACAACGTGTACGAAAAAAATCACATTCAGCATAACCTTGCAAACTATTATCTCTTTCTGTCATCGTCTCAAAAGAAATGACCTCACAAACTCATGTGCTTGCACTCACCCTCTCTCAAAGTCATATTGAAATTTTTCGACAGGAGAATTACATAGGTGTGAAACCCACGTATTTAATGACCAAACTAAGACGAATCTGCCAAAACTCAAAAGACAAAATTTGTAGAACAGAGAGTTTTCTAAATGATGTCAAAATTTCAGATTTTTCGGAGGTCTAGAAGTCGCCCAACCAATCATTTTTCAGAAACTAGTGCAATCTGTCAGAATTCTCCAGATTGATAGCAGTGTCTTACGGTGCCGATTGCGATTAAACTACAGCGAATTTGGGAAACCTAAAAAGATAAAAGTTGTAGATCGGAGAATTTCCTATTAGTTCACAAAATTTCAGGCAATATCGAGTCGTTTAACCCACTGAAAACGAATTCGAACAATGATTTACTGCTGCAGTTTTTCTGGACAGATTGTTTGGAGTAATCGGCGGTTTTAGTCAAGATTTATGTTGAATCTGGATTGGGTGTAAAGACAAAAATTGTAGAACACGATGTGCTGGGGCTGTGGTAAAATTTTCGGAATTTTTGGAGTGGTTTAGGGTATAAAACGAGCTGAGAGAAAAAAACGGTGTCTGGAAAATTAGGGTTCTTAGGGTTGAAGGTTGAAGGTTTGAAGATACAAAGGATTTTCCGGGTTGGTGGATGAAGATTGCTTGTGTTCTTTGGGGGGGGGGGGGGGGGGGGGTGACTGAAAAAGAACAAGAACAACGAAATTTTTTTTTTGGAATAATACGGAACAAAGGAAAACAAAAATAAATAAAATAAAAGGGATATTTGATTACTAACAATTACTGAGCTCTGATACCAACTGATGTGATTCTTACGAATCAAATCCTTTGTTTTGCCCAGGAAGAAATTGGTGATAACCAATGGGAGCTAAATCCGCGCCTTAGACCAAGACAACGGCGGGAACGCCACAACGTAATTCTCACTTACGTTGATAAGTTCTCCAAGGGGGCGATCCTCCAATCCAAGAGAACCTCACACACACAAGGTGCACAATTAAGACAATGCTTAATCAAATAATATTTCACTCCCAAAATTAACTTATCTGTTACAATGACTCTATTTGCCTTTATATAGGCTACAGATTGAAGGAAATAAAACAAACTAGCAATGTGGGAGAATTAATATCTAATTTTCGCCACATTATTTCCTAATTGACCTAACTTGACTCTAATAAGCCCGAATGGCTTTTATTTGCTGAAAATAAATACTTAACCCAATATACTATCATATAGTCACATTTTTTATGGACAATACTAGCATTTAGGCCCATAAAACCATTATTAACTAAACTCAATGCAAAATGAAATAAAACAATTCCAATAACTAATTAATAACTCATCCAACCCCATATTTGCTCAGCTCTTCAGTGTTCTTGGGCTGGATCACATCATGTTGGGTAGGTGGTCAACCCAATTCTCTCCTTCAACTTCTAGTCTCTTCTTTAAACCAACCTTAACCTGTATGTTCCACTTGGCCATTAGCTTGGAGATGGCCCACATACATAAAATGCCGGGTTATTCCCAGCTCGGCACACCATGCCCGGACCGTCTTATCCTCGAATTTGGTAACATTGTCTGAGATCAGGGTCTTGGGTATACCATATCTACCAACAATGCTTTTCTATAGAAATTTCTGTATGACCTTGCCAGTGATGGTAGTTAGGGACTCGGCCTCTACCCATTCAGTGAAGTAATCAACTGCCACAACGAGGAACCTCAGATTGCCAGGGGCTTGAGGAAGGGGTCTGACCAAGTCTACCCCCCCCATTGATAGAAAGGCCAAGGAGAGACAAAGGGAATCATTTCATGTGATGGTTGATGAGTCAAGTTATCAAGCACCTGGCATGACTTGCATTTTAGGACTAGGTCGTTTGCATCAGCCTGCATAGTGGGCCAGTAGTACTCGAGCAGACGACATTTTATTGCCAGGGTCCGTGCACACACTTGATTTCAACAGATACCAAGAAGAATTTCTCTAAGGAGATAATTTCCTTCTTCTTTTGAAGCACATCTAAGCCAAGAGGATGTAAAAGATCGTTTGTATAGAACATTATAGAAAATGAAATACCCGCATGCCAATAACTTCATCTTACGGGCTTGAGACTTGTCTGCCGGCAAGATGTCATGTTTGAGATAGGACACAATGGGGTCCATCCATGTAGCTTGTTGAGTGTCTAGTTGAACTTTGTCCTGGACATATGTTCGCTCAGCAAGTTGTTGTACTAAGACTTTTCTCTCTGAGAAGAAATTGGAAGCCAGCTTCGACAGGGCGTCAGCTCACTTGTTCTGAGATCGAGAAACCTGCTCGATATGGACTGACTTGAAATTCCTGAGTAATACATGGGCTATTAATAAGTATTTCTTCATTGGTTCCTCCTTTGCTTCATATTCCCCTTTGACATGATTAACTACTGGTTGGGAGTCATTAAATACCTGTAAATTGGTAGCACCGAGTTTACTAGCTAGTCGGTGCCCGGTGATCAGAGCTTTATACTCAGCTTCATTATTTGTAGCCTTAAATTGAAAACACAAGGCATAAGGAAATTCTTCTCCTTTTGTGCCGATGAGCAAGAGGCCTGCCCCTGCTCCTTCCTTTCCTGTTGCCCCATCAATGTACAGGGTCCATGACTCGACCTGCTTTGTCGGTTGATCTTTCTCAGTCTCCACTGATATTCCTTCGGCCAGGAAGTCTGCTAAGGCCTGAGCCTTTATAGCAGTTGAAGGTTGGAATTCTAGGTCATACTCTGCAAGCTCTATGACCCACTTTGCTAACTGTCCAACTAATACCTATCGTATAGGCAGATCTGTTACCAAAGTTATTGGATGTGCTTGAAAATATGGCCTCAACTTCCTTGAAGCATGCACCAATGCCAAAGATAGATTCTCTGCGTTAGTGTACCTGACTTCCGGCCCATATAGAGCCATTCTCTCATACAAAATTGGTTTATGTGTATGGTCTTCGTCCCTAATTAGGACTGCACATATTGCCTTTTCAACAACTGCTATGTATATTAGCAGTGTTTCTCCTTCCTGAGGAGATGTTAGGGTTGGCAGCTCGGCTAAATAAGCCTTAAGATCCTTGAATGCTTTTTGGCTGTCCTCATTCCACTGGAAAGGACTTGTCTTCTTGAGAACCTTGAAAAATTGTAAGGCACACTATGCCAATCTAGACAAGAACCTGTTCCGGGAAGCCATGCGTCCTGTCAGGTTTTGCACTTCTTTGATGCTCCTTGGGGGTGGCATTAATACTAATGCTTTGATTTTTTCTGGATTTGCGTTGATGCCTTCCTTGGAGATCATGTATCCCAAGAATTTTCTCGACCTGACCAAATGTACTTTTTTTTGGGTTGAGCTTCATTTGAGTCTGTGTGAGCACATTGAACACTTCTCGGACATCTAACATGTACTGGTCTAGAGACCTACTCTTCATCAGGGGATCATCTACGTAAAGTTCAATACATCTTCAATTTTTTTTTGTCAAAAATCTTGTTTACCGCTCAATGGTAGGTGGCTCCCGCATTCTTGAATCCGAATTGCATAGTGACATAGCAGAATGTTCCTAGCTTTGTAATGAATGTAGTTTTTGTGCATCATCGGGGTCCATGGATATCTGGTGGTATCCCTTGTATGCGTCTAGAAATGCAAATATTTCAAAACCTATAGTTGAGTCAACTAACCTATCGATCATGGGAAGTGGATAGCAGTCTTTAGGACAGACTTTATTCAAGTCGGTGAAGTCCACACACATCCGCCAACTTCCATCTGGCTTTTGTATAAGTACCGGATTGGCTTGCTAGCTCGGGTAGAATACCTCCCGTATGATGTTTGCCTCGAGCAACTTTTCTACCTCACTCTGAATGGCCTCTATTCTTTCCTTTGCGAATTGCCTCTTCTTTTGCCGAACATGTCTCCTGCTCGGGCCGATGTTGAGTATATGAATGGCAAGCTCGGGTGAAAGACCTGGCATGTCTTCCGTTCTCCACGTGAACACATCTCTGAACTCTCTCTGTACTTTGACAAGTTCTTCTTTTTGCTGCTCTGGGATCCATGACCCGACATTCACAGTTAAATTTTCTTGATACTACCATAGACTTACCGCCTCGACCCTGTCTTCTGATTACCATCCCTCTTCGTCCTCCGAAAGTAGCTCTTCCACCGATACCTGTTGTACTGTCATTTTTCTATTAACAGACGCCGTGTAACAGCTACTGGCTGTTTCAATGTGAACTTTAATCTCCACTGATCCCTGTGGTGTTGATAACTTCATGCTTATGTGAGCCTGGGAGATCACTGCTCGGAGATCTATCAGTGCAGGTCGCCCCATAATGACATTGTAGGCTGAAGGTGCTTTGACTACAACATAATCCACCATAAGGGTCCTACCCCTTGGCATATGTGCAAAGGTAGTCGGTAGTCTGATCATGCCGATGGGATGGACGGGGGGTCCTGTGAACCCAAATAGCGGAGCTGAGACGGGTGTCAGCTCACTATCCTCCAGCTTTATCGATTTAAAAACACTGTAGTATAGTACATTGACTGCACTACCATATCGACACAGATGCGCCTTAACGTGTGCTTGTTGATCACCACTTCGATAACTAATCCTTCTTTGTTAACGACTAAGGGTAAAGGGTCACGAAGCCCGTAGATTACCTCTCCAGAAAGCCTTTGCCTTTTGTATGAGTCGGTGGGAGTAGCTGACCGGCTACTGCTCTTTTCCTCAGGTCAGGAAGCGGGGCTCGGGCCACCCGAGATCGTACTGATTGTATTTATAGGGCGGTTATTGACTTGCTCATCAGGACCCATGGACTAATCTCTTCTACGTCAGTAGTCGACCCATCGGTCTCGATCTTGACCGAAGTTCCTTCTCTTGTTATCTTCTCCTTCTAGGTTCTGCATTTTGTGAGCAGTCCGTGGCCTCGTCTAACTTCCCTTCTATATCAGCTACATCAATATCCCTCTGCAAGTCTCTACAAGGCTATGCATCATGACCAATATCTTCATGGTATTTGCATTACTTGGTCTGATCTCTTTTCTCCAGAAGACCCTTCATGGGAGGCGGGACTCGGGCTATGCCCTTTCATTGCATTATAGCAAGGACCTGCTCACATGATCTATTTAAAGAGATGAAATCCATTTCATGAAGTGCACCTTTCTTTCCCAGTAGCTCTGACACTGGCGCTACAACCCGATCTCATAATGTCTTGTGCTTTTTGTCAGATCTGTCATCCTTGTCTTTCTTGGAGCCCTCTGCTTCCCTTTTTAAGCGGTTAGCCTCCTCGCCCTGGCAATATCTGTAAGATAGTTCCATGCATTCTTCCATAGACCGGGGGAGTTTGATGTATAACTTAGCGTATAGCCGACACTTGCGTAGACCTGCTACAAACGAGGTGATCAAGAGATGCTCCTCTGCATTCTTGACCTGCCTTGATTATTCATTGAACCTCTTCAGGTTCTGCAGTGCTATCTCTTTCTTCCTCTGCCGGATAGTGATGATGTAGGTAGTGGTTCTTTGAAAGGGCTTAGCGATGACAAACGCTTGTAGAAACTTCTTAGCCAACGTCTCAAAGTTAGGAATTGAATGAGGTTGCAATATCCTGAACCACTCACGGGCCCTGCCTATGAGTAAGGCGGGGAAGGCTTTGCACTTCATCTCCTCTACAACGTAATCCAGATTCATATACGTCAAGTATTGGAACAGATGATCCTGGGAGTCTTTTGTGCCATCGTAAGGTTCCAACTTGGGGATCTTAAACCTCTCGGGATGTGGATAACTTAAGATATGCTCTGAAAACAGTGAGTCGAATGATAGATAGTCTGATCTCCGGCCTAAAATTCCTTCGAGCTTTGCTCGGGCAGCCTCCTAGGCTTGAGTGTTAACTTGCTTTTTACATGCATTGGAGGTGGAAGATAGGGTGTTCTCTCTATCAACTTTGCGCAGAAAGTTATCCTTAGGAGCGTTATTCTCTGAAGTCTTATCCTCTCGCACCTTTAGGGCTAGACCCAGCACGCTTTTAAACGCGGCCAGGTCAAGGTTTCGTAACGTCTCCAACAAGGCTTGTTGAGTAGGATCTGCCAGTACCTCTTCTTGTCGATGTTGGTGGTGGCTAGTAGTAGTATTGGGGTCTTTTTCTCCCTCTTCTGTGTGTCCAGCCGCTGCTGCAGTGGGATCGGTTTCCTGGACCTAAGGATCTTGAACCAAGGTCCTTTTTCCTGTATTCTTAGGAGATGCCATTCCTTGTTCTTCTTGAAATCACTGAAATAGATCCTCTTTCTAGCACTAATTGACGATGCTGGATACTGTCGAGTATATAATCTGGGCCTAAATTGCTCCTAGAATGATTATCAAGAATCATTTACAATGGAGATGGTGATTGTGGTTTGCTTTAGACTGAGCCTGAGAGTTAGTTCCTCTCAAGTTTCCTATGTGTCCAATATGTTTTATTGGAATCAATTCTTAGTTTCTTAGGGTTTGATTATATAGGGGGCGTCTCACCCTATTTCTTGTTCTGGAAGCATCTCAGATTTATTTCCTAACCCTAAGGATTAATTCGATTAAATCCTTTAAACATAGAGAAAAATATGGCTATATCAGATTACCAGGATCAATGTCCAATAATCATGGGATTATTTCTATGTTTATCTTATTATATAGGCATATGTTAAATATCAAGATAAGAAAGCTCTATCGTCCTGCGTAGAGCTACTCAAGCCGTCTCAACCGGAGTTGAACTTCCCGACCTCTGTTAGTCCCGAGCCGTCCTGCGGTGGCATAGCTGGAAGGAAGGGTCGGGCCTCCCACCTAGGGTCGGGCCTGCCTTTATATTCATTTACCTTGTTACTCTATTTACTTATTGAGAGATCATTCTCTAAGTGACATGTGGCGATGCCTAATCGGGCCATCATCATTGATCATGTCTAATCCAAAGATATTATAGGATTGAAGATAAAGTAATTCAAGGCTGCATAATCCATCTGTCAAATGTGAGCGCACTCTTTTTGCATAAAGATGTGTTGGGTTAATATGCATAGTTTGGCAATTTAATCAGTTAAATGGGAACTATAAAAAAAATGCTCCAGAGACTCATTGCCGTACCCACAGGCCAGACACCGACCATCCCCCACATTACTCCATGCCAGGTTTCATGCCACAGACTGACAATCATGATGGTACAACAGTAACTATGCAGCAGCTATGGTGTTGGGTATGGTTTGGTGGTGGTTTATGAGTGGCTAAAATGGAGTTTTTATGGTTGTGGTGTGATAGTGATGATGGCCGAAATTTTCAAGAATGAAGAAGAAGATGTAAGGAGGTTTAGTGAAATAAATTGGTGAAGTGGTGGTGTGAATTTGATTTTAAATAGAAGAAGTAGAAGAAATTGAAGAGGTGAAAATGGGGGAGTGTGTGGAGTAACGGTGGAATGGATTGAGGTGATGTGAGGGTATTGAGGTGAAGGTGTAGGTGGGTTTATTTAAAGGAGAAAAATGTGGGAGAGTGGGAAAGGTGCTGCAGACACTTCTGCCAGGCTTCCTACAATAGCGCGTGAGCAGCAAGCGCATGCGAGGTGTTCCAAAATGCTACCAGACATCAAAATTAGGGTTTAACATGCTCGAAATTGCGGCAAGTTGCCCTCTAAAATGAGATCATTTTCCTCCAAGATTTTCTCAGTCTTCGATTCAGATATACCCTTCACTAGATCCTCCCTTGTTATTACTCCTGACTAACTCTTCCTTGACCATTTTTTCAGTCCTGTTTTTGCATTTCTCCGACTCGATACCAAACCTACGTCACCTAAGTGGCTAACGAGCAAAAAACCCATCCCACCATCCATCATATTGTGACCATTGGATGTAGTCGGATGAAAAAAAAGCTCGTTGTCTTCTCTGGTTACTTTTATTGGACTCGATCTATCTAAAAGGAATAAGAAGTAGTTCTTACTTTAAAGCCATCAGTTTGACTTTCCTTCTGACTCACCTTCAGTAAGATTCCTAGAATTTCTCCTTTCAAACAAGCACTCGGGAAGTTTTCACTGAGGTGAACCTCATTCCCTCTCCATCCATGACTACAAGAAAAAGGACCAATAGTTAGATTAAAATAATGAGAGGAGGTAAATCCTTTGGTTAATAGTCTGTTATAGTGAGAGGACATTTTTGAATAGTTAAATGATGACTTTTAATGACAATTTTTTTAATTTTTCTATTTTTTTTTTGAGTGGAGACATTTTATTAAAATATTAAAATCACCAATATTTTTCTTATAGAAGTAAAAAAATAACCAACCCACAAACCATTTCCCCTCCCTAAAACATATCAGGTTCCTATCCACAACCCCCCCCCCCCCCCCCCCAAAACCCTTTTGCCCGATAACCTAATAATTGTCAAAACCAATAGAACAAGATGAAGAACGCCGGTGAGTTCAAGAATTTTCAAAGGTGATAATCAAAACAAGTGGGATTATTGTGATATTTGGTGAGTGAAATTAGGGTATACTTCTGGTTTCATTGACGAATTCAAGAGTACTTGTCTTATTGACATAGATTGTGGATAATAGAATCGGAAGACGGAAATGTTGTATATCCCCAAAGGTGACAGTGCTGGAGTCGAATCCTGACTATTTTGGTGGAGGATTCAATGAAGCTCTCTTTTTAAAGTGTTGAAGTTGATGAACGAAGCTCTGGAACTAACGGTATGAAGGCCAACAAGGACACACATGAAAGCCGTCAAGTTCATGTTTGATGACTCTAACATGTGTATATTCATGATTTTTTTCAATCCAACAATCAGCTCAATTTGTTTTCCTTAATTAATTTTTCCGTTCTCTTATGACCTCGTTAGTGTGCAAGGATTCTGGACTCTGTTATAATCTAATTAAGCACGCTAATTTGCAGTTTGGTTGCTTTTTCAGAGTTCGATTGTATCAGGTGAAGTATTTGTACTTATTTTTAATTATCATTTAAACAGAAATGTGCTTATTTGCTTTGCATTGGTTGATTTGTCTATCTGTACATATGCCTTAAAGATCTGTTCTTTGGCTAGTTTTATCTACCTAAATGATCTTTGCTTGATTCGGTCTCTTGCCTTGTGTTACAAATCAGTCCAGAAGCCTTCCTCACTAAGTGGACTTTTTATCTAACAAGTTGAAGACTTAACTAAGTTACATAACTTGTCTACGTATGTGGAAATTGGAACCAACATTTTTGTTTTGAATCTTGTTGTCCAATCAGTCTATTTAAGTGAACATCTTTGTTCTAAAATTTGTTCTTGCTCTGTTAAGTATTAAGCGTGTTGATTAGTGGCTTTATTAACTGAACCACTTACTTCTAAATGCTTACATGAATTTTCTGCTTGCTATGGAAAATTGGTTCCTCAAGTCTAGATAATAACAGAAGAACCTAACGATGCAACAAAAACATTCTACAGATTGTTAAAAGACTCTGAACAACCAAGTTATCCTTGTTGTGAGACCTCAAAATTAGAAGCGATTGTCTATCTATTACACTTCAAGAGTATTGGTCGATGGAGAAATGAATCAACCAACATGTTGCATAAGTTTCAGAATAAAATACTACCAGAAGGTTCAACTTTGCCAGAATCTTATTGTGATGCCAAAAAAATCATCAAAGATCTTGGTCTCTCTTATGAAAAAATAGATGCGTGTAGGAATGATTGTATGTTGTATTGGAAAGTTGATGCAAAGTATGACATATGCCAAATATGTGGTGCTTCCAGATTGAAGGAAGATGAGCATACTAGGGAAATTAAAATTCGGGATGGTGGTAAGAAAATAGCAGTGAAGACCTTGCGTTACATTCCATTAAATCCAAGGCTTCAGAGGTTGTTCATGTCTAAAAAGACTGCATCTTTAAAGAGATGGCATCAAGAAGAAAGAGTGGATGGTGGAGTGATGAGACATCCAGCCGATTCAAATGCATGGAGATCGTTTGATGATCTATATAAAGATTTTGCAGCTGAACCTCGGAATGTAAGACTTGGTCTTGCTAGTGATGGTTTCCAACCTTTTACTCACTCAAAGACATCATACAACATATGGCCAGTAGTGCTTATTTCTTACAATCTGCCTCCACGGATTTGCATGAAAGAATCCAATATTATTCTTTCAATGCTCATACCAGGACCCTCGGGTCCAGGAGATGCGGTTGATGTCTATCTTAGGCCTTTGATAGAAGAGTTTAAAGAATTATGGGAATCTGGATTTGAAACCTTTGATGCTTCTACTCAAACAAATTTTCTACTTCATGCATTTTTATTGTGGACAATCAATGATTTTCCAGCATATGAAAACTTGTCTAGTTGGAGTACGAACGGTAAGATGGCATGTCCTTGTTGTAAAAATGAAACTTGTTCCATGAGGTTGGCCAATGGTCCCAAGCAATGTTATATGGGTCATTGACGTTTTCTTCCAATGGACCACACTTGGAGGAAAAACAAAACTTCCTTTGACAAGACTAAAGAGGTATGACCACCGCCGGCTTTACATTCAGGTGACGAGGTACTTCATCAAGTGGACGACCTTAAAGAAGTCCTCTTGACTAATTGTGCTGAAATAAAGGCAAAAATTTGTCACGATGAAAGAGGTGACAATTGGAATAAGAACAACATTTTTCATGAACTTCCATACTGGAGTTCCCTTTTGCTACCATTCAATTTGGATCTGATGCACATTGAGAAAAATATACTTGAAAATTTAAATGGGACAATTATGAATACAAAAGGACAGACTAAGGATAATGCAAAAGCTCATTTTGATTTGTAAGCCATGAAAATTAGACAAGAGTTGCATCCAATTCATAAACGCGATAAGATTGAGTTTCATGCTACACCTTATACATTGTCTAAGGTGAATAAACATAGGTTTTTCTTATTTTTTAAGCTTTTAAGTGTGCCAGATGGGTTTTCATCCAATATTTCTTAAAGTGTTCACTTGAAAGCACATAAGATTTCATGTCTGAAAAGCCATGATTGCATGTAATTTTACAACATTTACTTCCATTTGGGATACGTGGCCTACTTCCAAAAACCGTGTATGAACCTCTTATTGAGTTATCTTTGTTCTTTACTATCTTGGGTGCAAAATCATGGCGGCTAGATGAGCTTGAAAAGATTGATCCCAGATTCCGATTACTCTATGTAAGCTAGAACAAGTTTTTGTTCATTCCCTTATCGATATGATGGTGTATTTGCCGGTTCATTTGGCTAATGAGGCTAAGGTTGGTGGATAAGTCCAATTTCGATGGATGTACCCCATTGAGCGTATGTTTTATGTGTTAAAGAAACTAATTCGCAACATTTCTCGTCTGGAAGCCTCAATGGAAGAGGGGTATATAGCAAATGAGTGTATGAATCTTTGTTCAAGATACTTGAAAAACACTAAGACAAAATTCAATACACTCGAGCGAAATTGCGACGTTGGATTTGACCGATATGAAGGTGATATGTCCATATTCACAATGTTGATGAATTTTAGGAGCTGGCAGTAGTCGTACTCTCAATGATGATGAGACGGAGAAATCTCATATATATATCTTAAAGAATTGCGATGATGTGCTGCCTTTCCTCAAGTAAACATACCATAAACAATATTTTAATTTTTTTTGTATATACATGTGTTTATGTATTTAATTTTTATGCATATTGTTGTAGTGAGTACATTCAAATACAACAAAGTAATACACATCAAGTGTCAGATGATGAGTCCAAAATCAATTTTACTGATTGGTTATAAAGAGAGTAAGTGATTCTATAAATATTTATTATCCTGTATGGTGCAAGGTTAGTTGTTAATGATCATTTACATTGTAATATGTTTTTAGGTTGAAAAAATGCAAATGCAAGATAATAACTCTAAATATGCTGAGTTACTAGCATCGGCCCATGGTCCTTCTATTAACATTACTACTTTCAATGGGTATATTGTCAATGGATATAGGTTTCGGATTGAAGCGCGGGACAGTAATTATACAACACAAAATTTTAGGGTCTGTGTAGTTGGTGATATAGGTTGTCAGATAAATTTTGTTAACTATTATGGAGTGCTGCCAGAAATACTTGAAAAACAATACCTTGATGGAAAGCGCCTACTTTTATTTCGATGTAGATGGTTTGATGTTTATGATAAATTGATGGGAGTCAAAACTGATGAGCATGGATTCACCAGTATTATTCCCAATCGTCTTTTGAAAACAAACGAACCTTTCAATTTGGCCAATCAAGCATCACAAGTGTTTTATGCCATTGACAACATCAATAAAGGTTGGCAAGTTGTAGTTAAGATGCAACCTCGGTATATGTATTCGACACTACAAGAAACAGAGGATGAAGACAATGATGTAGCTGATTTAGATGAAGCATATAAACATGGTGAATCCTTCGATTATGACTGTGGTCGAACGAGTTCTTTTGATGGGAATGTTCAGAATATGTTGAGAACAGACTATGAGCCAATATTAGTTAACTTGCCAAAAATCAAAAGGAAGAGAAAGCGAAAGGCAAATTGAGAAATTCATTTCAATTTTGATTTAAGGTCGACATCAAGTGTGGAGGTTTGTCTTCTATAATATTTGTTTTTCTTGATAACATTTTTACTCTTAACTTGACTCACTTTTTAGTTTTAGTAGTGTTGTTGTAATCTTGTACCAGATTGGAAAGTGATTGTCCTTTTTGTCATTTGTGTACATATTTTTTTCTCTCTTTTGAAGCATCAACGACTGGAACAGAGTCGAGAATCCTTGGTAGCTGCTCACATTATGAAGGTAGTTTTTTGGTGGACTAATACTCTTATATTTGTGATATGATTTGGGTGGCTAGTGTTTTTGATTTTGGGCATTCGGTAATGGCAGCTTTTGATCTGATCTTCTAAATAACCTGGATGATATTTCTTGTTGTGCAACTTCAATAAAATGGTAACTATATGAGTATTCATGATAATATGTTTCTCGGGTTTTGTTAGACATATTTCAGTTTTAATGATGAGTGCCAGACTAGTTGTTGTAGAGCAAAGGCAAAAAGATGTCTAGAATAAATGTATAGGTTTTACTAGAGTTTGATCTTTGTATAAGTCTGATCAAACAAGCAATGTAAAGAGGTCAGCTGACATGATCAGCAGACCTGTCTAGGTCAGTAGAGTGTCTAGGACAGTAGAGTCTAGGAACCTACTGATGATTGAAAACTGAGAGTTCAAACTCAGTAATGAAGGCTGAGGGTTCAAACTCAGTATTGAAGGCTAAATGATCAAACTTAGTGATTAAAGCCAAGGATATAGGATCAGAATTTAGGGAAGTCTGTGATGACCTAAACTGATCACATATACCTTGTGTTGAAGGTCTAAGTTCCATTAAAATTGAGTGGTGATTGGAACTTGGTTATGTTTAAAATGGTGTACTCTAACTTCACAATAAAAGTTAGATGAGAACCAGTCAGCTGAAGTGTTTATCAAATCACCACAGACTAAAAGTCAGCTGAGAATCAAGGACATCAGCAGACTAACACATCTAATATCTATTGAATGTTTAATTCGAATTAATCCAAGTTTTTCTGAAGATTAATTGGATAAGAATGATTTACAAGCCTTGGATTAATTAGTCAATCAATGGACAAGATGAAATGGACGTTGTAAGGATTCCAGAGCCCTATTAATTGGAATTATGTCACTGGTTGACATACTGGACGTTCAGATGGCCACTGTCAGTTTCAATCAGGTACATTAGAGGTATTTTCAGGAATATTCAGATAATCCTCTAAAAATTATCATTCAAATTCAAATTCATATCATAGGATCTACACCTATAAATAAAGGACTCCTGATTAAGATTGCAAACGAAGTATTCACAATAAGCCACCAAGTTTTTGAGCAAGAAATTAAGTGCAATTTGACCCTACTGATACATAGAGATTTAAATCTACTGATCAAGTTTTTCTTCAAGTGTTTCCTGCAAATCAAGACTTATCATGTTTACACACTTGAGGAACTTAGGCTACTGATTCATTTATCCAAATCAGAAGTCTACTTAAAGCAGAATCACTTTCTTTATTCAACCCTTCTTTTACAAGAAGTTTCCGAAGACAGAGAAGCACTTTTGGGTGTCAAGAACTATTGTTTGTGTGGTGGAGCTGGTGAATTGGCAATCTTACCATTCAAGGACCCATGGAAGACTTTTAAGTAGCAATCCTACCTGTTTCTAGTTTTTAGTTTGTGAAGCCATAGTCATTGGTCAAGGACAAAATGTTTAGGGATTTTTGTAATAGCTACAACAAGAGTCTCTAGTGAATTTCCTCCAACATCACTGGAGAAGAGCGGACTGATAGGATTACACCACCTGGAACGACTATAAAACTTGCCTACATTACTTTACTGCATTTACTTTATGCAATTACTTTATCTGCATGGTTATCATATCAAACCTACTGAACTTGCTACTGAATCACACCACTTGCACTATTGAGTATCTAATACTTGGTATCATATTTAAACAACAAGTAACAAGGCTTAAATTATTATATTCCACTGCAACAAATCTAAGAGCTTTAATAGTCAGCAGAGTACTAATTGTTAGCAGTCTACTGATAGTCAGCAGACTACTGACCTTGCTGAGTTTGTCAACTACAAAAAAATTTAAGTGTTAAGTTTATTCACCCCCTCTAAATTTAAACAAAGATTTTTTAAGGGACTAACAAATGGTATCAGAGCAGAGCTTCTGTTCTGAAGTAATCCTACTTGTTGTGCTTGTGAAAAATCTTTGAAAAGTTTTCAAGTTTCTGTTTTTCAAAGTTTTGCATCATGGATAACAATCAGTATGCTAGGACAATGTTGATGTGTTTTGTTGATCGTTTTGATGAGTATAAGCGTCGTATGCAGGATTATCTAGCTGCAACACATGATAAAATGATGGATGTTCTGACAGATGGCCAACTTGAGATCACTAAAGTCATAACTGTTGATGGACAAAATCCGACAGTCCCAAAGCCAAAGAATGAATGGGGTGCTGAAGATAGAAAGAGGGAAAACCTGAACAATATTGCTATTGACATTATCTACAGAATTTTAGATAGCAATATGTACATGAAGGTGAAAGATTGCAAAACTGCCAAAGAACTATAGGAGAAACTACAGCTTATTTGTGAAGGCACTGATGCAATCAAAAAGAACAAGATTAGTGTGGCCAAGCAAAAGTTTCAAGAGTTCAAAATGAAATCAAATGAGACAATTAAACAAATGGAATCAAGGTTCAATGCTATTTTGGATGAACTCACCCTGCTGAATGTTGTTTACACAAGAGAAGAGATCAACACCAGGATTTTCAAGGCACTACCTGCAAAAGAATTCTGGGAGATGAAGGTTACCGCAATGGAGGAGTCTATAAGTCTACATGAGGAAGACATCCTGCAAATTGTTCTATGATCTTAAGGCCTATGAATTCAGCAAGGATCTAGTTCCAAATGTTGAAAAAGAAGCAACAAAGACAACTGCACTGGCTGCTGCACATGTTGAAGAATCATCAAATGTGCAAGATGATGGTTTGGATGAAATGCAAGAGCAGATTGCCCTACTGACAAAAAGAATCAGAATGCTGAAATATGGAAAGGCATCTCAAAGGAATTCTGGCAAGAAGTCTACTGAGAAAAAGAAAGAATCGAAAAAAGATCATGTCCAAAAAGGATCATGACTGTCTGTGATTTCATTGCAAGAAACCAGGACACTTCAGACCTGACTATCCTAAATTGAAACAAAAGAAAGATCATGGCTACCTATGCTTTAATTGCAATAAACATGGACATTTTAGACATGACTATTCAGACCTACTGAAGAACAAGGGTCAGCACAGAAGATCTTGCAAGAAAGCATTGGTTGCTGATGATGAATCAGGCTATGAAGTGGAATCAGAAAAAGGAAATGACCAGATGACACAGCACTCATAGCACATATGGATGATAATGCTTTGTTAGGAACATTTTATTATGTTTTGATGATGGCCATACTAGCTGTTATAGCAAGCCTAAAATAAGTTAGAATCCTATGTATAAGTCTTTACTTAGAGTCTGAAATGTTGTATAAGTTGAGTCAGACAAGTATTGTACTAGTTGGTAGGACGGCAAAGTGAAACAGATGTTCAGCAGAGTGAGGCCGGTCAAGTACCAGCAGAGAAGCATGAAGACATTATGGTCCGACTTATAACCAAGGAAGTCTGTGATGACCTTGGATAAGTCTAAGTTACATTCCAAGTGATGATACTTAATGTTTAAATATGGTGTACACTGATCTCATTCAATCAAGGATCAGTGAAGTACAAATATTCTCCTGAACTAAAAAGAATGAAGGAAACAGTAAATCCGCAAAGTGAAATGACTTCCGGCTGAGTAATGACAAAGCAGTAAATGAAGACCTAAGCAGCAAAGTCGGAAAGATCACTTAACCGTTTAGGGCACGGCTAAGCAAACTTTACTTAATCAGATTTTGAAATATGAAGAAGATTCAGAGGATCAAGCATTAAATGCACAATCAATTGAGAATCAATCAAGGACGGATTTTCTGATAAACGTTTGAAGAAAAATCCGATCACTGAAATCAAGAAAGATTTAATTAAGGGGGAATCAAGAATAAAATCAAGGATTATTCCCCTCATTAATATAGCCAACGGACGGAAATTCAAATCAAGGATTATGAAGGCTATAAAGAGAAGGCATTGACAGACAAAAAAAGAGATAAAATAATCAATAAGTAGAAACTATGTCAAATCTAAAAGCCTTTATCTATGCTTAAAAAGGAATATCTAGTGTTGGTCCCTTGGAAAGGCTAACACAAGTTTAAAGGGGGTTGAATAAACTTGTCCCTAAAAACTGGATTTTAAACAAATTATGGTTCAATTATAACTTGTGTGGAATTAAGTTGACTGAGCTGAGTTTAAGTCAAACTGGCTTAAGCAAAACTGAGTCAACCGGCAGTGGATATAATTCTAGACTTTTTCTTGATCTTGTTATACTATGGGAAAGCTGAGTGTGCTAAACTGAATTCTGGTGAATGTCAGTTTGTGAGCTGTGAGGTGTATAACAATCAATTCTCAGAATTCTGTAAATAAATGCTGAGTAAATAAAAAAATGCGCAAAGTAAATAAGGAAAATATTATAGAGGTTCCAGGTGGTGTAATCCTGTCAGTCCTCTCTTCCCCTGTGGTGTAGGAGAAAAATTCCACTAGAACTTCTTGAGGTGAGCTGTTACAAAAAGTCCTAAACAATAGTCCTTGGCTAATCCTAGCTTCACTATCTAAAAAGTAGTAGAACAGGTAGAATTGCTGCTCTTCAATTGCTTGAACACTGGTCCTTGAAGGGTTATGTATGCCTCTTCACCAGCTACCACCACAAATAAAGTCTACCCAACTATTGTAACAACTGTCCTTGGCAAAACCTTCCCGGTTTGCTTCACAGTTTGAACCTTTGATTAAGAATCAAAGTTGGGTTGAGAATCAATAAATTGATTCTTGTTTGTGGTTCTTCTAAGTGTATGATTCTTGATAAATCTTGTGTAGCTTGAACACTTGGAAGATTTCTAGATAGGATCTTGTTTAGCACAGAGATGATAGCAATTCAAATAAACGAGACTAGTGCAAAAAATGCTTGCAATCTTGTTAATCCTTTATAAATCTTCTTTTTGATCCTTGGTGCAAAGTTCTATATTTATAGTGTATGGTCCAACATTCATCTTGCTTTGACTTTGAATTTGAATTGTATCAACGGCTATCTTGTGACGGCTATATTTTGTGACCGTTCTGATGTGTCAGTATTTCATCCAATAACATTGCTTCCTTTACAACGTTCGACAGTACTATCAGTTTGTTGGATGACTGACTTATAAAACTGAGTTTCTTGATCTGTTTTATACTGTGTTTATTAGTTGTCAGTTTCTTGACTGACTTGGAGCATTGACTGAGATTTTACTCTTCTTCAAGTTTCAGTACTCCAGCTTTTCATCTGATTATAATTGACTTAATCAGAGTACACCTTTACAAAAAAATCATCTAAGAGTTCATTGTCCTTATGACTCTTAGGACATCATACAAGATCCATAAAGTCAGCTTAGGTCACCACAAACTTGCCTGAATTCTAACTTTATAGTCTCGACATGTAAACTGAGTTTGAACCCTCAGTTCTTCAATCTTCTATAACTGCGTCTATGACCCACAGTTCTTCATCTGCTGAGTTTGAACCCTCAGTTCTTCAATCTTCAAGATAAGCCAACCGAGTTTGTGTCCCTCAGCGAACTTATCTTCTTCAGTTGCATATTGGTGTAGTCTGAGTCAGTTTGTCAGTTTGTTAATCTTGACGAAAATTTCTAGTTTTCTGAATGACTTCAAATTTTCAGTTTCATGACACTATAAATATTACAGTGCTTGTCTGATGTAACCTATACAAATATCAGACTCTAGTAAAACCTATACATTCAGTTCTAGACATCTTTTAGCTTTTCACTATAACAGCTAGATTCAGCACTCCATCAATGAGGTTTAGATAATACTTTGAATAAATATGATAAATTATCATCAAAACATAAAAAAAAAAATTCCAACAATTTCTCCCTTTTTGATGATGCCAAAAATCTCCCTAAAAGAAAAGCTTAAAGATCAAAACAAGGTAAAACAAGGTAAAACTGGAAAACTGGATTTCTTTAGAATATGTAAAAACTGGAATAGTTACACTTTGTTCATGTAACTTTAACCAGAGGCTAAGCTCTTTTATGTGCTTTTTGTGTAACTGAGATAAACTTCTTTTCTTTGTCATGAAGATGATAATCATACTCTAGCTTAGAGTCTTCCATAGTAAAATTCTTATTATAGTCCACTTGACTTCCTTCTTTCCATTTTCTCCATAAAGCTAACTATGGTATAGTTGATTCATTCTTGTAGTAATTTTCAAACTCTGCTATGTCAGCTTTCATTTGTTCAACTTTGTCTCTTATCTTCAGTTTGTCTTCAATCCTCTTCATCTTCTTATAGTGTGCCATCTTCTGATTGTGATATACGTCAGATAAGAAGTAGTTCAAGGATTCTTTAGTAGTCTTGTCATTGTACTTGGCTTTGATAGGATTGTGATCGTTGACAAACTTTAGCCCTAGATCCTGTGTTAGAGTAGCCCTCCTTTCTTCAGGTTGACTGTATTTCTCAATAAGCTGCTCATCAGTTAATTCTGTCTTTAAAAACCTTGGATCTTTTGCTGATTTATATTTCTCCAATTTGTCTTCAAGTTGCTTTTTTTCTTTGACTAGCCTCATCTTTTCTTCTTCAGATTCCCCATTTTTGGCATCATACAATTGATCTACCAAAGCATGGGTTGCCTTTTGATCGGCTGAGATACGTTGCCGAGAAGCAAGTACTTCTTTGAGCTGATTCTCTAACCTGTAGATGTGCTGATTCAAATGCCAGTGAGCTTGAGCATGTGTTTCCCTATCTACTACGGTTGAGATTTCAAGTTTCTCCTTGAGTTTCAAAATTTTGAGGCAGAACTTGAACTTGACTTGTGAATCATCTCTAATCTTGCATGAACTGAGATATCTGTTCTCTGTCTATAATCTAGAAATCCATAGATGCTTGATATAAGGCCATTGTATGCATCCTTTTGGCTGAGCATAATCTTCAAGTTCACATGAACTTTGCCCAATTCCTCCTTTGTCAAAACCTCAGAAGGATCATATGTGTCTTCTGTCTGGACTTTAGACTGAGTGATATCTTCAATTACCATAAGTTGCTGATTATCAACTCCATCAGCTGCTTGCTGATTGTCAGTTGTCTGATTTCCAACTAGCAATTCTTCTTGCTGAGTTACAATTTGCGTAGCTTGGACTTGAGGTTGAGTATCTGGCTGCAAATCTGTAGTCATATCAGTTTCTTTCCTTGAATTATCATCTTCATCATCATCTTTCTTCTTAAAAAAATCCTTGGGTGTAGCTGATGTGGCTGATTCTCTTCGTTGGGCTGCTTCATTGAATCTACTGAAGCAATTTGCAAGAAACTCTAACATAGGAAATAGAGTATATAGGTCTCTAATTTCAAGTTTCTCCATGAGTAACTTTTCTTCAGTTTGTAAGATAGCATCACGAGAGTCTTATAGTTTGAGCTCTATCTTCATCACCTTGATGATTCTATCAGCTTCGAAAACTGGGGCTAGGTGCTGATCTGATTGGTGCATAGATTGTTGTAACATGGAAACAGTATCATCAGCAAGAATATCTTCCATGTAGTTTCAGCTGTCAGTTGTTGTAGTTCCCCTCAGTTGATGCTTGCTGACTAGAAGTACCTGGGTACAAACATTTGACAACTGATTTTTCTTTTGTAGAGTTAGCTTTCCGCTTGACTCCTTTGTGTTCAGCTTCCTGCTGAGACACAGTTTTCTGTCTGGCTTCAGGTTGGGAAGTTGTTCTTATTGAACTTGAAACTGTTGCTTCCCTACCTTGAGTTTCTCCAAATAGTATTGAATGACTCTACTGAGTGTTTTCTTCAGTCGGAATCTGCCAATAGTTACTTGTCCTTCAGCTTGAGCTTTCTGCACACTTTCCAATTCAGCTAAATGTTGTTCCTTTATCTGATTGATGACATAACAAGCCCAATTGAATTCTAGTTCGTCCGATATTATGTTCATCAGATAAAATGTTGATTCCTTTGGATTTTCCAATAACATGTCTGCTGAGCCATCTACTGAGGAGTCCAAATTCTGGCTTGAGTTTATCAATAAGAATACCAACTACTGCTGGTTCCTTAGATAAGGAAATCTGCCTAAGAAAGGCGTCCCTTTTCAATGACAAGCCAAGTCTATTGATGTCACAGGTGGATTTGTGAAACCAAATAGTGACTTCATGACTCGTTCATTGACAATGATTTGATCTCCACGAACCTTAGTGATGAGGGAGTCTCTTACCATACGCATGTTCTCCCAGAACTGCAAAATCCCTTCCACATCACGTTTTTCGTTGAAAGTGACCTCCATAATGCTTCTTAATCCAGGTTGTTTCTGGATCTTCTCACAGATATAACTTGCGAGTAGAGTGTTGTTGCACATAGATTCATAAATTTCAAATGTATACACATCTAAATCTGTGACCAATCTTTCTTCTTGAGATTTCTTTGAGGCGGCTATTTCTGGGTTTAGTGTGAAAAAGATTGAATTTTGTGATGAAAAAGAATTATGATTTGATATTTGTTTTTGAGGTTGGATATATAGGGGTAATGTACTGGCGGTTGATTAGTACAACTTTACAAATTCCATGACGGTTTGTGTAACTGATGCATGTACTGTTCTGACAGTAATGGGGTGTACACGTAACATATTCTGACATAAACTGCGGTTATTAAATGCGATGCAACCGTTGTCGGTTTTATCTTATCAATCTTTGACTTAAGTTGACTGATACTTAAATATCAGTTAATACTTCAGTTTCAGTTAGTCAGTTTGGAATTGTTGATGTCAATGACTGATCTGTTAAGTGAGCGCATCCAGCAGAACAAAGACAAATCCTCTTGACGAATTTCTGGCTTAAACTGACTTAACAGTATTTTATTATACCCAACTCAGTTCTTAGTTTGGCAAATCCTTCTTTGTCCAATGGCTTTGTAAAGATGTCAGCCAACTGATCTTCAGTAGGTACATAAAGAACTGTAATATCCTTTTTTCTCTGCATGATCTCTTATAAAATGATGTCGCACATCAATATGTTTTGTCCTTGAGTGCAAAACTAGATTGTCAGTTATTGCAAATGCACTTGTGTTATCACACATTATGGGAATTTGTTCCTTCTTCTATCCCATAATCTCTTAATTGCTGTCTGATCCATAAAACTTGAGCACAAAAACTTCCAGCTGCTATATACTCGGCTTCAGCTATGGAAGTTGAAATAGAATTTTGCTTTTTGCTAAACCATGACACAAGTCTATTTCTTAGCAACTGACATGTGCCTGAGGTGCTTTTTCTGTCCACTTTGCATCTTGCATAATCTGAGTCTGAATAGGATATCAGCTTGAATTCTCCTTCTCTTGAATACCATATTCCAACTCCATCTGTATCATTCAAATACTTCAAGGTCCTTTTAACAACTGTGAAATGGCTTTCCTTTGGTTTCGACTAAAATCTTGCACATACACCAACAGTAAAAGATATGTCTGGCCTACTTGATGTAAGGTAGAGTAAGCTTCCAATCATTCTTCTGTAAATTGTTTGATCAACATCTTTGCCTTCTTTGTCTTCATCTAGCCTGATGTTGGTCCCAATTGGTGTAGAAATTCCAGCTGATTTTTCCACACAAAACTTTTTGATAAGTTCTCTTGTATATTTGGTTTGGTGAATGAAAATTCCATCATCTAATTGTTTAACTTGTAATCCCAGAGAATAATTTAATTCTCCCATCATACTCATCTGAAATTTGCTCTTCATTAAAATTGAAAACTTCTCACATAACTGTTCATTTTCTGATCCAAAAATAATGTCATCAACATAGATCTGAACAAGAAAAGTACATTCTTCATTTTTCATTCTGAATATAGTCTTGTCGATAGTGATAACGGTCATTTTATGCCCGTTATTCTATGACCTTTATCCCCGATTCTAGTTTAAAAGAGCTATAATAGAGTAATAATAAGTCGTAATACGCTTAATTTACATATGTCGAGAGTTACGATTCATTATTATGTATTAAGAGGTTTTATTATATTATTTGATATTACAGACTATATTTCACGTTATATTTGTAGTAACTCATTTGGGAGCACAAGGATGGACTTCGGAAAAGCTTTGATGGATCACGACAAGTTCAGAGGCCCAAGACGAAAAGAGGAGAAAGCCGGGAGCATGTAAGGCTTGGTCGACCGAGCCCATGCATTCGGTCGACCGAGTGGGCCCATAGTCCAGAAGAAGTTCGGCACATTATTTGAGTCGGTTAGGGTTCAGAGTGTCGGCATTTTTAAGTCGGTTTTCTATGACGGCTGAGGCTCTATATAAACACAAGTCCTTTGTATTTTTTATTAAGCATTCATCAACATTACTTCATATTTACAAATAAGCAAATAAGGATTCTTTAGGCTTGTGGAGGTTGCTAGTGGTTGCAAACATGTAAGCCCTAGTTTATCTTCTTGTTTTCTTTTAAGTAATCAATTTCCCAATTATGCTTTGATTGTTTGAGTAGGTATTCATATCTAGATGATGTAGATCTAGGATATGACGTTAGGGCAGTGGTGATACCTTGTCTATAAGGATCCCAAACCCTACGTCCTCTACCTAACATCTACGGATGAATCCGTGTGTTTAATTTACGTGTATTTAGATTAGTTTATATGATGTCCCGATGATTCGCTATATAATCCGATTCGTATGTGAAACGCCGAGAAATATGTTCGGGGATGTAAATCTGGGAGTTAGACTCTCGGGTGACCGAGAGGTGTCACTCGGTCGACCGAGAGCACCTATTCGGTCGACCGAGAGTTGTCAAACTCGTTTTCATCCGTTAATCACTCACGTCTTTATGATTAGGTTAGCTTAATTGAATCGTTATCTCGCAGGTATGGCTATGGCTACGTCACTCACTTGATTTAATTAAAACGTGTAAAAAGGAAATACCGGTATAAAACTCTTAGGTAGGCTCATGAATTGATCTTCGGACTTTCGCCGTTATCTAGGTAGGGTTATATTAGGGAATTGCGCGCACCTTCTTATACGTAGATCGTAAACTAGCATGAGACTATAAATTGGTAATTGTTAGTTGGACGAGAGTTTGAGTGATCGTTCAGAAGTACGCCTAACCAAAGGAATGTTGCCTCGGACGAGGTGTACGGTTAATATCGGCATCCTTAGAGTAGTAAGCGTGTGAGTTATATGAGATGGAGGCACCAAAAGGCGAAGTCACGTAACAATACCACGTTGATATGTGACCTACCGGTGCTACATCAAGTTATAGAGGATGACTCCCGTAGCCACTATAAATGAATATGGACGGATTAATAGTTGATAAGTCTTGTTGTTATATAAATTGTCTAGATCCGAGGATCACGGTTATAATTGGGCGCTTGATTACGTTATTTGTTTATGTGTTATTTATATGTTTGAGTGTGTCTTTCTTTTCTTGTACTTTATGTTGGTCATAGACCATATTTGTCAAACGAAATAACTAGTTGACTATTTAAGTAGGATCCACAAATTGATTCTCTCGTGGGATCGACCTCGACTCTATCTAGCTATACCGCGATTGAACCTAGTTCACTTGCTAGTGGTTATTTAGGCATCGAGTTAGTAATTTAACTTGACCTCAATCAAGTTTTTGGCGCCGTTGCCGGGGAATCAATGGTCCAATTGCTTAAATAATCTACTTGATTATTTCGTTTTTGTTTCTGTTTTCTTTTATAAGTAAGTAAAAAAAAAAAAAAAAAAAAAAAAAAAAAAATAATAATAATAATAATAAACAAATAAATAAATAAAAGAAAATTTTATATATATGTTCTGTATGTTCGGTCGACCGAATGATGCTGCTCGGTCGACCGAGCCCTATATTATCTGACAGGACTGTTTTCCCCTCTGTTTCTGTTTTTCCCCGTCAGTAGGTTGTAAGCCTAGCAGCAGTACGAGTAATCGTACTGACTGCTAGTTTATTGACCGTTTGTTGTTTTTCAAATATTGCAGATAATTGGACGAAAATCACTCACGTAACCTGCTCAAGATCAGCAAAATGTCATCAAATGATTTTACCAAAGGCCAAGAAGAAGTCAAGGTTTTACGAACAAAAACTACACCAAGAAAGCCGTTAACACCGAAGCTCATGGAAAGGATAGAAAAGATGAAAGCAAAAATCCGAAAGGCGAGGAAATCAAGAGAGGCTAAAGAAGCCTATTGGCAAAGAGGTATGTCTATTTTGAATCCAGAGGAAATCTCTTCGGATTCTGATTCAGCCTTAGATTATGATGATTACATGTCCGAGATAGAATCTGAGTCAGAGGGTAGCACAGCTATGAAGAGCCCTGTTGTTATCTGTTCTAGAGATGAAACATTGATTAAAGACGAGTCTCGACTGATGCAAAAGTTAGCAGACCCAGGAGCTTTTATGGTTGGAGTAACCCTAGAGCAAACCCATCTAGGTTTAGCCTTGATTGATTCCGGTTCAAGCCTTAATATCTTTCCTAAAAGCCTTTGTGATAGGAATGTCATTTTAACACCCACTAACACCCCGCTCCAAGTTAGATTAGCGGATGGAACTAGGACAATCATGACTCGGGAGACCGAACAACATGATTATTGGTGTGGGGTAATTACGGTTTAAGATAGACATAGTGGTAATGGAAATCGAGGAACATCCTGAATGCCCAATCATTTTGGGTAGATCGTTTATCAACACCGCTAGAGCTTTCATACGGATGACCGCATACATGAGATAGTATTGTTTGACGCCAAGGGTTCCGAGTGTTATGGGATAACAAATCCGAATTTCCCCGTACCGGCAAGTGTGAATGTGTTAGAAGTAGTTGGTTCGGAAAAGCTTGATGCCACTCAAGGTCTAGGAAAGGATGTCGATGATAATGTCGATGATAAAGATGAGAGGGAAGTCCTTACTATTCTAAGTCGGAATAGGTCGGCTTCCCCCGCACCAGCCCCGACCAATATTGAAGTTGTAGACCTACCTAAGGATAGGAGGACCGAGCAAAGAAACGAACTAGAGAGTTCGTAACAAAAGCTCATCGAAATCGAGACAAATCCAAAAGTAGGCGCTTGTCCGGATGGTCAATTCGACCGTCTTTTCATAGGACCGAAATCCAAGGGAAGGGCACTCGTAGAAAAGGACGGTCGAACTTTCTCGGTGAAAGCCGGCCGGGTGAAAGCCCGGCAAGTCAAGCGGCGTGTTTAGGAGTGATAATTTTGGAAGTCGAGCTACCGACTTAAACTCGTAGAACTATTTCTATCCTTCGTTATTTTTATCTCTAGTTTTATTTTTATTTTCTAAATAAAAGTAGCATGAAACGATAAGAAGTTTTTTTTTATTATTTTGCCATGTTCCGACGACTGTTGAGTTAAGGATGTGCAAAATAATATTTTTTTTATTCGAATCATTTTTATGTGAAGTGAAGTGTAGTAATTGAATCTTTGTGAAAAATTGTTGATTAAGGAAATGGTAATGCGTTATTTTACAAATGCTTAGACTAGATTGTTTGATTTATTCATGATAAGAATGAGGTTGCTTTTATGCTTGAGACGATTTATTGGTTAGAAAAATTTTTTTGCGGTGAGAGTGAAATAATAAATTTTGGCACTGTTATATATTGTAGTTATTTTACGGTATGTGTCAAATTTATTAAAATGGTCAACACCATTAATTTCTACACATCCCCACTCACCTTTCCCTCTTCCCAACCTTTCACCCTTTTCTCTTCCCAACCTCTTTATTATCCTAATTCAAATTTTCAAATTCCACCTTTCCACCTCATCAATCCCCAACAACTTTTCTACACCAATCACATTCCATTTCTTCAAACTCCATTTTTCTATTTAACCCACCATCCTCTCTTTCATTTTCCTCATTCCTATTCCCCAATTCCTTCATCCCAAATTCTCCATCCACCTTGTTTTCTCAAACCCCGTAGAAATCAAATGGAAATGTTCTGAAAATCTTCATCCATTTCACCATTTTCACTCACCTTGAAAAGCCTATCGAAGATTTTTCTGATCAATTGATTCAGTCACGGGAAGGGTAGAGAACCGCAGGTTGTTTCGTCGATTCTCCACACTCGGTCAACCGAGTGATTGCTCTCGGTCGACCGAGAGTCGGGCCGCCCCTTTCGTCCGTCGCCGCGCCGTTTATCCGTCGGATGCCACCAAGAAGACGCAGAGCCGCTCGCCTTGTGGTCGTGGAAGGCGATATTCCAATGATCAACGGGGTCCCACAATTCGCGAGTCGGGAGGTATATTCTTCGTTTACTAATCATTTCGTTAATGCCCCCGTACATCGAGCTCGAGGTCTAGATTTGGAAAATTGTGGGGATGAGCTTTTGGAGTTGGTGGAAGGTTATCAATGGCGTGATGTCGTCGCACCCCAGTGCCGGGTCAACGTCAATTGGGTAAGAGAATTTTATGCTTATTTGCGTATACACCCCGACACCAATGTCGTTATCATTCGTGGACGACCAATTGTCATTTCTCCGGGCACGATTAATGCTTATTTTGGGTTGGATATCTCGGAGGACGGGCCGAGTATATGGCGACGTTTGATGGGTCCGATGCTTGGTTGGAGGAAGTTGGAGCCTATCTAGGAATAGAATGGACTATGTGGGGAGGTTGCCCGCACATTTGCGGAAACAGACTTTAGGAGATGGGAGGATAAGTGCCTTAATCGGCTTATTCGTTCCAATATCTTCCCGGCTAAGCATGTATCTACGGTTTACTATACTCATGCCACTCTACTCTATTGGTTGTACATGGGATGGCCTCGTGAATGTGGGGGCATTGATACGCAAGGAGATGACAGACGATGCTCTCAAGCCTCGGCATACCTTACCTTTTGGTTCACTAATCACTACATTCGTGAGGGAGCCGAGTGCCCGGTGTTAGGCGGCGATTCCTATGTGGAGCCAATGCCTATCCTATCTTTGAGTTTCGTCCCACCGCCCGTCGTTCACGGCCACGACCAAGAAGGGGAACCCGAGGATGATGCCGACGACGCCGGCCCGAACAATTTGCAACTAGCACCATTCAATCCAGGACGGGATTAAGTATTTTAATTTGAGTGTTTGCATTTCCTATAATTAACGAGTTTTTATTTTGACTCAATTCTACTAGTGTGTCGTGTAATATAGAGCAAGTTTCTCTCGTTACCTAAATCGAACTCATGTAATGTTTTGGACTTGTTGAAATGTATTGCAATGTAATCATTAAATTATGGACTTAAATATGTTTAAGGAAATTGTTATCCCTTTTACGGTCCCTTTTTTCGATTATTACCGTTTAGACTAATCCCGTAACGAGTTGCGAGCTTTGTTTAAGATATGTGTTGCGTTGATTATGCTTTCGCCCGCTATGGAGCCAATTCCCGTGCCTCGATGAACTTTTCCGGTTTCCTAAGACTTGTTCACACTTCCACGCTTATCCGAGCTAAGTTCCTTTTTTTTTTTTTTTTTTTTTTGAGTTTGTTCTTTCGTTTTTTTTATACATTGAGGACAATGCATTGTTTAAGTGGGGGGTACAAGTCACTTAGCTCAAATGAGTAATTCCATATGTTCCCATATATCAAATAGTAAATAAAATGAGTAAAAAAAAAAAAAAAAAAAAAAATTTTTAAATTTAAACTTAGAATCACATTTACTTTTGTGAAGTCCTGATAACTATATCTAATAAGGAATGACCCATATTTCATGAGTACGTGATCACTTTATACTTCGCGATTTATTGATTAGTAAACTTAATGATATTCATATTGTCCGTTGCGAGTAGTTGTTTATTATTCAATACCTGAATCGAGTCGTACTACGCTTATTATAAAAAGGTAATATTATTATGTGTACATTGCATAGATAATTGATTATGCTTACCTAGTGTCAAATTTATCGTCTGATGTGTTCCCGAAGATTCTAGCCACAATAGCTGAATAATAAGCTTGAGACGTACCTGTGTTTGACAATGTTAAAACACTGGACTTGTAGTAAGTTACCAAAGTAGCCTCGCGCTTGTGGTAATATTCATGCTAATATTTGATCTAAGATAGAGGGATACTTTAAAAAGTTTTCCTTCTTGAGATTGATAGTATCTGAAAAATATGAAGATATGAAAAGAATATTCAACTCTTTAAGAGGCTTTGAGTAGTACTCGGTCTCCAAGTCCAAAAACCCTATAGATACGCTCTTGCTTATTATTCTAGTGCTTGAAAAATTAAAAGGCTTGAGAAATGGGAATACTGAAGTTGGTAGGTTAAGACTACGAAGTTTGCATAAGCTCTAATCTTGCTACGAATGTTTAAAACTCAATGCACATGCACACAACACATCGATTCATGATGAATAGTGGATAATGGATAACTGATGAGCATAGAGGATATGAGTTGATTCGAGTTTCTTGTGTCAGTATACTGTGACCACTGGAAAGTAGTTTATGGGGAATAACTTGTTGATATTTTGATCGGGACGATCAAAGGCTAAGTGGGGGTAGTTGATAACGGTCATTTTATGCCCGTTATTCTATGACCTTTATCCCCGATTCTAGTTTAAAAGAGCTATAATAGAGTAATAATAAGTCGTAATACGCTTAATTTACATATGTCGAGAGTTACGATTCATTATTATGTATTAAGAGGTTTTATTATATTATTTGATATTACAGACTATATTTCACGTTATATTTGTAGTAACTCATTTGGGAGCACAAGGATGGACTTCGGAAAAGCTTTGATGGATCACGTACAAGTTCGGGAGGCCCAAGACAAAAGAGGAGAAAGCCAGGAGCATGTAAGGCTCGGTCGACCGAGCCCATGCATTCGGTCGACCGAGTGGGCCCATAGTCCAGAAGAAGTTCGGCACATTATTTGAGTCGGTTAGGGTTCAGAGTGTCGGCATTTTTAAGTCGGTTTTCTATGACGGCTGAGGCTCTATATAAACACAAGTCCTTTGTATTTTTTATTAAGCATTCATCAACATTACTTCATATTTACAAATAAGCAAATAAGGATTCTTTAGGCTTGTGGAGGTTGCTAGGGTTGCAAACATGTAAGCCCTAGTTTATCTTCTTGTTTTCTTTTAAGTAATCAATTTCCCAATTATGCTTTGATTGTTTGAGTAGGTATTCATATCTAGATGATGTAGATCTAGGATATGACGTTAGTAAGGCAATGGTGATACCTTGTCTATAAGGATCCCAAACCCTACGTCCTCTACCTAACATCTACGGATGAATCCGTGTGTTTAATTTACGTGTATTTAGATTAGTTTATATGATGTCCCGATGATTCGCTATATAATCCGATTCGTATGTGAAACGCCGAGAAATATGTTCGGGGATGTAAAACTGGGAGTTAGACTCTCGGGTGACCGAGAGGTGTCACTCGGTCGACCGAGAGCACCTATTCGGTCGACCGAGAGTTGTCAAACCCGTTTTCATCCGTTAATCACCACGTCTTTATGATTAGGTTAGCTTAATTGAATCCGTTATCTCGCAGGTATGGCTATGGCTACGTCACTCACTTGATTTAATTAAAACGTGTAAAAAGGAAATACCGGTATAAAACTCTTAGGTAGGCTCATGAATTGATCTTCGGACTTTCGCCGTTATCTAGGTAGGGTTATATTAGGGAATTGCGCGCACCTTCTTATACGTAGATCGTAAACTAGCATGAGACTATAAATTGGTAATTGTTAGTTGGACGAGAGTTTGAGTGATCGTTCAGAAGTACGCCTAACCAAAGGAATGTTGCCCGGACGAGGTGTACGGTTAATATCGGCATCCTTAGAGTAGTAAGCGTGTGAGTTATATGAGATGGAGGCACCAAAAGGCGAAGTCACGTAACAATACCACAAGTTGATATAGTGACCTACCGGTGCTACATCAAGTTATAGAGGATGACTCCCGTAGCCACTATAAATGAATATGGACGGATTAATAGTTGATAAGTCTTGTTGTTATATAAATTGTCTAGATCCGCAGGATCACGGTTATAATTGGGCGTTGATTACGTTATTTGTTTATGTGTTATTTATATGTTTGAGTGTGTCTTTCTTTTCTTGTACTTTATGTTGGTCATAGACCATATTTGTCAAACGAAATAACTAGTTGACTATTTAAGTAGGATCCACAAATTGATTCTCTGTGGGATCGACCTCGACTCTATCTAGCTATACTGCGATTGAACCTAGTTCACTTGCTAGTGGTTATTTAGGCATCGAGTTAGTAATTTAACTTGACCTCAATCATTCCTTTGATTAATCCATTATCCATTAGAAACTGAGATAGAGTTTCATGCCAAGCTCTTGGTGCTTTTCTAAGTTCATATAGAGCTTTCCTTAGTCTGAAAACTTTGCCAGCTTGATCTTTGATCTCAAATCCTGGTGGTTGTTGAACATAAACTTCTTCTTCAAGTATTCCATTCAAAAATGCACTTTTAATGTCCATCTGGTATACTTTGAAATTTTTATGAGCTGCAAAGTCAAAAATAGTAGTTTCAAGTGGTGCATGAGTTTCATCAAAATCTATGCCAACTGCTTGAGAATATCATTTAGCTACAAGTCTAGCTTTGTTTCTGATGATATTCCTATCTTCAACAAGTTTGTTTCTGAATACCCATTTGGCTCCAATGATATTCACATGAACTCGTTTCTCTACTAATTCCCATACTTCATTTCTTTCAAATTCATTCAGTTCTTCTTGCATAGCTAATATCCAATCTTGATCTTTCAAAGCTTTTTCTATCTCTTTAGGTTCAGATTGAGATAGAAAACATGAAATCATTGCATCTAGTTGATGTCTTGTTCGAACACCAGCTTGAGTGTAACCAATTACTTGTTCTTCAGGGTGATTCCTCATCCATTGATGTACTGGAGCTTGCATCAAGGGATCTACATTTTGTTCAACTGGTTCTTCATGAACTTGTTCTTGATTTTCTTCAACTGAGTAAGAATCATGTTGTTCAGGTGTAGGTTGTTGAGTAGTTGGAAACTGAGACTGATTTTGATATGAAGATTATAAAATCCTTAGTCTTCCAATATGAACAAAAACTGGTTCTGGCAAGACTGGTAACTATGACTGAGAAACTGGTTCTGGTCTGTCTTCAGTTATTTGACCAGGAAAATTTGGTTCATCAAATACCACATGTATTGATTCCTCATGCTTGAGTGTCATTTTATTTAGTACTCTAAATGCTTTGCTGACACTTGAATATCCTAGAAAAATTCTTTCATCAGCTTTGGGTAGAAAAACATGAAGGTGATCTTTTCTATTATTATGTATGAAACACTTGCTTCCAAAAGGATGAAAGTAAGAAACATTTGGCTTTCTTCCATTCCAAATTTCATAAGAAGTCTTCTCATGCCTTTTATTTAAGAGAGCTCTGTTCTGTGTATAGCAAGCTGTGTTAACTGCTTCTCCCCAATATCTTTCAGACAGTTTTGCTTCACAGATCATAGTTCTTCATGCTTGTTTGACTGTTCTATTTCTTCTTTCAGCTACACCATTCTGTTGAGGTGTTGCTGTGGCAGCAAGCTGATGTAAAACACCATGTTCTTCACAATATTCAATAATCACTTAGTTGAGGAATTCAGTGCTTTTATCTGATCTTATCTTCACAACTGATACACTTTTCTGATTTTGAAGCCTTTGGAGTAGTTCTGTAAGTCTTTGCTTGGTTTCACTTTTCTTGGTTAATAAGATAACCCAAGTGTATCTTGAAAAATCATCTACTACCACCAATGTATACTTCTTTCAACTGATACTGATTGGTGTAATAGGTCCAAATTAGTCCATATGTAGTAGCTCCAGGACTCTAGTTGTTGAATGCTGAGATTTAGTCTTGAAACTTGCTTTTGTTTGCTTTCCTTGCTGACAAGCATCACATAAGCTATCCTTCTTATATGAGATTTCTGGTAATCCAATGACTAATTGTTTCTTGACAAGGGTGTTGATATCATCAAAGTTTAGATGACTCAGTTTCTTGTGCCATAACCGGTCGATATCTGATTTGGTATGCACAAGCAAACAGTTTTCTGCAATAGCTGTAGTCCAATCTACAACATACATATTCTCTTTTCTTCTTCCGGCTAAAACAACTTGAAATGTTGTTTCGCTGACGGCGAAGCAGAAATCTTTATCAAAAGTAACTGTGTATCCCATATCACAGAATGGACTAGTGCTGAGTAGATTGTAATGCAATCCTTCTACGCAAGATACATTCTTGATTGTGAGTCCATTTATGATCAAGGTACTATAACCTTAGGTGAATCCAGGTTTGTCATTACTTCCAAAATTAACCTTTGGTCCATTCTTGGCAATAAAATTATTTAGACAGCCCTTGCTATTTGTCATGTGCCTCGAGCAACCACTATCAAAGTACCATATATCCTGCAAAACAAATTAAAATGCTTTAGGTACCCAACTCTGTTTGGGTCCATAGTGGTCAGTTGTCAGTACAACTCTGGGTATATTTCCTTAAGGTCTTCTCCGGAAATTGTTGTACTTGTTTTCATATATATAAGCCACAATTCCATAATATCTTTTTCTGGATTGTGTCTTGTTTATATGATTTCTCAGGTCTTCTGGTTTAGTCTGATTTACAAAATGCTTTCTATTATTAAAAGTTGAATAATAACCATCATTCCTTCTGTACTGAGGTCCGGACTAACCTTTGTACTGGACTTTTGCTGAGAACTGGGATTAGCGCTCTGCTGAGTCTTGGACTGAAACTTGTGATAAGTTTTCTGTCTGGAATGATTGTTCTTATCGGTTTTAATAGTAGGTTTAGTAAAATTCCAATCATCATCAGTGGGGTATAGTCTTCCTTTCCCCCTGGATGTGTGAATCTTTGAATGATTGACATTCTTAGATTTACTCTGATTATAAATTTTTTCGTTCTTGACTTGATCAGTTCTTGTGGATCTGGCTGTTGATCTACCATTTCAGTTTCCTTGAGGTATAGCTGATCTACCATTTGGTTTACCTTTGTTGGTAGATACAATTGTCTTCTTAAAAAACTGAGTTGTTCTATATGAGTCTGACTTTACTGGTTCAGCAATTTTCTTAGTCTGTGGAAGTTGCTCAGCTACAAACTTAATACCAGTTTTAATACTAGGTTCAACAGCTTTGCTAGTTCCTTCCTTAGAAGATTGCTGTGTATCAAATCCTAAGCCAGTTCTGTCTCCATATGGCTTTCCTGATTTGAATCTAGTAGCTGAATTGATTGAGCAAAAGATTCAGTTGCTGCTGCTGATGCAGTAGGCTGATACTGATTCTATTCTTTATCAGTTCTAGTCAGTTTCATCATATTCAGTTCGGAGTTCAATCTTTCAACTTCAAGAATTAGAACTTCTTTCTCAATAATTGATTCATAACCAGCTTGAATAGTCACTAGCTGATTCATCAATTCGTCAAGTGTTTCTTCTAATTCTAGATTTTTTGGATTGGAGTCAGCAGTTGAAGAACATGTATTTTGTATGGAAATCTGAGCTGAGGAGTATTTAGAGTTAGATTCGGATACCTCATTTGGATTTTCCATGTGAGCCCTTAAAGTTGTGTCATCTGATAATCTTTCAGTACCAGCTTCATAGTCTAACTCATCTCTGGCTAAGAGTACTCTTCTGCCAGTTCTTCATTGCTGAGTATTCTTGGTCAGTTCTGGGCATTCAGCTTGGGAGTGTCCAGGCTTCTTACAATTGAAGCAAAGATATTCATCGTCTTTCTTCTTTTCAGGAGTCCTCTTGATGAACTTCTGAGTGACCGGGTGTCCACTCTTCATCCTTCAAATTCTGTTCATCATTAGAGTCATCTGCTCCTCCATCTCATCCAATTGCTGAAGATTGGTAGATGATGTTTCTTGGTTATCATTTGATGCTGCTGCTGCAAGAGCTATTGTTTAGGTTCTTCCATGGCTTTGATTAGAGCCGTTGTCATGGTGAAATCTTCACTGAATTCATAAGCTTTGAGATCTGAGAAGATTTTGAAGGAGTCTTCTATGACAAGTCTTATTGATTCTTCCATTGCTGTGACCTTCATCTTCCAGCACATTGGTAAAGCCTTCAAGATTCTAGTGTTGATTTCTTTCTTGGTGTACTCAATTTTGAGTAGAGCCAATTCATCCATGATAGCGCTGAATCTTGTTTCCATCTGATCAATATTTTTGCCTGACTTCATCTTGAAATTTTTAAACTTCAGTTTTGCTACATAGATCTTATTCTCTTTAATCGAATCAGTTCCTTCACAAAAACTGATGTTTTTCCCACGTCTCTTTTGCAGTAGTACAATCCTTGACTTTCTGGTACATGTTGCTATCAAGTGTTCTGAGTATGATATCCATCGTGACATTGTTCAGGTTGTTTCTCTTCTGATCGTCACTGGTTCATTCAGCTTTAGGCTTGGGAACTCTAACTTGATTTTCACCAACAGTTTGCATGTGGGTGATTTGGATAGGTCCATCAGTGAGTACATCAATCATCTCATCATGAGAAGCCACTTGAAAAGCCTGCAAACGACGTATATATTCATCAAATCTGTCCATGTTGTACATTAGTATTTTTCTGGCATACAAGTTGTTATCCATTGTGAGAGAGTGAAAAATGATTATATGAAAACTAGAAACTGAGCTTTCTAGTGAGAGCAACTAGAGGAGATTTAGGGCAAACGAGCTTTTAACAATAGCTTGTTAAAGAAACACTGCTCCGATACCAATTGTTGGTCCCTTGGAAAGGCTAACACAAGTTTAGAGGGGGGGTGAATAAACTTGTCCCAAAAACTAGATTTAAAAAAAAATAAAGGTTCAGTTATAACTTGTGTGGAGTTAAGCTGACTGAGCTGAGTTTAAGTCAAACTGGCTTAAGCAAAACTGAGTCAACCGGCAACGGATATTATTCTAGCCTTTTTCTTGATCTTGTTATTTTATGCAAAAGCGGAGTATGTTAAACTGAATTCTGGTTAATGTTAGCTTGTGAGCTGTGAGGTGTATAACAATCAATTCTCATAATGCGGTAAATAAATGCTGGGTAAATAAATAAATGCGTAAAGTAAATAAGACAAATATTATAGAGGTTCCAGGTGGTGTAATCCTGTCAGTCCTCTCTTCCCCTGTGGTGTAGGAGGAAAATTCCACTTGAACTTCTTGAGGTGAGCTGTTACAAAAAGTCCTAAACAATAGTCCTTGGCTAATCCTAGCTTCACTATCTAAATAGTTGTAGAACAGGTAGAATTGCTGCTCTTCAATTGCTTGAACACTGGTCCTTGAAGGGTTACGTATGCCTCTTCACCATCTAACACCATGAACACAGTCTACCCGACTACTGTAACAACTGTCCTTGGCAAAACCTTCCCGGTTTGCTTCACAGTCTGAACCTTTGATTAAGAATCAAAGTTGGGTTAAATTGATTCTCGTTTGTGGTTCTTCTAAGTGTATGATTCTTGATGAATCTTGTGTAGCTTGAACACTTGGAAGATTTCTGGATATGATCTTGTTTAGCGCAGAGATGATAGCAATTCAACTAAACGAGACTAGTGCACAAAATGCTTGTAATCTTGTTAATCCTTTATAAATCTTCTTTTTGATCCTTGGTGCAAAGTTTTCTATGTATAGTGTAAGGTCCAACGTTCATCTTGCTTTGAATTTGAATTGTATCAACGGCTATCTTATAACTGCTATATTTTATGACCGTTCTGATGTGTCAGTATTTCATCCAATAACATTGCTTCCTTTACAACATTCGACTGTACTATCAGTTTATTGGATGACTGAATTATAAAATTGAGTTTCCTGATCAGTTTTATACTATGTTTATCAGTTGTCAGTTTCTTGACCGACTTGTAGCATTGACTGAGATTTTACTCTTATTCAAATTTCAGTACTCCAGCTTTTCATCTGATTATTATTGACTTCATCGGAGTACACCTATACCAAACAAATCATCTATGAGTTCATTGTCCTTATGACTCTTAGGACTTCATACAAGATCCATAAAGTCAGTTCAGGTCACCACAAACTTGCCTGAATTCTAACTTTACAGTCTCGACATGTAAACTGAGATTGAACCCTCAGTTCTTCAATCTTCTATAACTGAGTCTGTGACCCTCAGTTCTTCATTAATTGAGTTTGAACCCTCAGTTCTTCAATCTTCTAGATAAGCCAACCGAGTTTGTGTCCCTCAATGAACTTATCTTCTTCAGTTGCATATTGGTGTAGTCTGAGTCAGTTTGTTTATCTTGACGATTTCTAGTTTTCTGAATGCCTTCCAGTTTTTTGTTTCATGACACTATAACTATTGTAGTGCTTGTCTGATGTAACCTATAAAAATATCAGACTCTAGTAAAACCTATACATTTAGTTCTAGACATCTTTTAGCTTTTCACTATAACAGCTAGCTTCAGGACTCCATCAATGAGATTAAGATAATACTTTGAATAAATATGATGAATTATCATCAAAACATAAATTTTTTTTCCAACATCTAGTGATCAACTCAAAACTCAGAACTACAATTTCAAAATCAAGCATTGAGTCTGATCAACAAGGTTTGTGAATCAAATTCACTTCAATCAAGAAACTGAATTAGAGCCATCTGAGAAGGGGTTGTGTTTGTGATAACTGCTTAAGGATTTGTTCCAAATGAGCAGTGAAAGAGACTGAGTCACTGAAGCTGTTGCAGTCATGGAGTGCTAGTCTTGAAGATTGTGAAGCTTGTGTAGTCAAGGAAAATTAGGCTATTGTATTTGTGAAAACAATAGTGAAATTCCTCCAATCTTCACAGGAGAAGTGGGGATTAAGGGATTACACCACCCTGAACTACTGTAAACCTTGTGTCAATTTACTTTCAGCAATTTACCTTACTGCATTTATCTAATTTCTTAAATTATATCATATATCTGTGATTGCATAAACTACTTTGAAACAACATATTAAGAATGGACTTGTCCGCTGCCAAAAAGCTTTTAAATATAAGAAAACTTTTTCGAACTCCACTATAGTCATTCACCCCCCCCCCCCCCCCGACTATAGTTTTACCCTTATCTAGGAACAACAATTGGTATCAGAGCAAGTGTTCCTAGTATCAGAACCTGTTCAGATCTAATTTCTGGTAATAAAGAGATCACATATTTTCAATGTTGTTTTCAAATTTGAGATTTATATATATATATATATATATATATATATATATATATATATATATATATATATATATGTATATCTTATTTGTACTTATGGATTCCTCAAACTTTATGTCAAAAGTACCTGTATTCAATGTTAATAATTTTGATGTATACAAAATAAGAATGGTGTCTCATCTTGCAGCAACTCATGTGGAGATGCTAGATGTAATTAATGATTGCCCAATCGAGATTACAACTGTGGTAGCCACAGGAGTAGATCAACGAAAATTAATAGACAAACTCAAGAAAGATTGGACGAAAGATGACAGAAGAAGAGCAAATCTCGACTTTGTTGCAAAAGACATGATATTGAAGACTCTTGACAGTAATATGTTCATGAGAATCAAAGACTGCAAAATAGCAATGGAAATGTTGGATAAGTTGGCACTGATCAATGAGGGATCAGAAGCAGTTAAAGAAAACAAATTATCTATTGCAAAATAGAAATTTGAGAACTTCAAAATGAAGTCTGGAGAAACCATTGATCAAATGGACAACAGATTCTCAAGAATCATCAGTGAACTGCAACGACTTGGACACACATATCCACAGAAAGAAGTGTGCCTGAAGATCTTGAGTGGCTTACGTGAAAGATGGAAGATCATTATATTAGTAATCAAAGGGACAACAAATCATGCAAACACTGACACCTTGACTCTGAAGTCTCAATTAAAGGCTTATGAATTTGAGTTCAACGGTGAAGAAAGTGCACCAACAGATGCACATAAGGCTAGTGCACTGGTTGCACCCCAGCAAAGTCAAACAGCTGATGCAAACAGCAAAGAGACACAGGAGCTAAAGGAACATGTAGCTTTACTGGTTAAATGCACCATTAAGTGTACCTGCTTACAAACCCTCAAAAAGATTTGGATCCAGATCCGGTCTTGGCTACAACAGTTAGGATGAGAATAGATACAATGGACTACACAATTCTGAATCTAGGACCAACAATGGACCAATGTTCATAAAAGGACAGACCATAGTTTCAACCACTCATCCTGCACCGGTGAAGTCAAAACCTAGTGTAGTGAAACAGCAGACTAAATCATCTATTCAACAAACTAAAGGCAAAGGTTTTCTGAAAGGTAAAGGAAGACTTTACCCTTCAGAGGATGATTGGAATGTTGCACCTCCAAAATACATGAAGAAACCATTTCATATGATGCCACATGTGTTAAAGAAAAGCCAACCTAGGCATATTCCTAGACATTTGAAGCAACATGAACAAAGGTTTCACACTGCACATTGGTGAGTGAAAAAGGATGCAAATGCACCAAAATGTAGAGAAAAGTATCAGAATATCGATAGTAGAAACATTCGAAGTTATTCTGCCATTCCTTATACATAAGAAGTTGATGTAATGCCCCGCTCCCGGATACCGAGCCCTTAACCGGAAGAGAAACGTTTGGCGCATATAGAATTAAATAAATGTAACATTATACGCCAGCATCTACGTCGTCGTATCAAATAAAAGCAAACGGAAGCTAAAAAGACTCGGGTAAAAACATGAATGCTACTATGAATAGAAAGTAACCATGCTAAAGATGGATAGTTAAATTACAACGACGAAAAACCCAAGGACATATACAATACGATGTCTTAAAATTAGAAGTACAACAGGTTTAAGAAAAGAAATACAACTAGTCTAGTACAAACTTTACAAAGAAATAAACTAAGAGCTTTGTCAAGACTTCAAAGTCTTCAATGGTCGCCATCTTCACTTGATCAACCTGTTTGTCTTCTCACCCCACAATGCATACAAAAGAAAATGCAAAGGAGGTTAGTACAAAGTACTTAGTAAATGTTAGAAGCTAATGAATAACTAAGTTATACAACGAAAGGTTATTATTTTGATTATTAAATTATCTTTATGAGACTGACTCAATCTAAGGTTCTATCCATTCCCATCGACATGTCATGACTAACCGTTTCTAGCTTAGCTTATCTTGGTTACATCATCACTCAAGGACACAATGCATGGTGAAAATTCCACCACGAGATGTACTTGCCAACTATGGTGAGTAGCACCGATAGTCCCGGGATCTCCCCGGTATGCATATATGTTCGGCGAATTTCCTCCACTGCCATTTAGCCATTAATAGGCCAGCAGCGTTGTTCTATTTTACTGAAGTATCACATCGCTGATATGAATCAGTGCCTAACCGAGAATAGATGACGTTTTAGCTTTTACTACAATTATGTAATTATTATGGTGAATTAACTAGCCACCTAAGTGTTTTCAAGATGAAATCTCACCTTAACAACTCTACTCCCTAACTTAGACAACTAGACATCACATCCTATCAATTACACAGACATTGATGAACTTTAGTTCATTAAAGCACAAGCCCTTTCATGCCCTTCCGACGGATCCAAACTTCAACTCCCTTTAAGAGTACATTCGGTGTTTTAGCTGAACGAATCAGAAGTTCAATTGAAGCTTGTTCATATTTAATTAATGTTATTGAATAAAAAAAATAGAATTTTAAAACTCAACACAAATATACCAAAACATATCACATCTTATTAATTACAACTTAGCATGAATTCTATCACCAAACAACACCAAAACTCACCAAAACTCAACCTATCATTATAAAACAATAATTACTCATTAGGAAGAGCCTCTTACCTTAATTTCCAGCAAAACCGAAAGCAAAACGTCAAGCAACTGCAACAACTGTTGATCTTCAACCCCAAAACCTATTTGATCATATTTCTTTGCAGAAAACCGAAACTGAAAAGTGATCAAAAATGCAAATTACCTAGATTAAATGCTGCGAAACTATTTTTAGATTGATCTGCACTCCAAGGCGATCGTTTCGGCTACTCATGGCTGAAAAACAGAGCTACGGGTTGAAGGATACGAATTTCTGAAGAATCGTACTCAACGGTTACCAAAAACTAGGGCTAAATTGAAAACTTACGAAATTGAGAGATGTTATTTTCCAAAGTTGCGTCTCCTTGCGCTGATCGCTTTTCTCTCCTACGGCATCTTGAAATTATGAACAGATTAGTCACATGGTTGAAGATTACGTTCTCCCTTTTATTTTGCTTTCTTCTTCTGCGTTGGTTCTCTGATTGCCGTTCCTCTCTTCTTCTTTTTTGATAAACAGCGTGTGACTAATAATTTATTTTGGGGAATTATTTTCTTTTTATAGTTATTAATAAAATCCATTTTAAATAATAATTAAATCCCTTAATTAAATCCTTTTTAATTAAATAAAAGACAAATAATGATTAGGTCGTAGTAAATACACCCAATGACTATTTTATCCTTTTATGAAAAGTCGGGATGTTACATTCCTTCCCCCTTAAGAGGAGTTTCGTCCTCGAAACTCGAATGTAACAGGGGTGTACTTGAACTCTGGACTTTGCATGGCGTTTCGTCTTTTAACTCTTACAATCTTGTTCTTCTTCTTCCATCTTCGCAACTCTTCTGCTTGTCTTGAGCCAACTTGGGATTGCGACGATCCGCTTCAATCTTCACGTCGTCTTGATGTATCAACTTTGGTATCGTATTCTGCTGCCGCTCCACTTCATCCCAGAAACTCACGTTCTTCTATCTCTATCTTAAAGATAGATCATCAGTAGTACTGTTCCAACTTTTGTACATCTTGGTCGCTCCGAGATGAACTGCAATTGTCATCTTGAGGTTTTCATTCTTCATTGTCCTTGACAATCTTCCGCATTCGGAACCCAAAGCTGATTCCGATGCCGACGGTCGCTATCTTCATCTAACTCATGACCAATGGCTGGTTGGGCTCCAGCCACCACTACTACAAAAAAGCATAAAGATCACGGTTTTTAAGTGTGATATATTCACATTAGTCACGGCTTCCATCGTGTGGCATATTGAGGTGTGACATAAAGTACTTTAATCCAATCACAGTTACAAACTGTGACCTATTATAATAGTTATTACACTTAGAAACCGTGATCTATTATAGTTGGTATCATACTTAAAAACCGTAATCTATTATAACTTCATCACATTCAAAAACTGTGATCTATTATAGTTCTTATCACACTTAAAAACCGTGATCTATTATAGGATTTATCACACTTAAAAACCGAGATCTATTACAATTAAAACACATTTAAAAACTGTGATCTATTTTAGTTGTTATCACACTTAAAAACTATGATCTATTATAATTTAAATCACACCAATAAAAGTGTTTTTTTCAAAAACAATATATAAGCACACATATATTTTTGTCTTTGTCGGGACTCGAACACGGATACTCTGGATTAACGAGCCACACTATTTACCATTAGGCCGATGCTTTATTTCTTCTAATTTTTTTACCACACTTAACTAATATCTCATTATAAAATACCGTATTATTTTAATAACAATCAAAAACTGTGATTGATTGATTTTTTGTCTCATTTTTTCTAGAAACCATGATAATAAAAATTATGATATATTCTAGTTGTAATCACACTTAAAAACCGAGATCTACTATAATTTCAACACATTTAAAAACTGTGATCTATTTTAGTTGTTATCACACTTAAAAACCGTGATCTATTATAGTTGTTATTACTCTTAAAACCCGAGATCTATTAAAATTTCAACACATTTAAAAACTGTGATCTATTTTAGTAGTTGTTATCACACTTAAAAACCGAGATATATTATAATTTCAATCACACCTAAAAAAGTGTGATCTATTATAATTTCAACACATTTAAAAACTGTAATCTATTTTAGTAGTTGTTATCACACTTAAAAACCGAGATATATTATAATTTCAATCACACCTAAAAAGTGTGATCATTCTTTTTTTTCGAAAACAAAATAAACGCACAGATATTTTTTTGTTGCCACTAGGACTCGAACCCGGATACTCTGGATTAAGGAACCACACTAATTACCGCTGGGCCGATGCCTACTTTATTATCATTTTCGGCCACACTAATCTAAAATATCATTATAAAATATCATATTATTTTAATCACAGTTAAAAACCGTGACTGATTGATGTTCTTGTCTCAGTTTTCTTAAAAACCGTGATAATAAAAACCATGATCTATTTTAGTTGTTATCACACTTAAAAACTGAGATCTACTATAATTCAACACATTTAAGAACTGTGATTTATTTTAGTTGTTATCACACTTAAAAATCGTGATCTATTATAGTTGTTATCACACATAAAAACCGAGATCGATTATAATTTCAACACATTTAAAAACTGTGATATATTTTAATAGTTGTTATCACACTTAAAAGCCGAGATCTATTATTATTTCAATCACACCTAAAAAAGTGTGATCATTTTTTTTCACACCTAATAACTGTGATAAAAAAATTAAGTGTGATAAATATACATTTTACTTGTCTCGGTTTTTTAAAAGTGTGATCCTTATCGTTAGATATGTGTGATCTATGTCTGTTTTCTTGTTAGTGGATATAATTTGTCTCACTTTTTTTGTAGTTGTGACAAAAATATCATGAATTCGGTCACAATTTAAAAATGAGATTAATTGATATAATTTATCTCACTTTTTCAATAACCGTGACAAAAATATCAGACCAATTTAGTCACAGATTAAAAGTGTGATTGAACGGTATAATTTATCTCGTTTTTTGAATAATTATGACTAAAATATCATATCAATTATGTCACTGTTTGTGAGATTGATTGATATAATTTATCTCGCTTTTTAGAAACTGTGACATAAATATCATATCAATTCAGTCACAGTTTAAAAATGAGATTGATTGAAATAATTTATCTCGGTTTTCCAATAACTGTGTCAGAAAAATCATATCAATTAAGTCACACTTTAAAAATGAGATTGATTAATATAACTTATCTCAGTTTTTCAATAAGTGTGATAGAAAGTTGTAAGTGTGATATATATATTTTCGTTGTCTCGGTTTTATTGAAACTGTGATTGTTATCTTATCTTAAGTGTGACATATATCCTATTTTGTATTAGTGCACTCACTTGTAACCAGAGACAACTGTGTCTTTGTCTTGTTTCTTCACGAACTCATCAACTGCCTCGAATCTTGAAATCATCGGTTCAACACTCTTTGCTTGCTCCTGCTGCCCTATACCCGGAAATCTGAATCTTCCCAGCCGAAACCACACTTCTGGCACACTTAACATCTTTCGATCCCAACTTCTCTCATGGCGCTTGATGAAGAACTGCAAGGATCCCAGTTGAAGGACTTTTGAGACTCCCTGTGGGTGGGGAACATGCATTGTCCTACTTTCACTCTGATGGTCTGATCCATTTCTTATGCCAAAAAGAGTTAGCTTGGAGAACAAATAAAATTGAAAAGTGACAAGTTGGGTACCAGGGTGGCATGTCAACTAGGTAAGCCAAGGAATGATACAATGCACTTGAAATAAGAAAGGTTGCTTGGGTTACAAGAAAAACAAGATGATTTCGTGTTGGGGAAAAGTTGAAGGTGGTTCCAAACAGAAATGAGACATTGTATCATAATACAAGGGATAGCTACAAAAAGGAAAACAAAAGGACACCTTGCATATGAATTTTTTTTTTAAGTGAAGAGGAAAAGACACAAAAGAATTGTCGGATACGATTTGATTTCAAAGAATTAATTAAACCTTCAAAGGAAGTTTAAACGATCATTGACGATTCAAATCAAAGGTTTAAGGATGGACTACTCGAGAGGAATAGTACACTACCAAGGAATAAATGCTCAAGGTTAAAAATAAAATAGACTTTCAACCGGTGTAACAAAATTGAATAGAAACACCAAACAGAGGATGGAAAATCGAAAGGCATATCTGGTGGTTCATGACTCTAAATGGCCTGAAAGAGAGTTAAAACTGAATGGTACAAGGTACATTAATCTGGATTGAAATTCAATAGATGTTTTGGAGAGAACTTCTTTCTTGATTTGAAAAGTAGGAAAGTATGAACTAGTTAAGAGGAAAAGTCTTGTAGAGATATCTTCCGGAGGTAATTAATGACACCAAACAGAGAGGACCTGTTGAGTTTAAAGGTCTCAAGTGAGGGATTACATGAGAAACAAATTACCTAAAAAAGTATAATTACAAAAGGGCACGAAAAGGGTCTGGACAACAAACATGGCATGCTTGACGATAGCATATTGGTTCTTGTTTAAAAATGCAAAAGAAATTATAACAGTAGCTTTACAAACTCCTACTACAAGGTTTAACTCAGAAGGAGATCAAACTTCGGGGAACTCCTAAACATAACAGTCGTAACTTACTACCCTCTTAGCCCAAACCCCAAGTCAAAGAGGTGAAAATTCCTTTTAGGTTGTTGTGTATGAAATTTACTCCGGATCTGACATTATCAATTTGTAAAAAACAAATGAAGAGGAATCTGAGCACGATCCAAAGAGAAAAGATTTAGATACTTGAGTTTCCCAGGTGACATAAAAATATTGGAATTTTTTAATTAAAATAAGATGGTCAAAAACAGTTATTTCTGACGATTGCACAAGCTGTCAGAATTTCCAGATTAATAAACACTGAGTGGAATTGCAAATCAAGATCAAACAGAAAAGAATCTGAACCTAATTCCAAAATCAAAATTGTAGATAAAAGTTTTGTCTGCAACATATCAAAAATTCAAATTATTTAAGGGTGTTTAACCTGTTCAAAACAGAAGAGAAAGTGAAGGCGCTGCTGCAGATTTTCTGGACAGAGTGTCCGGTAATAACATGGATTTTCTGAACAATCATAAAGATTATCGAATCAATGTTAAAAGATAAATTGTAGATAAGACATCGGTCTATATCGTGGAAAATTTCCAGAATTTTTAGAGCACGGTAAGTGGTCTAACCTGAAAGGAAAACATGGAAACAAAATCAATCACTCATGTTGGATAAAGCAAAAAACGAGGATAATGAAATCTATGTGCCAAAGTAGGAGACCTTTAACACTAATAGTTGAAACGACTGAGGAGTACTTGGAAAGGATAAAATTTGCATATGGAGTTCGTGTGGAACCATCTCGGACAATGCAAGGCCAAAGAATTTTTGTAAACATAAACAAAGCGATAGCAAAAAGAGAAAATGAAGGATTTGTAGAGTCGAGTCTTTAAACAAAAGTTTGTATGTACTAAACCATCTTGTAGGGGATGCATTAAGGGTAATCACTAGGATGCAAAAGTGTGTTGCCCTGAAATGCTAAACATGATATAGTTGGAAGGATATGCAATTGTCAGTTCAAATAGTTCGAAGGATGGGAAACTTATTTTTCTTAAGTCAAGCATTTGACAGGATGAAAACATCTAAAAAAAATAAGTCACATCAAAGAATGTACACACTTGGAAAACAAAACTTCGTAATAAGGGACTTTTACCGGTTTAAGAAGTTTCAAATGGAGGATTTAAAGAACATGAGTTACAATTTGTATGGATGGGGAAACATTGAAATCGGAATAACCATGTAGGAAACTAGATGATTATAGAAGAGAACCTTATTGATCAAGACATAAAATTGGAAAATCACCACGCAATCGTTTCTTGCCATCGAGGAGCACTATAACGACAACACCTAGTCTCTACCTACCAAACTTATTATCCTGGGTAATAATTAGCTTAAGAATCAGATAAATCAAAGTATTCTCATCTCCCATAACCTACTACACTATAACTTACAAGGTGAAAGAAAGACATCTACCCTTTCTTGGACAGAGGACTTAAATGGTTTTGGGAAAAATTCGGGTGCATACATAAGCCATGAAATAAATTATTTGCACAAAAAAAACTGAGCTGATTTTGAACATGTGGCAAAGAGAAAATCTGTGAGTATATAAGTTTTACATATGATGCTCAAAAATCAATATTTTTGGGAAGCCATAGGTCGGTCAAAATAATTCTTTTCATCTACAGCTATAAGCTGTCAAAAATTTTCAGGACTTCATCAACTGTCGTGTGTTGCAGATCGTGCTCTGACCAAAACGAATTTACACTTGGTTCCAAAACAAAAACTATAGTTCAGGATGTTTTCTACAACATATCAAAAATCCAAGTCATTTGGAGTTATTTAGCTTATTCAAAACAGAATGATAAGTAAGAGTACCGCTGCAGAATTTTCTGAACAGAGTACCCCTCCTTGTTAAACAATTTGTGAACACTCCATATAGAAAACTAAATTGATGTAAAGAGAGAAATTGTGGATAAGACAACTTTCTAAGTGGCTGAAAATTTACAGAATTCTTGGAACAAAAAAAATGATATAACATGACATGTAGAAACATGAACCAAAATCGTTTACTCGTTTTGCATAACACCAAGTTACAACGAAGTGATTTGAACCAATTTAGCATTACGAAAGCATTAAAACCTCAAAAAGAAAGAAAAAAAAATTGAGAGGATCATATAAGAGACGTGAGCTTAAAAATCAACCTACGCCTAATGAGACTTTTCACTTGGTCCTAGTGCAACTTAACCACGTTCTAAGGATTCCTAATCCTATGAGAATCTACCACTAAGATCAAGAGAGATAAGGAGGGTTCAAAAAGATCTAAATAAGTCTTATCTTAGAGGGAAGAAGCCTAGGAAAGAAATGATGTGTCTCGCTAATACCAACTGTAACGCCCCGCTCCCGGATACCGAGCCCTTATCCGGAAGAGAAACGTTTGGCGCGTATAGCATTAAATAAATCTAACATTATACGCCAGCCGGTACGTCGTCGTATCAAATAAAAGCAAACGGAAGCAAAAAAGACTCGGGTAAAAACATAAATGCTACTATGAATAGAAAGTTACCTTGCTAAAGATGGATTGTTAAATTACAACGACGAAAAACCCAAAGACTTATACAATACGATGTCTTAAAAGTAGAAGTACAACTAGTCTATGAAAAGAAATACAACTAGTCTAGTACAACCTTTACAAAGAAATAAACTAAGAGCTGTCTTCAAAGGTCCTCATCTACACTTGATCAACATGTTCGTTTTCTCACCCTACAATGCATACAAAAGAAAATGCAAAGAAGGTAAGTACAAAGTACTTAGTAAAAGAGAGAAGCTAATTAATAACTATGTTATACAACGAAATGTTATTATTATGATTATTAAATTATCTTTATGAGACCGACTCAATCTATGGTTCAATCCATGCCCATCGACATGTCATGACTAAACGTTTCTAGCTTAGCTTATCGTGGTTACATTATCACTCAAGTACACAATGCATGGTGAAAATTCCACCACGAGATGTACTTGCCAACTATGGTGAGTAGCACCGATAGTCCCGGGATCTCCCCGGTATGCATATACATTCGGCGAATTTCATCCACTTCCATTTAGCCGTTCATAGGACAGCATCGTTGTTCGCTTTTACTGAACGTATCACATCGACGATATGAATCAGTGCCTAACCGAGAATAGATGACGTTTTAGCTTTTACTACACTTACGTAATTATTATGGTGCATTAACTAGCCACCTAAGTGTTTTCAAGATGAAATCCCACCTTAACAACTCTACTCCCTCATTTCGACAACTAGACATCACATCCTATCAATTACACAGACATTGATAAACTCTAGTTCATCAAAGCACAAGCCCTTTCATGCCCTTCCGACGGATCCGAACTTCAACTCCCTTTAAGAGTACATTCGGTGTTTTAACTGAACGAATCAGAAGTTCAATCGAAGCTTGTTCATATTTAATTTATGCTATTGAATCGAAAAAATTGAAATTTAAAACTCAACACAAATATACCAAAACATATCACATCTTATTAATTACAACTTAGCATGAATTCTATCACCAAACAACACAAAAACTCACCAAAACTCAACTTTTCATTATAAACTATAATTACTCATTAGGAAGAGCCTCTTACCTTAATTTCCAGCAAAACTGAAAGCAAAACCTCAATTAACTGCAACAACTATTGATCCTCAGCCCCAAAACCTATTTGATCAACGAGAAACCTTAAAATCCTATTGCTTTATAGAAAACCGAAACTGAAAAGTGATCAAAACTGCAGATTACCTGGATTATCTACGGCGAAACTATTTTTAGATTTATCTATGCTCCAAGACGATTGTTTCAACTACTCATGGTTGAAAAACAGAGCTACGGATTGAAAGATACGAATTTCTGAAGAATCGTACTCAACGGTTACCAAAAACTAGGGCTAAATTGAAAACTTACGAAATTGAGAGATGTTATTTTCCAAAGTTGGTCACATGGTTGAAGATTACGTTCTCCCTTTTATTTTGCTTTCTTCTTCTGCGTGGGTTCTCTGATTGCCGTTCCTCTCTTCTTCTTTTTTCATAAACAGCGTGTGACTAATAATTTATTTTGGGGAATTAATTAATTTTTATAGTTATTAATTAAATCCATTTTAAATAATAACTAAATCCCTTAATTAAATCATTTTAATTAAATAGAAGACAAATAATGATTAGGTTGCAGTAAATACACCCAATGACTATTTTACCCTTTTATGAAAAGTCAGGATGTTACAGTTGATGACTTCAATTATCCAAAAAGAAGATCATTTGGATGCACATTAGGAGTAGGAGGCATGACTGCTAACCGGTATGGACCCAAATTGTGTTGGGTACCTAAAAATAATTAATTTGTTTTGTAGGATGTCTGGTACATAGACAGTGCATGTTCCAGACACATGACATGAAACAAGGGATGGCTCACCGACTTTAAAACTTTTGAAGTACCCAAAGTCACCTATGGAGGCAAAGAAAACCCTGGACAGTGATGTGAGACATCATTTTCTTAGAGATCATGTTGAAAAGAAAGATGTTGCGGTTCTTTACAAACCTATTGAAGATCAACATGCTGACATCTTTACATAACCTTTGGACAGTGAAAGATTTTCTAAGTTAAGAACTGAACATGGCATTATCAAGGTTGACTGACCTACTGATAGGTCAGTAGGGTACTGGAATCCACCAAGAGGACTAGTCTTTGCTCTGCTGGGTGAGCTCACTCGGCAGATTAGTCATTGGTATCAACAAATCCTAAGTACTCTTCTGGATTGGACAATTGAGCAAATGAAGTTGCCAAAGGGATTGGTCTTAGTCCAGTTGTGTGAGCTCACTTGACAGATCAATCATTGGTATTAAAATTCATATTGTATTATCAAATGGACAAAACTAAGTTGTTGAAGATTTGCTATATTTCTGTATGTCAGCAGGTTGCTTAACATGCTGAGTCTGCTGAAGTTTTGCAGCAGACTTATGCACACTACTGAAGAAGTCTACTGTATACAACGTTGATGAGAAGTCAGACTTTAATGAAAGTCAACAGCCAAATAAATGAATATTAATATTATTATTTATACAGCTGCTACAAGTACATAACGGTTTCTTACATTAGTGGGATCATTTAGTGGGAAACGTGGATGTACCACTTTCAATTCAGACTGAAATTGTGTGACTATGGCACAGTACGTGCACAGTACCTGCCTAATGGTTATCACCCACTTCTTTCTGCTATATATACATATATACACTCAATATATACACAAACATTCTCAGATCAATCTTAACTGAAGAATATACGAGTGTGAACATAGATTTAAAGAGTTTTCTTCTTCATTTTTCTCAAGTGTTTACAAAGGCGGACAAGGAGATTCATCTTGGGACAAGTCAAAGTGTAAGAAGTTATGTTGTTGATGCTCAACAGATAGAACTAGCAATAAATCTTGGAAGAAGAATAAGGTTGTATGAAGGGTTGGAAACCGTCTTAAATCTGAGATTGGGGAATATCTCTTACACAAATGTTGACAATTTCCGGAGAAATATGGTAATAAGGAATGACATGGAGGCATTTACAACTACTGTAAATGGCCAAGAGATTGAGGTCACCTTAGACCTGCTGAGGGATGCATTCGGATTTGGAACAAGAAATGAAGCCCCTACAAATCCAGAGATTATGGAGCTACCAAGGTTGGATGTTGTTAGATTAGTAAGGACCAACACATCTATTCCAGCAGCTTTGAATATTATTGTGAAGCATATTCATTTGCAGTATAACCTGTTGAGTAAATTAATTGCCAAGAATATTTTGGGTTTTGTTGGAAGTCTTGATACTCTCTCTGGACGAAAGATAGATTTGTTGATCATCATTTATAGAAGCAAGAAGTTTGACTGGGCTGGATTCTTTGTGCAATACATGAAGTAGGTTGTGTCAGATGACAAAGATGGCACAAGGAAATCAAAGACTAAACCTTTGGGTTTATTGATTCAGGCACTGCTAAATCATCTAGAAATTCCTGATGTTGCACCTTCCAAATCAAAAAGTCAAGATACAAGCTTGAAATTCATCATAACATTCATAGACTGGATGATGATGATAAGTATCAGGAAAGAACTAAAAGTGATGACAACAGTGATGGTGATGATGATGGTGGTGATGAGCAGGAATAGAGGACTAAGGAAAAACAAGATGTACAACCCGCCACACCAAAGAAATCAGTACAAAAGAGAAGGGCTGCTGATACTAGGAAAATCTCTGAGTTGTTGAAGCCTAAGAAGACAAGGCAACAGGCAGTAGACACTACTGAGTCTACAAAAGTTTTAGTTGATGTTGAGGCTGCTGAGCCGACTGAAATTTTAAAGAAAACTGCAGCTGATGTGCTTAAAGAACAAATCATAGAAGATTCAAGAAAAAGGAAGGCTGCTAGCAAAGATCAGTTAGAAAAGGGACTTTTTGAGGCCCAACAACAACCTGCTAAGAGGAGAAACAAATTGTAAAGAAGAGAGTCCATGGAAAAGGGAAAGAACTGAGGACTCTTGAAAAGCAAAGAGAAGTAGAACCTGAAGAGGTTGTTGAGCCTGTTGGTGAGGTTGCTGAACCTGTTGTTGAGCAACAAGCTAAAGATCCACATCAGATTGCTAAATCTGAACATGCTGTGGAAGTTAGTGTACCTATGCAAGACCCGGCTGAGACTGCTACAACTCAGGGGGAATAATAGACAATTACAGACCCTGCTGATGAGCAAGCAACTCAGGGGGAAGGAAGTGTTGTACAGATGGAAATGGTGGGCACAAATGTACCTGTTTTAGAGCTTACAGACATGTTTGTATCTGCTGAAGATACATTGAGCCATCTTGGTGAAACTCTTAAAAGCCAACAAGATGAGCAACAAGCTCTAAGGAAACTTACTATGCCATATAAAAGAAAGAAGAAAAAGTCCAAGAAAGAGAAAGTGGATCCTAACTTCCGGATGCTTTTAAATTATTTTGAATGGAAGTTTGGATTCTACATGAGACAAAAGCCAGCAAGAGAGCCAATGACTGGATTTGAAGAATGGGCTTTTGAAAATCTAAGAGTGGAAAACCTACTAGGATTAATTGACATATCCGAATTAGAGGTCAGAATGTTGGCAATCATGGAAAAAGAAAAGCAGAGAGGAAGCATTATGTTCAGGGATCCTAAGTTTACACCTAGTAGTTATGATTCATCATCTTCATCTGAATCAGATGATGATCATCACATGCATCCAGTAGAATCCAGTGGAGTGCCTAAAGAGAACTCTACTAAGGATGCATCCAGTCTGCGGTTGGCGACAAGTCTGCTGAGAGTCAGCAGAATGACAACTTAGATCAAGAAATGGATGATGCTTATAATGAAGATCTGGAAACTCAAATCAGTGCAGGAACATTTTTTGAAGATGCTAGATTGATCAATATGTCTGATATAGTAATGATTGAACAAGTTGATGTAAATTCTGGAGGATCAAATCAATATCAAGACAATATTGACACTGAAAAACCTTAGCACAGGCTGCTGAAGTTCTAAGACAAATTGCTAAAGTACATGGTGTGTTAGAGGAAAATATGGCTATTTTTCCTAAAATCACAGCTGAAGAAGTGGAGGTTCGGTATGCTGAATTACAGACAACAGCTGAACATAGGTTGGAATAGAATGTCCTAATCACTGAGGATCAAACAGTGTTAGGACAAAGGTTGGACTTATTGATGGGATTGGAGGAAAATCCTGTGCATTTGTGGGGGCTACTGAAGAAAGGGCTGTTGATGCAAAAGATAGACAACAAGCTACTGAAGAACCAACTGAAGAATATCTTGTTGACATTGATTTTGGTGATGAAGAATTTTAGTTTCCTGAAGAAGAAGTACATGAAGAGCCACAACAAGCACTAGATCCCATACTTGAGGAGGTACCTATTTTGGAGGTAGTACAAGAGCCTCAACCTACTGAAGAACCTGTAATGGAGGAAATAGATGAAAATGTTGTTGAAGAAGATCCTCAACCCCAGGAATAGGACATGACAAGAGCAATTGTTGTGAGGCAACCCACGGCTGAAGATGATGTTGAACAGCCTGCCGGAGGTTTTGCTAGAGGTATGGCTGGAATGAATGCAATTCCTGTTAGAAACATTTTATTATGTCTTGATGATGGCCATACTAGCTATTATAGCAAGCTTGAAATAAGTTAGAATTCCCTGTATAAGTCTTTACTTAGAGTCTGACATGTTGTATAAGTTGATTCAGACAAGTATTGTACTAGTTGGTAGGATGGCAAAGTAAAACAGAGATCCGGCAGAGTGAAGCCAGCCAAGTACCAGCAGAGAAGCATGAAGATATTATTGTCTGACTTATAACCAAGGAAGTCTGTGACGACCTTGGATAAGTCTAAGTTATAATTCAAATGATGAAATACACTGTCAAATATGGTGTACACTGATCTCACCCAAATCAAGGATCATTGAAGTACAAGAAGTACCTAAAGGATCAAAGAAAACAACAATGCAGTAAACCGGCAAAGTAAACTGACTATCGGCTGAGTAAAGACAGAGTAGTGAAGGAAGAACTAAACAACCAGGTCAGAAGGACTACTTAACCGTTCAGAGAACGGCTAAGTAAACTTTACTTGTTTTGATTTCAAGTGACGAAGATCAAGCATTAAATGCTTAATCAATTAAGGATAAATCAAGGACGGATTTTCTTAGAGACGTTTGAAGAAATCCAATCACTGAAATCAAGGATAATAAAATTAAGGGGGAATCAAGAATTAAATCAAGGCTACTCTCAAGCAGAAGGAATAAATTATGATGAAACCTTTGCTCCAGTTGCAAGATTGGAAGCAATCACACTCTTTCTGCTTTTGCAGCCCACAAAGACTTCAAAGTTTACCAAATGGATGTCAAGAGTGCATTTCCTAATCGACATTTGGAAGAAGAAGTATATGTGGAACAACCTCCTGGTTTTCAACTCAAAGGGAAATGAGATAAAGTATACAAGCTCAAAAAGGCACTTTATGGACTCAAACAGGCACCCAGAGCCTGGTATGAGACACTAGCACAATTTTTGATCAACAATGGATTCAACAAGTGAACTATTGATAAAATTCTTTTCAAGCGAGAGGAAGGAACAAGCACCTTGTTTGTCCAAATCTATGTTGATTACATTATCTTTGGATCACAAGATGAGAAGCTATGTGAGAAATTTGCAAACTTAATGAAAAGCAAATTTCAAATGTGAATGACGGGAGAATTAAATTACTTTCTTGGTCTACAAGTAAAGCAAATGAAAGATGGCATCTTTATTAATCAAGCCAAGTACACAAAATACTTGATACACAAGTATGGTATGGACACAAGTGGCACATCAGATACACCAATGTGTGCAAGAGTTACTCTTAAAAAAGATGAAAGTGGAATTGATGTTGATCAGAAGCTTTTTAGAGTAATCATTGGATCCCTACTCTATCTAACTGCAAGTACACCTGATATAGCATTTGCAGTAGGAGTATGTCTAGATTTCCAGATTAACCAAAAGAATTAACCAAACAAAAAGAATAATCATACCGAAGAACACCATCAATGTTGGAATTTGGTATCCAAAAGAAGGAGGAAAGCTAATATCATAACTCGACTTTGCAAGATAGTTAGAAAAAGCACCTCTGGAACCTGTCAAATGCTAGGCAGTAGACTAGTATCACGGTTTAGCAAAAAGCTAAACTCTATTTCCACATCAACAGCCGAAGCAGAATATATAGCAACAGGCTGTTGTTATGCACAACTACCAAGGATCAGACAACATCTAGGGGACTATGGAATGGAAGAGAAGACAATTCCAATTATGTATGACAACACAAGTGCTATATCTATTACTGAAAATCCAGTATTGCATTCAAGAATAAAGCATATTGATGTAAGACATTATTTTATCAGAGATCATGTTGAAAAATGAGATGTTATTCTAAGATACATACCTACTGAAGATCAATTGGTTGACATCTTCACAAAACCACACAGTCATGAAAGATTCAGCAAGTTGAGAAGTGAGTTGGGAATGATAGGAATTGACTAAGTACCTAGGACCAGCAAACTAGAGTAATCAGCTAAGTAACTTCACCAGCTGACTGAACCTTTGCCATCATGGGTGAGCTCATTTGGCAGGTAAGGCACTGGCACTCAGCGATGTTAACTGCACTGATTTTTAGGAACAGTTGTCAATAGCAGCTCACTAAAAGAAGTCACTACACCGGACTAGTGACCAGCCAAGTCACTCCACCAAAATATATATTGGAGACAACAGCAAACTAAAGTGTGAGCTAAATCAACTCTATACATGTGGAAAATCTATGGACTTATGGAGGATTATAATGTGGAAGAATATCCCCGTGGAGATCAATTCATAATCGTGGAGGTAACTGTATTTTTTACAAACGCCTCGATTCCCGGGATTTATCATTACTTACCTCAATCCACTCCCCTACTACACTCAATAAAATCATGCCATTCTGTCACAAAATCCCTCCATATTCAACCACGTCACACTACTAAAAATCAACCTATTTAAACCACACTTGGAGATTTTTCAGAACTCTTTACGCTCTTTTGCAATCATAAACCCACTTTTTTTTCTCTGAAAAATCAAAGCATTTTCTAAAAATCTCAAACTTTTTCAAACTAATGGTATCATCCTCCTCAATCACTGCCACAGAAAAATTCTATGAAAATCGATCATTGTTGGATCGTTTTTCAGACCTGAACACTATCTGCCTTTCTGTAATAATAATACACAACCTCAATGATTGGTCGATGGCTGAATCAATCCGGGGATAATGACCTTCCTAAAGTCCCCAATCACTGGCATGTGCTATGAAACCCTGATTGCATTCTTGAAGAATGTAAAGTTCTTTCCCAGCACCAAGAAAAGTGACCCAGATCGTATTATAAGCACAATATTGAAGAAAGAATTAGTCATAACCCCTGGACTCCTCAATAGATTCTTAAATCTACCCAATGTTGGTCATGTCGATGTGAAGAAGATGAAGATCAACATCCATGCTTTTTGGGCCGAGATTGGAAAGAACCCCAGCAAGAACAACAAGAAATACAATTTAACAAGATCAGCACTCAAACGACCATTTGCTGAGTTTGCCCCAGTAATCACAAGAAACCTTGAAGGAAGAAAGGGCTCCGAGGAAAAATTTACAGAGCTCAGGGTCAAGTTAATGGCCATTATCTATCAAGGTATCTCCTTCAACTAGTCAGAGTTTATCTTCAATAGATTAAATGCACAGATTCAAAAAGAAATGGATCTGGCAATTACGGCACCAAGCGAGGGTTTGCAGAAGACAGGTGATTTTTGGGAACGGAAATAATATGGGATACCACTTCAACATCTATTCGATCAAATCAAAGTGACACCCATTAATCTGCATCCTCCGCACAAGGCCAAGGTGATGTTTACCTATGTAAAGGCATCCTAGAAACCCAAACCCACTACCGGACGTAAAAGAAAAGAGCATGTAAGTAGCAGATCTGGAGTGGGGAGAAGAACCAGATCTCAAAAGGCATAGGATGGCACCCCTGTGACCGAAACAAGCAACCAGGATAACCTCGTTGTGATTAGTGATGATACAACAATCGAGGAAGAGAAATAAGAACAAGTCACCAATATAGAAGAGGGTTAAGAAGGATATCGTCTTACATCCTCTGATGAAGAAGAGATTGAAGGTGAGGAAGATGATACTGAAAGGTTTGAGGACAAAGGTGCATCAGAGACACATGAAGGAGATCATCTTGAAGATGATCAAGAAAAGATGGGTCTTTCTGACGATGACCTGACCCTTCAAGAGGTGCTTCTAAAGAGCCTCAACAAATTTGACAAACAGCCGAGTGAGTCAGCTGATCAAACTCACTCTGCTGAACTTGCCAACACCCCCAGCATTGATCAAGAGGGAACACCAGCAGAAGAATTTGTGGCACCAGCACATGCAGAAGCAGAACAGTCCTCACAAGGACAAGAGACTGAAAGTGAACTTCACCAATCTCTCTCTGAAATGAGATTGCTGAAGAAGAAAAAGAAAAGGAAGAGAAAGAGCAGGATGAGTAAGGAAATGCTTCTCCCAACACAGATAATGAAGAAGAAGAGGCTGCTGCACCAGCACCAGCAGAAGATGATACAGATAGAATTTTCAATCTGGACATTCAACCCTTAATTATGGACGTGGAGAGGCAATACCATAGCAGGCAAAATCTGAAACTTGCCTTAAGAAGTGATGCAACCTCCTTAAATAAGACAATTGAGGCCATCATCAGTCACATTAAGGTCAAGATGGAGAGACATGTCAACTTACTTTGCAACCTACAGCATCTCATCCCCTACCATGTTCAAACCAATCTTGACTTTCTCTCTGACAAAGTAGAATGGAGTCTCAAACCAATTGTGGATACCTTGAATGCTCATACTCAGAAAATTCACCATCTGGATGAGATTATGGACTATATTGGATAACAATTAACACTCTACTGAATGTCATTGGGGCTACAAAAAAAATCTTAGAGGAAAGGTTTGGCCTCTCCAAGACTCAGAGGCAGCCAACAATGTTCTTGAGGAAAGGTTTGGTGATGCCAAAAAGGTGGAAGGAAGTAGCAAGCCTGGAAGCTCCAGTGGAAAGCAGCAGGAAAGCCCAAAAGACAAGGGCAAGGGCATCAAAGGCAAAGGCATCAGGTTTGAAGAAAAGAAAAAGTAGCTCTCTATTGCATACTGTTAAAATAATTATATACATTTGATTTGTTTTGAAAAAGATGCAATATCTTAATGCCCTAAATGGATGAATAAATTTTTTGAGTTTTACTCTGTTAATTATTAGAAAAAATTTGGTATACTTATGTTCTTGTTTATGAGGGTTTTGGCATCATAAAAAATGGGGAAATTGTTAGGAACATTTTATTGTGTTTTGATGATGGTCATACTAGCTATTATAGCAAGCTTGAAATAAGTTAGAATTCTCTGTATAAGTCTTTACTTAGAGTCTGACATGTTGTATAAGTTGAGTCAGACAAGTATTGTACTAGTTGGTAGGATGGCAAAGTAAAATAGAGATCCGGCAGAGTGAAGCCAGCCAAGTACCAACAGAGAAGCATAAAGACATTATGGTCTGACTTATAACCAAGGAAGTCTGTGATGACCTTGGATAAGTCTAAGTTATAATTCAAATGATGAAATACATTGTCAAATATGGTGTACACTGATCTCACCCAAATCAAGGATCAATGAAGTACAAGCAGTACCTAAAAGATCAAAGAAAACAACAATGCCTTAAACCGGCAGAGCAAAATGACTATCGGCTGAGTAAAGACAGAGCAGTGAAGGAAGAACCAGACAGCCAAGTCAGAAGGATCACTTAACCATTCAAGGAACGGCCAAGTAAACTTTACTTGTTCGGATTCAAGTATTGAAGATCAAGAATTAAATGCACAATCAATTAAAGATCAATCAAGGCCGGATTTTCTGATAGACGTTTGAAGAAATCCAATCACTGAAATCAGGGAGAATACAATTATGGAGGAATCAAGAATTTAATCAAGGATTATTCCCCACATTAAATATCCAACGGACGGAAATTCAAATCAAGGATTATTAAGGCTATAAATAGAAGGCATTGATAGAAAAGAAAAACAACAATTAAGACTGATAAGAAACAAGCCTAAACCCTGTCAATTTGAAAATCCTTCTATCTGCACTTAAAAGAAATATCTATAGATTAACTCCGTAAACAAAACTAAAATTCCACATCAAGCACTGAGATTGATCACAAGTCTGTGAATCCAATTCACATAAACTGAAGCAATTGAATCTGAGGAATCTGAGAAGGAGCTGCGACCTTTGTGATAACTGCTGAAAGATTTGTTCTCAAGGAGCAGTGATAGAGACTGAGTCACTGATGCTTTTGAAGCCAATGAGTGATAGTCTTGCAGATTGTGAAGCTTGTGAAGCCAACGACAATCGTACTATTGTATCTCTGAAAACAATAGTGAATTCCTCCAATCATCACAGGAGAAGAGTGGATTAAGGGATGGCACCGCCATAAACAACTATAAACCTTTGTGTCTATTTACTATCAGCAATTTACTTTATAGCATTTTATTTCATTGCATACTCTATATCTGTGATTGCCTAATCTACTTTGAACCAACATTTAAAGAAAGGACTTATCTGCTGCCCAAAAGCTTTTAAATATAAGAAAAGTTTTTGAAACTCCACTATAGTCATTCACCCCTCATCTGACTATTGTTTAACACTTCTCTGGGACCAACAATTGGTATCAGAGTAGTGTTCCTAGTATCAGAACCTATTCAGATCTAATTTCTGGAAACAAGGAGATCCCATATTTTCAAAGTAGTTTTCAAATTTGTGATTTCTATAAATATCTCTTTATTTGTACTTATGGATTCCTCAAATTTTATGTCAAAGGCACCTGTATTCAATGTTAATAATTTTGATTAATACGAAATAAGGATGTTGTTTCATCTTGTAGCAACTCATGAAGAAATTCTGGATGTAATTAATGATTGTCCAATCAAGATCAAAACTTTGATAACCACATGAGCAGATCAAGGAAAAGAAATAGACAAACTGTTGGAAATAAAAAGCTAAAAGATGTCTAGAACTGAATGTATTCTGATATTTGTATAGGTTACATCAAACAAGCACTGTAATAGTTAGAGTGTCATGAAACTGAAAACTGTAAGTCATTTAGAAAACTGGAAATTGTCAAGATAAACAAACTGACTCAGACTACACCAATATGGAACTAAAGAAGATAAGTTTGCCGAGGGACACAAACTCGGTTGGCTTATCTAGAAGATTGAAGAACTGAGGGTTCAAACTCAGTTGATGAAGAATTGAGGGTCACAGACTCAGTTATAGAAGATTGAAGAACTGAGGGTTCAAACTCAGTTTACATGTCGAAACTGCAAAGTTAGAATTCAGGAAAGTTTGTGGTGACCTGAACTGATTTTATGGATCTTGTATGAAGACCTAAGAGTCATAATTAGATGATTTGTTTGGAAAAGGGGTACTCTGGTTAAGTCAATTATAATCAGATGAAAAATAGAGTACTGATATTTGAAGAAGAGTAAAATCTCAGTTAAGGCTCTAAGTAAGTCAAGAAACTGACAAACTAAGCATGAAACTGATCAAGGTTACTCAGTTTCTCAAGTCAGTCATCCAACAAACTGATAGTACAGTCGAACGTTGTAAAGGAAGCATTTTTATTGGATGAAATACAGACAAGTAAGAACGGTCACAAAATATAGCCGTTACAAAATAGTCGTTGATACATTTCGAATTTAAGCAAGATGAACGTTGAATCTTACACTATAAATAGAGGACTTTGTACCAAGGATAAAACACCGAATTATTAAGGTCAAAAAGCAGTTGGTGTGCACAAGTCTAAATTCCTTCGAATTGATATCATTATCTGTGATAACAAGATCTATCTAGAAATCTTCCAAGTATTCAAGCCACGCAGATTTATCAAGAGTCATACACTTAGAAGAACCACAAACAAGAATCAATTTATTGATTCTCAACCCAATTTTGATTCTTAATGAAAGGTTCAGAGTGTGAAGCAAACCGGGATGCTTTTGCCAAGGACAGTTGTCACAACAGTCGGGTAGACTATGTTTGTGGTGGTAGCTGGTGAAGAGGCATACGTAACCCTTCAAGGACCAGTGTTCAAGCAATTGAAGAGCAGCTGTTAAAGGTGAATTTATACGTTTTATAACGTTGTATTTTATGATGTTCTCCTCCATAATTCATATGATTTGCATAGGAAATGTGGTTTTAAATGATTTATTAAGCAAGTGAGATTTTAATTAGTTTATTCGCAAAATGAGGTTGTGTAGGTGTTTTGATTATGGTTTTATGAGTATTTGGATTGTGTTACGTTTTGCGATGTCTTCATGTGATGTAGATACATGTTGGAGGCTAAATTGATAATCAAATGTTGATATAATTCGAGCTAAATCGAGATAGAGATGAGAAATGAAGATAAAGATGGAATTATCAAGTCTTGAGCGAAGCTGGACTAGCGTTCATCTGAGCCGAACGAGCGTCCAAGACTGAACGGGCGTTTGATAAGTGGACGAGCGTCCAGAATCATATTTTACATTCAGAGAGTTCAGACGCGTTCTGAACGAGCGTTCACCCTCCGTCCAAAGCAGACCGGACGAGCGTCCACAAGGCCGGACGGGCGTCCAAGCACCGCCTCAGCCTAAACCGACCTAAAAATCTATAAATAGGCGCGTTTTATCAAACCCTAAGGATCATTATTCGAACCCTAAACCCTAGGGGCAGCTTGGCTGCGTTTTTCCTTCAGTTTTTCTCTAGTTTTATGCACTTAAACTTCTAGATTAGATTAGATAATTTCATGTACTTTTTATTCAACAATTCGATGTGCAAAGGATGCTAGGAGGCTAAATCCTCCTTGAACGAGCGTTGTGAAGCCGTCCGTTTCAACAGTTTGATCTCGAGTTCGTGATTATTTTGTGAGTGTCTATTAAAGTTGTTACTTTTATCATGTTTTTATATGTTGATTGCATGCTATATCGAAAGATCCATGCTTTTGTTTGTTGTTTGCTTGATGAAAGTCATGTTAACCTTAGAACACCATGATAAAAGTTTAGACCTTTAATCTAATCACAACGAAAGTTATTAGATTGAATCTCTAGATTAGAAATTGAAAGATTTCACGCCTAGGTTAGAAAGACGTAATCTTTAACATCGAAAGATAAAAGATTAGGAAACGAACTTGTCTACGAGTAGGAGCTTATGCCTTCGATTAGGTGAATCACGACTTGAGTGGAGATCACGAATTAATCCGATTTAGAATTGAATGTTGATAGGATAGGTGGATCAATTGCTTGTTCGTTCGTTATAATTTGATTTTAATCCTTTAAACTTGAATTGCTAGATTAGTTTACTTTTAAATTGCACTTTAGTTTTTATCGCTTTCAATCTTGCCTAGCATTGGATTAGTCTCCTCTGTCTAGTTACTTTTATGCATATTTGGTTAGGTTAGTTCTTCGTTTAGGTTAGTTTCGTGACAATAGTTTAGTTGAAAACAAAAGCTAGGATTCACATTCGTCTAGTTCCCCGTAAGATCGACCCGGCATTAGCCTCCATACTACGATCCTTACACTTGAGGTTAACCGGTTTATTACTTGTTGTTTTATATTGATAAAATCCGGGACAAGTTTTTGGCGCCGTTGCCGGGGAACCGGACGGTTTGCCTAGTTTTTGTTTTTGTTTGTTTTTCGTTTTTCTGTGTTTGTTCAGTTTTTTTTTCTTTTCGTTTTCGCGTTTTAATCCTTTGTTTTTAGGTCGATTCCTAGGAAGATTAACCTTTAAGTAGTTAGGATATTTGTGTTTTAGATTAGGGTTAAAGTTTCTGTTAGTGATTAGTTTTTTCTCCCTGTTTTTCCTGCTCTGTTTTCTTTACTTTTCTCTCTGTTCTGAAATGGTTTCTGTTCTTTTTCTAGAAAATTTTGCATATGAACGAGCGTCCATACCTATGAACGCCCGTCCACTGTAAAAATTTCAACTCTATTCTGTTTCTGACCCCTCAGACGAGCGTTCGGTTTTCTGAACGCCCGTCCACTTCAACCTCCAGGCAGACGCCCGTCCAGGACCTTGGACGCCCGTCTGTCCTCTTGCTTTTGTGTTAAAAAAAAAATTAAAAAAATAATTTGTGGTTACCAGGATTTTTTGTGTGTTTTCGCAACCAGTACGGTGTCAGGAGTCCTGGAAAAAAATTTGATTTTACCAGGAAAATTTTTGCTTCTTTTTCCCCGAAATTTGGCGGGAAAATAATTTTTCCAGAAAAATAAATTCTTCATTTTTAGGCTTCAACCACCTTATTTTGTAATAATGGCTGCCGAAGATAGACGTACGTTGGCAGACTACGCCATGCCTGGCGCGGTCACAGTCAACCCTGCTATTGTTATCCCAGCCATTACTGCACAGACTTTCGAGTTACGACCGGGACTCATTCAGATGATGCAGCATGCATCAATGTTTCACGGGTCCCCTTCTGAAAATCCTCACACACACGTACACACATTTCTGGAGATATGTGGTACGACACGCATTCAAGGTGTGAGTAAGGATGCGATTAAACTTACACTGTTTCCGTTCTCTTTGAAGGGAGAAGCTAAAGAGTGGTATAGCTCTCTCCCTACAGAATCCATTACCACTTGGGCTGCATTGGAAAAAGAATTTTTAAGCCAATACTTTCCACCCGCCAAGACCGCCCAGTGTTTAAGGGAAATATACAATTTTTATCAAACGGAAACAGAATCATTCTTTGAGGCATGGAAGAGATTTAAGGCTCTTCTTCGTAAATGCCCCCACCATGGGTTAGACTTGCAGAGGCAAGTCAATATTTTTTTCAGTGGGTTGACCGAGCTCACCAAGGGCATGGTCAATAGTTCATCGAGTGGGGCATTCCGAGGAAAACGCCTCAAGAGGGGTGGGCATTGTTCGAAGACATTGCCAAATATAATTATGCCCCCTCCTTTCAAGTCGTTCGAGCACCACCTCCTCCTCCTAGGATCGAGGAGGTGAAAATGCAAAATGAAATCGCCATGCCGAAACGACGGTGGCTACTCTCACGACATCTCCAAATCCGAGTTATCGGACTCCTTCATTTCTACGAGAACTCTCAAGTTCATGCATCGCGAGAATTGCTCACGGACCGGCCATATGGTTGGCCGGTGTCAATTCAATTCCCCTGTTCCTTATCAAGTCAATGCGTCCGAGAATCATGGACGGTATAATCAAGTCGCATGCCAAGTATGTGACGATATGGGGCACATCTTGCTCGTTTACGTCCTATGATTGGACGAACGCGAAGATCAATGCCTTCAATGGCCAGCCGAATCGAGAGGTTTGGAAATCAATTCCCTGGCCAGGGCAATTTTCAAAATCAGGGCTTCCGTCAAAGCTTCAATCAAAACTCGAATCTCAATCGAAACCCTAATTTTAATCAGAACCCGAGCTTGAATTCCTCCAATCTAAATCAAGGGTTAAATCAAAGTTGGCCTAACAATTCTAATTCTGCATTCCAAAGTCGGCCAAGCCAGCCATTTCCCCAGAACTTTCAAAACTCTCAAGGCACCTCCCACCAGGACGATATAAAAGCCGAATGGAATTCATGGCGGGAGGAGCAAAGCAGGACGATGAAAAGTCTTGAGAGGCAAATCGGGCAATTGGCTGAGCAGTTAGCCTCTAGACCGTCAGGGCAGTTGCCCAGCTTCACGGAAAAGAATCCAAGATGCGGTCAAGTCGCTCAGGCCGATTTAAGCAGCAGTCAATGCACTGACCTGGTACCTTCACCTCCGTACGGTAGAGAAGAGGCCAGTGCAATGAATTTGAGAAGTGGTTCTCAAGTTGGTGGTCCCCCTGGCTTCCAGGGAAACCACTAGCCCCTCCCCGCCATTGGTAAGGCGGGGAGGGAAGTTGAGCACCCATCATCCCCTTGGCTGCAGAAAGCAAATCAGGTGGCTGATCCCCTGGTAGAAGAAAGAGTTGAGATTCCACAGGTGGCTGATCCCTTGAGGAATAAAGAATCGATCGGATGTCCTCAGGTGGCTGTTCCCCTGAGAAGTGAAATAATTGAGGATCCTCAGGTGGCTGATCCCCTGAGGACTGATGAGTTAAATGATAGTCAGGTGGCTGATTCCCCGACTACTAAGAAATCGAAAAAGGCGTTCGTTGGAAAGATGCGGAAGACGGAGAGAAATTTGTTAGTGCATCCTCAAAGAAGGTTTTCTCTGAGGATGACCTTAAGAAACTTCCATTTCCACCGAGAAAGAGAAACATTCCTTTGATTGAGGATAAGAAGTACGAAAAGGTGCTCAATTTGTTGAAAAATACTCAGGTTAATCTTCCATTGTCAGATGTCTTGGTAGAGATGCCTAAGTACACCAAATTCATAAAGGATGTTGTTTCTTCGAAGAAGAAGTTAGCAGAAATGGATCAGGCAATTGGTGAGGATTGTTCAATGATCAATTATCCAGACTTACCAATCAAAAGAGGTGACCCCGGAAAATTCGTGCTCACATTACAGATGGGAGGCCTAGTCTTTCCAAATTCTTTATGTGACCTGGGTGCATCCATAAGCTTGATGCCATTATCTATTTGCAAGCAGCTGGGTTTACAAAGTCTTCTAGAACCCACTACCATGAACTTGCAGTTCGCTGATAGATCTTCAAAGAAAGCCTCAGGGATCCTAAAGGACGTATTGGTTCAAGTTGGTAGGTTTACCTTTCCCGTTGACTTCGGTATGTCTTAGATATGGAGAAAAATGAAAATGTCCCCTCGATTCTTGGAAGACCTTTCCTTTCTACTGACTAGAGCCCTCATAGATTGTGATGGTGGGCAAGTGACTATTCGAGTGGGTGACCAAGAGGTGAGCTATAGTGTTTCTAAATCTATTCAAGTACCCTCCGGTTCTCCAACCGGATTTTCCATTGAGGAGACGTCTGATGACTTCAATGACTTCATGGACAAGCAAGTCATGGCTGTAGAAGCAGAATATGAGCGATTGATCGATAATCTAAACAATCATGGTATGGTCAATCTAGATCATTTAGCGGTGAATTCGAGGATGAGCTAAGAGAAGAAGCTTTGGCGTAGGGCCACTAAGTAAACTCAACGATGTTGAGTTGAAGAGTGGAGATCTTAAATCAAGTCTAGAGGAACCCCCCCGTAGACTTGGTTACGAAGCCGTTGCCTAAACATCTTAAGTATGTATTTACGAGAGAAGGTGACAAGCTTCCTTTGATCATCTCTCGCAAGCTATCTCGAATAGAAGAGCTTAAAGCGTTAAACGTCTTGCGCAAAAATGAGAAAGCCTTTGGATGGCGAGTGGGAGATATCCGAGGGATATCTCCCGACATCCGCATGCACAAGATCAAGACTAGTGAGGGTGCTAAACGTGTAAGACAGCCCCAAAGGAGGCTTAACCCTCACATGCAAGAAGTAGTCAAGAAGGAAATCATTAAGCTTCAGATATGGGTATCATATACGCCATTGCGATAGTGAGTGGGTGTCCCCGACTCGGGTAGTCCCCAAAAAAGGGGGAATTACTATTGAGAAGAATGAGAAGGGAGAGGAGATAGCATTGAGGCTAGTTACGGGCTATAGAGTACGTATTGACTACAGAAAACTCAATGAGGTCACAATGAAAGATCATTTCCCCCTTCCATTCATTGATCAAATGCTTGAGCGTCTAGCGGGGCACGCATTCTACTGCTTCCTGGATGGATATTCAGGATACTTCCAGATACCCATCGATCCTGTTGACCAAGAGAAGACCACTTTCACTTGCCCTTATGGGACATTCGCCTACAGGCGGATGCCATTTGGTCTCTGTAATGCCTGACCACCTTTCAAAGGTGTATGATGGCAATCTTTGACGGGCTAGTTGAAAAGTGCATGGAGATTTTTATGGATGATTTCTCGGTCTTTGGTCAATCCTTCGACGATTGCCTCGATAATCTTGATCAGGTGTTGTCTAGATGTGTGGAAAAGGACTTAGTGCTCAATTGGGAAAAATGCCATTTCATGGTAGATGAAGGCATAGTTCTTGGCCACAAAGTGTCAGCCAAAGGTATAGAAGTAGATAGGGCCAAGGTTGAAGCTATTGAGAAGATGAGTTATCCTAAGAATGTTCGGGAGGTCCGAGGTTTTCTCGGACATGTCGGCTTCATAGGAGGTTCATCCAGGACCTTTCAAAGATTGCCAAGCCCCTGTCTACTTTACTCAAAGAAGACGTTACTTTTGATTTTGATGAGAATTGCAAGCGCGCGTTTGAGGAGCTTAAGAGTAGGCGATCTCTGCTCCAATACTTATATCTCCGGACTGGAACCTACCCTTTGAGCTTATGTGTGATGCATCCAACTATGCAGTTGGTGCAGTCTTAGGGCAAAAGCTTAACGGAAAGTTCCAGCCTATCTATTATGCCAGTCACACACTAAATCCTTCTCAAGTTAACTACACGACCACTGAAAAGGAATTATTAGCTGTAGTCTTTGCTATGGATAAATTTCGTAGTTACTTGCTTGGTGCTCAAGTGATTGTGTGGACCGATCACTTATTGCTTTGCGTTATCTCATGACCAAAAAGGAAGCTAAACCGTGCTTACTGCGTTGGATACTGACCCTCCAAGAGTTTGATGTTCAAATTAAAGATAAAAAGGGCAGTGAAAATGTAGTGGCGGATCACGTTTCTAGAATGTTAAGTGAGGAAAAGGATGAACCAGATGATATAGATCTTTACTTTCCTCTAGAAAACATTATGTTGATAGACGGTTGTCCTCCCGATGTTCCATGGTATTCCTCCATTGTAAACTACCTTCATGCCCGTTATCTCGATCCAGAGATGTCTTATCAGGAGAAGAAGAAGTTCTTCTCCGATATGAAATATTTCGTTTGGGATGAACCTTATCTTTTCAAGATGCGTAAAGATGGTTTGCTTAGGAGATGTGTTCCGGAATCCGAGCAACGCGATATAATCGAGCAATGCCATAGTGGACTCACAGGTGGTCACTTTGGTCCTTGGAAAACGGTTGCGAAGATCTTCCAGTCCGGTTTCTATTGGCCCACTATCTTTAAGGACGTAGAAGCTTTCTGTAAAGCTTGTGATAGGTGCCAAAGAACCGGTACTCTGACAAGGCGGTTTGACATGCCGTTGAAACCCATCCTTGAATGCGAAGTCTTTGATGTTTGGGGCATCGATTTTATGGGACCATTCCCGTCATCTTGTGGCAACAAATACATCTTAGTCTGCGTTGACTATGTTTCGAAATGGGTGGAGGCAATTGCCACTCCTCACAATGATCATAAAACGGTCATGAAATTTCGAAGAAGAACATCTTTGTGAGGTTTGGATGTCCACGTGCCTTGATCGGTGATGAAGGGACACACTTCGCAACCGACCTTTGGAAAAAGTCCTCGAGAAGTATGGTGTTCGCCATAAAGCGGCACACCATATCATCCGATGACTAGTGGTCGAGTTGAGCGAAGCAACCGAGTCTTAAGAAAATCCTGGAGAAGACGGTGAATAGTCATAGAAAAGGCGGAGTACGAAGTTGGACGATGTACTTTGGGCATATAGACTGCCTATAAGACCCCTATGGGTACATCGCCATATCAAATGGTTTACGGTAAGCCATGCCATCGCCGGTCGAGTTAGAGCACGGGCGTATTGGGCTACGAAGTTTTTGAACTTCGATTCCCAATCTGTGGGAAACATCGATTGAAGCGGTTGCATGAGTGGATGAATTTAGACTCCGAGGCTTATGAAAGCGCCGGGATTAGTAAAGAGAAGATGAAACTAATCCATGACGCCAAGATAAAGAAGAGAGAATTCCAGGTCGGCGAGCAAGTTCTCTTATATAATTCTAGGTTACATTTGTTTCCTGGGAAGTTGAGAACACGTTGGTCCGGTCCTTTTGAGATTCTCCAAATCATTCCTGGAGGTGTTCTAGAACTACGCGGTTATCCGGACCAACCGTTTCGAGTTAATGGTCAAAGGTGCAAGCACTACATTGGTGAACCTAAAGAAAAACCTTTGATTGTTAAATTTCTCGATATTCTCGGATGTGGTGTTACGAGAGGTCAATGAGTTTGACGAGTTTTCATCCGATTTATTCTCCGAGAATGACGGTATTGGTTCATCGGCGAAGTTCTAGCGAGGTAGTTGGGATATGGAGGAGTATGAAAAAGAGCAAAAGCTTAAACGTCATCGGAGGAATCGAGAGAAGAAAGAAATCAGCCATGGGGAAGATTAAACGAGTTTGGAAGGCTATAAAAGATTTTACCCCATGTGTTAGATGCTTGTTTACGCGGCCACACTACGGACCGGAGCTTAAACGAGGTAGTGGGTGGCGAAAGGTTAAATGGCTTTGATCCCGGTGAGCTTCAAATGTGTCGAGCTAACGACAATAACCATTAGCGCTACTAGGAGGCATCCTAGATATCCCTTATTATATTAGTTTCTTTCTTTAGTTATTTTTCCTTGTTCTAGTTGTTTTAATCTTATTAGGATTGTGTTGTTTTTGTCAGTCAGCCGTCCTAATCTTATACAAGGTCGAAGTGTTGTTTTGCTTACGATTTCCTCTTATCTTTACCTCTATCACTTTTGCGCGATATGGTTTAATCCCTTGTATCCCCCGAGGTATTTCTTTGTTTTTTCAAGTGTGCAGGATATTTTCGATAGCGATTGTGAGCTTTAGACGATTTCAGTTTTCCGGTGGATGGTCCACAGTCTACTGGATTCGTTGAGCATTTCTGGGTGAGGTCGACCCACTTCCAGAATAGCTCCCTTTCGAACAACGAATCAGCTAAGTTTTCTGTTTCTTTTTTTATTTTTGCACACCATGAGGACATGCTGTAATTTAAGTGTGGGGGAGGGGATAAGTCGATATGTATCTATACATTTGCTTACATGATTTTATTTTTATGCAAAAATGAGCTAAATTTTAAAAATTTTTGTTTTGTCTCGAGTGAGCAATGCATGTTTTTGTTCGGTTTGTTATATTCATTGATGCTGTATGCCGTATGTTCCGTAAGTTAGTTGTTTCACCCGATATTATTTTTCACGAAGCCATAGTGAATGATGAGCTATTTATAAAGTTATACCCCTTTTGATTAGTGATGTTTGATTCCTTATAAGTCATGTGCTTAGTGCTAATGTTCATATCGTGAGACTTATGATAGTTTGTATTTAGTTCCAAGTACGATGTACTGTGAATATCTAGAAGTTTGAATGTGATAAGTAATACGTAGCTAATGTCATTTGAAAAAGTTGAGTTAATAATGAAATCAATAGTGTGTGTCGGAAGCTGGTCGATGATTTGAGTGCGGTAAGGCATTATCTCGAAATGTTTTATTCCACTATGATGACCAAAAGCTCACGACAGTCAGGAAAAGCTGCTTTATGATTTGAGTAAGGTAGGGTATACCACGTATGTCCTATTCTGCTATGACGAGCAATAGCTTATTCTGATGTGTGTTTAAATGTGAAATCAATTGAATCAACTTAAGAATTGGTATGAAAAGAATGAAATGAGACTTAGTTATCGTTAATCTTATCCCCAGTATAAACCGATGGATATGTTGTAGGGATTATCCTCTAAGTATGTCGGAAAGGTCTTAAATGTTTTCTATCATCTTTTTCGGGATATGTTCCGATTTGTAGGGTGCATCTTATAAGTATCTTTTATTGCTAGTCCACGAGGGGGTATTAGCTGGTTTTGCTTGAAATATTCAAGTTTGGATTTAGTGGAAGTTTTCTATGGCTATGCACACACACTCGGGTGAACTTCTGATTTATTGAGTCTATGGTATATGTGTTGAGATGTCTATATTCTTTCCGAGCCTTTATCTTGTTTTGTTTTGCTCGGGACGAGCAAAGTTTAAGTGTGGGGGAGTTGTTAAAGGTGAATTTATACGTTTTATAACGTTGTATTTTATGATGTTCTCCTCCATAATTCATATGATTTGCATAGGAAATGTGGTTTTAAATGATTTATTAAGCAAGTGAGATTTTAATTAGTTTATTCGCAAAATGAGGTTGTGTACGTGTTTTGATTATGGTTTTATGAGTATTTGGATTGTGTTACGTTTTGCGATGTCTTCATGTGATGTAGATACATGTTGGAGGCTAAATTGATGATCAAATGTTGATATAATTCGAGCTAAATCGAGATAGAGATGAGAAATGAAGATAAAGATGGAATTATCAAGTCTTGAGCGAAGCCGGACTAGCGTTCATCGAGCCGAACGAGCGTCCAAGGCGAACGGGCGTTTGATAAGTGGACGAGCATCCAGAATCATATTTTACATTCAGAGAGTTCAGACGCGTTCTGAACGAGCGTTCACCCTCGGTCCAAAGCAGACCGGACGAGCGTCCACAAGGCCGGACGGGCGTCCAAGCACCGCCTCAGCCTAAACCGACCTAAAAATCTATAAATAGGCGCGTTTTATCAAACCCTAAGGATCATTATTCGAACCCTAAACCCTAGGGGCAGCTTGGCTGCGTTTTTCCTTCGAGTTTTTCTCTAGTTTTATGCACTTAAACTTCTAGATTAGATTAGATAATTTCATGTACTTTTTATTCAACAATTCGATGTGCAAAGGATGCTAGGAGGCTAAATCCTCCTTGAACGAGCGTTGTGAAGCCGTCCGTTTCAACGAGTTTGATCTCGAGTTCTTGATTATTTTGTGAGTGTCTATTAAAGTTGTTACTTTTATCATGTTTTTATATGTTGATTGCATGCTATATCGAAAGATCCATGCTTTTGTTTGTTGTTTGCTTGATGAAAGTCATGTTAACCTTAGAACACCATGATAAAAGTTTAGACCTTTAATCTAATCACAACGAAAGTTATTAGATTGAATCTCTAGATTAGAAATTGAAAGATTTCACGCCTAGGTTAGAAAGACGTAATCTTTAACATCGAAAGATAAAAGATTAGGAAACGAACTTGTCTACGAGAGTAGGAGCTTATGCCTTCGATTAGGTGAATCACGACTTGAGTGGAGATCACGAATTAATCCGATTTAGAATTGAATGTTGATAGGATAGGTGGATCAATTGCTTGTTCGTTCGTTATAATTTGATTTTAATCCTTTAAACTTGAATTGCTAGATTAGTTTACTTTTAAATTGCACTTTAGTTTTTATCGCTTTCAATCTTGCCTAGCATTGGATTAGTCTCCTCTGTCTAGTTACTTTTATGCATATTTGGTTAGGTTAGTTCTTCGTTTATAGCCTCCATACTACGATCCTTACACTTGAGGTTAACCGGTTTATTACTTGTTGTTTTATATTGATAAAATCCGGGACAGCAGCAGTTCTACCTGTTCTACAACTGTTTAGATATTGAAGCAAGGATTATCCAAGTACTATTGTTTAGGACTTTTTGTAACGGATCACCTCAAGAAGTTCTAGTGGAATTTTCCTCCTACACCACAGGGGAAGAGAGGACTGACAGGATTACACCACCTGGAACCTCTATAATTTTTGCCTCATTCACTTTGTACATTTATTTACAGCATTCTGAGAATTGATTGTTATACACCTAACAGCTCACAAACTGACATTCACCAGAATTTAGTTTAGCACACTCAGCTTTCGCATAGAATAACAAGATCAAGAAAAGGCTAGAATTATATCCGCTGTCGGTTGACTCAGTTTTGCTTAAGTCAGTTTGACTTAAACTCAGGTCAGCCAGCTTAACTCCACACAAGTTATAACTAAACCTTAATTTGTTTAAAATCCAGTTTTTATGGACAAGTTTATTCACCCCCCCCCCCCTCTAAAATTGTGTTAGCTTTTCCAAGGGACCAACAATTGGTATCGGAACAGTGTTTCTTTAACAAGCCATTGTTAAAAGCTCATTTGCTCTAAATCTCCTCTAGTTGTTCTCATTAGGAAGCTCAGTTTCTTGTTCTCATATAATCAGTTTTCACTCTCTCACAATGGATAACAATCAGTATGCCAGACAAAGGCTAATGTGTGACATGGACAGATTTGATGAATATAGACGTCGTTTGCAGGCTTTTCTAGCTGCTTTTCATGATGAGATGATTGATGTACTCACTGATGAACCTATCCAGATCACCCACATGCAAACTGTTGATGGAAATAAAGTTAGAGTTCCCAATCCTAAAGCTGAATGGACCAGTGATGATTGGAAGAGAAACAACCTGAACAATGTCGCCATGGATATCATACTCAGAACTCTTGATAGCAACATGTACCAGAAAGTCAAGGATTGGACAACTGCAAAAGAGATGTGGGAAAAGCTTCAGTTAGTTTGTGAAGGAACTGATTCAATTAAAGAGAATAAGATCTGTATAGCAAAACAGAAGTTTGAAAATTTCAAGATGAAGTCAGACGAAAATATTTATCAGATGGAAACAAGTTTTCAACGCTATCATGGATGAATTGGCTCTACTCAAAATTGAGTACACCAAGAAAGAAATCAACACTATAATCTTAAAGGCTTTACCAATGTGCTTAAAGATGAAGGTCACAACAATGGAAGAATCAAGAATTCTTGACATAGAAGACTCCTTCAAAATCTTCTCAGATCTCAAAGCTTATGAATTCAGTGAAGATTCCACCATGACAATGGCTCTAATCAAAGCCATGTAGGAACCTAAAACAACTTCTCTTGAAGAAGCATCATCAAATGATAACCAAGAAACCTTATCTAGCAATCTTCAGCAATTGGATGAGATGGAGGAATAGATGGCTCTAATGATGAACACAATTCGAAGGATGAAGAGTGGACACCCAATCACTCAGAAGTTCATCAAGAGGACTCCTGAAAAGAAGAAAGACGATAAATATCTTTGCTTCAACTGTAAGAAGCCTAGACACTACAAAGCTGAATGTCCAGAATTTACCAAGAAGACTCAGCAACGAAGAACTGGCAGAAGAGCACTCTTAGCCGGAGATGAGTCAGACTATGAAGCTGGTACTGAAAGATTATCAGATGACACAGCTTTAATGGCTCACATGGAAAATCCAAAGAAGGTATGTGAATCTAACTCTAAATACTCTTCAGCTCAGATTTCCATACAAAATGCATGTTCTTCGACTGCTGACTCCAATCCGAAAAATCTAGAATTAGACGAAACACTTGACGAATTGATGAATCAGCTAGTAACTATTCAAGTTGGTTATGAATCAATTAAAGCTGAGAAAGAAGTTCTAATTCTTGAAGTTGAAACATTGAAGTCCGAATTGAATATGATGAAATGACTAGAACTGATAAAGAATCTGTATCAGGCTACTGCATCAGCAGTAACAACTGAATCTTTTGCTCAATCATGTTCAACTACTGGATTCAAATCAGGAAAGCCATATGGAGATAGAACTGGCTTAGGATTTGATACACAACAATCTTCTAAGGAATGAACTAGCAAATCTGCTGAATCTAGTATCAAAATTGGTATTATGTTTGTAGCTGAGCAACTTTCACAGACTGAGAAAATTGATGAACCAGTAAAGTCAGCCTCATATAGGACAACTCAGTTTTCTAAGAAGACAAGTGTATCTACCAACAAAGGTAAACCAAATGGTAGATCAGTGGTATCTCAAGGAAATCAAATGGTAGATCAACTGCCGGATCCACAAAAACTGATCAACTGGTAGATCAAGAGCAGTGTTAGATCTGGATGCACAAGATGATGAGCATGAACTAGATGTTACCTCAGTTTCATTTGGCTCTTTAGCCATAAGACATAGATTGGCCTTTCATTGTGTGTGCTGTCATCCTCATCATCAGAATCATTTTCAAATGATTCTTCATTCTTTTTACTGGTAGATTCAGCTTTGAGGGCCTTCTTGCTTTTTCTCTTTTCAGTTGTCTTGTACTTCTTCTTATCCTCAGTGTTGGAGGGATTTTGCATCATTAAACAAAAGAAAATTTATAAACCCTAAATACCATGCAAAACTAACTCCTAACCGGCCGAATACCGGGTAATTGATAGTAGAGCGAAGTGAGTAAGGGGTCGATCCACGGGGAATTAGGATGTTGAATCTAATTTCACTAATTCCTTTCAATTGTTACTTAGGAAAAACGAATAAACGAAAGAACAAATAAAATAAACGAAAGAGCAATTAAAATAAATCTAACCTACGAAATAAAATAACACAACCTAAACTAAACTAAAGATACATGGGATCAAACAGTGCACAAACCAAGTGATTTCAATCCTATTTCATCTCATGATTTTAATTCAAATTGTGGTTTCACCTTTACACGAGACACAAACCCCTAATTCCTTAGTGAATCTATTTCTCAAGCTATGAATCCCTAATTCCTTAGTGAATTCAATTATCGATCTCTCCTCTTCCGAATGTTGAGATCAATATTCCATACAAAACGAAGGTGTAGATTCAGGTTAACTCTCGTATTTTAGAACCTAACAACCTAGATAATTAACCAATTAACTTGTCATCATTAATGATTAAAAATCCTATCTTTCTATGGTGATCTAGTCTACGTAACTTCCGTATGTTGTAAACGTATCAATTAGTAAACAATCTTTCGATATGGTTCACACAATAGCATCATAATCAAAGAAAGATACAAAATCAATTAAAGATCATAAAAACGAATAAGGACTGAATAAATAAAATAAATAAACTCACGTAGTTTGGTACATGATTGAATCCATGAATCGAAAACGGAAGAAAAACGACATCCTAATCTAACCCGGATCACCCGAGCACAAGGCTCGGGTGACCGGCCTTGAAAAGCCAAGTTGCCGCTGTTGCCGTGAGAATTGCGGCTGAATGAATTGTGTAGCATTAGGGTTGATCATGCGGCTGTTTATATAGAGGTTTAGGTCGGCTGGGTTAAGTCGGCTGGGTTGGAATTTATTGGAATAAAACTTCTAAAATTCATATCTTGAGTTGTAGACCGCCAAAAATTATGATCCCAATGTCATAAAAAAAGCTCTCGGAAAACTCTACAACTTTCAGTAAGGACTCTTCTTCAGAAAATGCCTTTTTGATTAGCCCGTCGTATTACGAGTCGTTTTCGGGATTTTCCCAAGCTTTATTTCATCTTCATCCTCTTGTATCTCTTTCTTTCCACTTTAATCTTCAATCAAACATCATTTAGACCTCTTCCATTCCACATTTGTGCACCTAAAAGATGACAAAACCGAGCAAAACGTAAAACCATACAAAATAGATAATAAAACCACGATATTTACTCAATTTTGCATTTTAACTATTCAAAACGTCATTTGCTCAATTAATCGATTATAAGCTCGAATTCTACGAAAAACATCCATATATGGGGAATATTGATATAAAATATATCCTTATAAAACACTACAAATTGACCCTTAACAACTCCCCCACACTTATCTTTTGCTCGTCCCAAGCAAAACAAAACAAAGTCAAGCTCGAGACAAATAAACATCCATACAAATATGAAGTATATTCAATAACTTAGAAGTTCACCCGTGTAGTGTGTGCATAGCCATAATAAACTTCCACTAAGTTCCACAATTTGAAAGTTATTCAAACCAAAACTAGCCCGGTTTCCCATCTAAGTTAGAAATATTCAAAAATTATAACGAGGCACTTTACAAAACATACATATCCCAAAAAGAAATAGTAGAGAATATCTAAAACATTTCGACGGACTCGAAGTATAATCCTACAACATATCCTTCGGTTTATACTGGGTATAAGATTAACGATAACTAAGTCCTTACTTATTCATAATAATATATTTCAATATTTTCACTTTTTTCACACTTTTCTAACACACATCAGAATAAGCTTTTGCCCTCATAGAGGAATAGGACATTTCAAGATAATCCCCTACCTTACTCCAATCATAAGGCAGCTTTTTCTAACTGTCGTGAGCTTTTGGTCATCATAGTGGAATAGGACATACGTGGTACACCCTACCTCACCCAAATCATAAACCAGCTTCCGACACACACAATTACAATTATGTTTACTTAGAGATTTCTGGCTGGCAGTGGAAAAGATTATTTCTAGTAGCACAGACCACTGAGCATAACACCTCAAGTAAACAATTTATTACTATTGCAAAGACTTAATCACGTTTCACTTATCACATTCAAACTTATAGATATTCACAGTATGTCATACTTTAATCCTAGAATACAAACTACTAAACTTTTCAATAATTGTACATAAGCAAAGAAACATGCTATAATCATCAAAAATCTCCAACTAAAATGGGGTAGGCTTTCAACATTTAGCTCATCATTTACTATGGCATGTGAAAAAGTGTGTCGGGTGAAACAAGTAAAATTACTAAATATACAGAATATAGCAAAAATGATATAAACTCAAGCAAAGATATGCCTTTGTCTACTCGGGATATAACAAAAAATTTGAAAATTAAGCACTTTTCATAGAAATACTAAAAATATGAGCAAACGAAAGTAGACACATAAATCATCTATCCCTTCCCCCACACTTAGATTGCAACTTGTCCTCAAGTTGTGTAGAAATAATAAATTAGAGAACTTAGCTGATTGGATGCTGGCAATTCCGGAAAAATCGGTAAAAACCAAAATTGATGCATAGCTCAGTAGACTGTGGAGCATCACAGGAAAACTGAATTCATCGTGAAAGTGCACAATAGCTATCAAAAATATCCTGCACCACTTGATCAGTGCAAAAAGAGTCTACGGGGAAAAAGAAAAGACTACATATATAAAGCACATGGAAAAGGAGATATAGAGATATTTCAAATTTAAGCTCATATAAAGATTGAATACTATACATGAAATATTACAAAGTAGTAGGCTAGGTGCAACTACATGAAAATATATTACAATGCAATCTACATGATATGCAATCCTAAAAATAAAATAAATAAAAAAATAAATTCTGACAGGCTCAGGCAGAGCAAGTTGACCCCTGACAACTCTACAGTGACTACGGCCTATGCAGAAACTAAAATAAAAACGAGGTAGTATTACGGAAACCGACAGTTAACTACACTCAAGAAAAATAAAAGAAAAATAGAAAAACAATGCAACTAGATGACATGCAACTAAATGATATGCATCTGAATGATATAAGAAAATAAAAGAAAGAAAACTAGCCCACTCATTTGCAACATGACATGTCTATAATTAACGTCTACCAGATAATGACAGGTTACGATAAACGACTGTACTGTTCATTACATGCAGTGTAGACGCGCTTTAAGACTCGTCAAAAGTGATAGCATTATGGAAACCAACAGTTAGCTATACTAAACAGATATAACTCATACGGCCAAAGACGTAGCATTACGGAAAACCGACAGTAGCTACCCATATGAGTTACAAAAATAACAAGGAAGCACCTAAGTCTCAAAGCTCACAAGATTCATCATAACGGTACGTAGCATACGGAAACCGACATTAGCTACTAATTAACACGAAGACCAGTTATAGCATACGAGAACCGACAGTAACTATAACTTGCATAGATGAATCATGTATAAGGAATAAGATCATTTACTTAGCATGAATTCATAGATGGAAAGGTATAACATTCATATTCGGGACATCTATGTAAAAAATAAATAGGCCACGAGATGCTCGAATGTAAGCAATCCATACTAAATAAAAGCATTAGGAATGAGATCAAGAAAAACCTGGACTACGGGCGGCGTTCGGCACAAACGACGGGCGTTCACCTCAAAATACGGCTTTGGACGAGCGTTCAAAGCAAAACAAACGCTCGTTTGACTTGAAAACCAACCGGACGGACGTTCGAAAGCATAGACGCTCGTCCGGTCCTTTAAACCGAACGAGTCGAAAATATTTGAACGGACGAGCGTCCAATACTTTCAAACGCTCGTTTACTGCGGCCTAAAGAATCGGACGGGCGTTCACTAACTTGAACGCTCGTCCATACAACGAATACACGGCAGAGAGCGGGAAAACGCGGACAAACCCTAAAAACTTAAAACACATATTAACACAGATCACGGCGGCCACTTTCAATTAAAGCACAAAGAGGTTAGATCGAGAAAACACATAAACACATACTTCACGTTTAAACAAATCGAGTAAAAAACTTTTGCACATTCTTAACCTTATGGTCATCGAAACACGGCAAAATAAAAACTCTCGACTTGGTAAACGCTACTTTTATTAAAACGAAAAATAAACGTAACAAAATCGAGAAATAACAAGATCAGATTCAACATGACACCTCTTCCCCGGCAACGGCGCCACTTTTGTTGGAGGGATTTTGCATCATTAAACAAAAAAGAAAATTTATAAACCCTAACTACCATGCAAAACTAACTCCTAACCGGCCGAATACCGGGTAATTGATAGTAGAGCGAAGTGAGTAAGGGGTCGATCCACGAGGGAATTGGGATGTTGAATCTAATTTCACTAATTCCTTTCAATTGTTACTTAGGAAAAACGAATAAACGAAAGAACAAATAAAATAAACGAAAGAGCAATTAAAATAAATCTAACCTACGAAATAAAATAACACAACCTAAACTAAACTAAAGATACATGGGATCAAACAGTGCACAAACCAAGTGATTTCAATCCTATTTCATCTCATGATTTTAATTCAAATTGTGGTTTCACCTTTACACGAGACACAAACCCCTAATTCCTTAGTGAATCTATTTCTCAAGCTATGAATCCCTAATTCCTTAGTGAATTCAATTATCGATCTCTCCTCTTCCGAATGTTGAGATCAATATTCCATACAAAACAAAGGTGTAGATTCAGGTTAACTCTCGTATTTTAGAACCTAACAACCTAGATAATTAACCAATTAACTTGTCATCATTAATGATTGAAAATCCTATCTTTCTATGGCGATCTAGTCTACGCAACTTCCGTATGTTGTAAACGTATCAATTAGTAAACAATCTTTCGATATGGTTCACACAATAGCATCATAATCAAAGAAAGATACAAAATCAATTAAAGATCATAAAAACGAATAAGGACTGAATAAATTAAATAAATAAACTCACGTAGTTTGGTACATGATTGAATCCATGAATCGAAAACGGAAGAAAAACGACAACCTAATCTAACCCGGATCACCCGAGCACAAGGCTCGGGTGACCGGCCTTGAAAAGCCAAGTTGCCGCTGCTGCCGTGAGAATTGCGGCTGAATGAATTGTGTAGCATTAGGGTTGATCATGCGGCTGTTTATATAGAGGTTTAGGTCGGCTGGGTTAAGTCGGCTGGGTTGGAATTTATTGGAATAAAACTTCTAAAATTCATATCTTGAGTTGTAGACCTCCAAAAATTATGATCCGAATGTCATAAAAAAGCTCTCGGAAAACTCTACAACTTTCATTAAGGACTCTTCTTCAGAAAACTCCTTTTTGATTAGCCCGTCGTATTACGAGTCGTTTTCGGGATTTTCCCAAGCTTTATTTCATCTTCATCCTCTTGTATCTCTTTATTTCCACTTTAATCTTCAATCAAACATCATTTAGACCTCTTCCATTCCACATTTGTGCACCTAAAAGATGACAAAACCGAGCAAAACGTAAAACCATACAAAATAGATAATAAAACCACGATATTTACTCAATTTTGCATTTTAACTATTCAAAACGTCATTTGCTCAATTAATCGATTATGAGCTTGAATTCTACGAAAAACATCCATATATGGGGAATATTGATATAAAATATATCCTTATAAAACACTACAAATTGACCCTTAACACTCAGGTTTGTCTTTTTCTTCAGGGCAATCAGCCTTGAGGTGCCCTTTCTTATTGCAGTTGAAGCATCTGTATTCATAAACTTTTCTCTTGGTGTCTTTGCTTGTGCGTGACATTTTGTTTGATGATGATCCTCATTTGAATATCTTCTTTTTGCTAAACCTGTCAAAACATTTTACTAATAAAGCTACCTGTTCCTTCAGCTCCTATGCCTCTTTGCTGTTTGCATCGGCTGCTTGACATTGCTGTGGTGCAACCAGTGCACTGGCCTTATGTGCCTCTGCTGGTACAATGTCTTCACCGTTCAACAAAATTCATGAGCCTTTAGTTGGGACATCAGAGTCAGGGTGTCAATGTTTGCAAGATTTTTTGTCCCTCTGATCAGTGATGTGATGATCTTCCATCTTTCAGGTAAGCCTCTTAAGTTCTTCAAGAACACTTCTTTCTGAGGATATGTGTGTCCAAGCTATTGTAGTTCACTGATGATGCTTGAGAATCTGTTGTCCATTTGATCAATGGATTCACTAGCCTTCATTTTGAAGTTCTCAAATTTTTGTTTTGCAACGGATAATTTGTTTTCTTTAACCGCTTCAGATCCTTCATTTATTAGTGCCAGCTTGTCCTACATCTCCTTTGCTGTTTTGCAATCTTTGATTCTTATGACCATGTTGCTATCCAGGGTCTTCAACATCATAACTTTTGCAACAAAGTCCAGATTTGCTCTTCTCCTATCATCCTTGGTCCAATCTTTCTTGGGTTTTTCCACTTCTTTTCCTTCATCTGCTCCTGTGGCTACTAGAGTCATGATCATCATTGGGCCATCATTAATTACATCCAGCATCTCCACAAGAGTTGCTGCAATGTGAGATAACATTCTTATTTTATATTCATCAAAATTATTAACATTGAAAACAGGTACTTTTGACATAAAGTTTGAGTAATCCATAAGTACAAATAAGAGATATTTATGTATATGTGTAGAAAGCACAGATTTGAAAAATACTTTGAAAATATGTGATCTCCTTGTTACCCGAAATTAGATCTGAACAGGTTCTGATACTAGGAACACTGCTATGATACCAATTGTTGGTCCTAGAGAAGGGTAAAACTATAGTCAGAGCGGGGGAGAATGACTATAGTGGAGTTTCAAAAACTTTTCTTGTATTTAAAAGCTTTTGGGCAGCGGATAAGTCCCTTCTTACTATGTTGTTTCAAAGCAGTTAAGGTAATCACAGATATAAGATATAATATGAGTATTTAAATGAATGCAGTAAGGTAAATTGCTGAGAGTAAATTGACACAAGGGTTATAGTTGTACACGGTGGTGTAATCCTTTAATCCACTCATCTCCTATGATGATTGGAGGAATTCACTATTGTTTTCACAGATACAATAGCCTGATTGTCCTTGACTACACAAGCTTCACAATCTACGAGGCTATCACTCATTGACTACAATAGCTTCAGTGACTCAGTATCTTTCACAGCTCTTTGGTATCAAATCCTTCAGCAGCTATCACAAACACAACTCCTTCTCAGATGTCTCTGATTCAGTTGCTTGATTGATGTGAATTGAATTAAAAAACTTGTTGATCAATCTCAATGCTTGATGTTTGAATTGTAGCTCTCATTTTTGAGTTGATCACTACATATTTCTTTTTCACACAGATAGAAGGCTTTTTTACTTTGACCGAGTTTTTGCGCAGATTTATGATTCTTCATCACTCATTTTATTTTTATGTGAATGTCTTTTATTTTTAGCCTTGATTATTCTTGATTTGAATTTCCGTCCGTTGGCTATATTAATTAGGGGAATAATCATTTATTTTATTCTTGATTCCCTCTTAATTATATTCTTCTTGATTTTAGTGATCGGATTTTTCTTCAAGCGTGTATCAGAAAATCCGTCCTTGATTGATTCTCTATTGATTGTGCATTCAATGCTTGATCCTCTGTATCTTCATCATATTTCAAAATCTAATTAAGTAAAGTTTACTTAGCTGTTCTTTGAACGGTCAAGTGATCCTTTTGACTTTGCCGCTTAGATCTTCCTTCACTGTTTTGTCTTCACTCAGCCGAAAGTCAATTTGCTTTGCCGATTCACTCTTTCCTTCATTCTTTTAGTTTAAGGAGAATCCTTGTACTTCACTGATCCTTGATTTGTGTGAGATCAGTGTACACCATATTTAAACACTAAGTATCATTACTTGAAATATAACTTAGACTTATCCAAGGTCATCATAGACATCCTTGGTTATAAGTCAGATCATAATGTCTTCATTGCTTCTCTGCCGGTACTTTGATGGCTTCACTCTACCGAAAATCTATTTCACTTTGCCGTCCTACCAACTAGTACAGTACTTGTCTGACTCAACTTATACAATATGTCAGACTCTAAGTAAAGACTTATACAGAGAATTCTAACTTATTTCAGGCTTGCTTTAACAGCTGGTATGGCCATCTTCAAAACATAACAAAATTTTCCTAACAGATAGCTTATGTGATGCTTGTCAGCAAGGAAAGCAAACAAAAGAAAGTTTCAAGACTAAATCTCAGCATTCAACAACCATAGTCCTGGAGCTACTATATATGGACTTAGTTGGACCTATTACACCAATCAGTATTAGTGGAAAGAAGTATACATTGGTTGTAGTAGATGATTATTCAAGATACACTTGGGTTATCTTCTTAACCATGAAACGTGAAACCAATCAAAGTCTTACAGAACTACTCAAGAAACTTCAGAATCAGAAAGGTGTATCAGTTGTGAAGATAAGGTCAGATAAAGGAACTGAATTCCTCAACAAAGTGATTATTGAATATTGTGATGAAAATGGTGTTTTACATCAGCATGCTGCAACAGCAACTCCTCAACAGAATGGTGTAGCTGAAAGAAGAAATAGAACACTCAAAGAAGCAGGAAGGACTATGATCTGTGAAGCAAAACTGCCTGAAAGATATTGGGCATAAGCAGTTAACACAGCTTGGTATACACAGAACAGAGCCCTCATGAATAAAAGGCATGAGAAGACTCCTGATGAAATTTGGAATGGAAGAAAGCCAAATGTTTCTTACTTTCATGCTTTTTGAAGCTAATGTTTCATACACAATAATGGAAAAGATCAACTTCATGTTTTTCAGCCCAAAGCTGATGAAGGAATTTTTATGGGATATTCAAGTGACAGCAAAGCATTTAGAGTACTAAATAAAAGGACACACAAGCATGATGATTCAATACATGTGGTATTTGATGAACCAAATTTTCCTGGTGAAATAACTGAAGACAGACCAGAACCAATTTCTCAGTCTCAGTTACCAGTTTTGCCAGAATCAGTTTTTGTTTACATTGGAAGACTAAGGATTTCAGAATCTTCAGATCAAGATCAGTCACAGTTTCCAACTACTGAAAAACCTACACTTGAACAACATGATTCTGACTCAGTTGAAGAAAATCAAGAACCAGTTCATGAAGAATCAGTCGAACAAAATGTAGATCCCTTGATGCAAGCCCTAGTTTATCAATGGATAAGGGATCACCCTGAAGAACAAGTAATTGGTGATACTCAAGCTGGTGTTCAAACCAGACATCAACTAGATGCAATGATTGCATGTTTTCTATCTCAATCTGAACCTAAAGAAATAGAAGAAGCTTTGAAAGATCCAGATTGGATACTAGCTATGCAAGAAGAACTAAATGATTTCAAAAGAAATGAAGTATGAGAATTGGTAGAAAGACCAGTTCATGTGAATATCATTGGAACGAAATGGGTTTTTGAAACAAACTTAATGAAGATGGGAATATCATCAGAAACAAAGCTAGACTTGTAGCTAAAGGATATTCTCAAGCAGAAGGCATAGACTTTGATGAAACTTATGCACCAGTTGCAAGATTGGAAGCAATCAGACTATTTCTTGCCTTTGCAGCTCATAAAAAGTTCAAAGTATACCGGATGGACGTTAAAAGTGCTTTTTTGAATGGAATACTTGAAGAAGAAGTTTATGTTCATCAATCACAAGGATTTGAGATCAAAGATCAAGCTGACAAAGTTTTCTGACTAAGGAAAGCTCTTTATGGACTTAAACAAGCACCAAGAGCTTGGTATGAAACTCTATCTCAGTTTCTAGTGGATAATGGATTTATCAAAGGAACTATCGACAAGACTTTATTCAGAATCAAAAATGAAGATAGCACTCTCCTTGTTTAGATCTATGTTGATGACATTATTTTTGGATCAGAAAATGAACAGTTATGTGAGAAATTTGCAAGTTTAATGAAGAGCAAAATTCAGATGAGTATGATGGGAGAATTGAATTATCTTCTTGGATTACAAGTAAAACAATTAGATGATGGAATTTTCATTCTCCAAACCAAATATACGAGAGAACTTATCAAAAAGTTTGGTATGGAAAAATCAGCTGGAATTTGTACACCAATTGGGACAAACATCAGACTAGATGAAGACAAAGAAGGCAAAGATGTTGATCAAACACTTTACAGAAGAATGATTGGAAGGTTACTCTATCTTACAGCATGTAGGCCAGACATATCTTTTACTGTTGGTGTATGTGCAAGATTTCAGTCGAAACCAAAGGAAAGCCATCTCACAGTTGTTAAAAGGACCTTGAAGTATTTGAAAGATACATATGGAGTTGGAATATGGTATTCAAGAGAAGGAGAATTCAACCTGATATCTTACTCAGACTCAGATTATACAGGATGCGAAGTGGACAGAAAAAGCACCTCAGGCACATGTCAGTTGCTAGGGAATAGATTTGTGTCATGGTTTAGCAAAAAGCAAAATCATATTTCATCTTCATAAGCTGAAGCCATGTATATAGCAGCTGGAAGTTGTTGTGCTCAAGTTTTATGGATTAGACAACAATTAAGAGATTATGGGATAGAAGAAGGAACAATTCCCATAATGTGTGATAACACAAGTGCAATTACAATAACAGACAATCCAGTTTTGCATTCAAGGACAAAACATATTGATGTGCAACATCATTTTATAAGAGATCATGCCGAGGACATTACAGTTCTTTATGCACCTACTGAAGATCAGTTGACCGACATCTTTACAAAGCCATTGGACAAAGAATGATTTGCCAAATTAAGAACTGAGTTGGGGATAATAAAGTCAGCTAAGTAAGTTTAAGCCAGAAATTTGTCAAGGGGATTGATCTTTGTTCTACCGGGTGTGCTCACTTAACAGATCAGTCATCGACATCAACAATATCAAACTGACTAACTGAAACTGAAGTAGTAATTGATATTTAAGCATCAGTTTTTATACCAGTCAACTTAAGTCAAAGGTTGATAAGATAAAACCGACAGTGGTTGCATCGCATTTAATTACCGCAGCTTATGTCAGAATATGTTGCTTGTACACCCCATTACTGTCAGAACAGTACATGCATCGATTACACAAACCATCATGGAATTTGAAAAGTTGTACTAATCAACCGCCAATACATTACCCCTATATATCCAACCTTCATTCACATTTCCTCAAAAACAAAAATCAGATTTTTCATAATTCTTTTTCATCTCAAAATTCAATCTTTTTCACACTAAACCCAGAAATGGCCGCCTTAAAGAAATCACAAGAAGAAAGATTGATCACAGATTTAGATGTGTATACATTTGAAATTTATGAAGCTATGTGCAACAACACTCTTTTAGCAAGTTATATCTGTGAGAAGATCCAGAAACAACCAGGATTAAGAATCATTCTGGAGGTCACTTTCAACGGAAAACGTTATGTGGAAGGGATTTTGCAGTTCTGGGAGAACATGCGTTTGGTAAGAGACTCCCTCATCACTACAATTCGTGGAGATGGAATTATTGTCAATGAACGAGTCATGAAGTCACTATTTGGTTTCATAAATCCACATGTGACATCAATAGACTTGGCTTGTCTACCATTAAAACGAGACGCTTTTCTTAGAAGAAGTTGGTATTCATATTGATAAACTCAAGCCAAAATTTGGACTCCTCAGCAGATGGCTAAACAGACATGTTATTGGAAAATCCAAAGGAATCTACATATTATCCGATGACAGTGCTTATCTGATGAACATAATCTGGGACGAACTAGAATTCAATTGGGCCGGTTATGTCATCAATCTGATAAAGAAACAATATTTAGCTGAATTGGAAAGCGTGCAGAATGCTCAAGCTGAAGGACAAGTAACTACTGGCAGATTTCGACTGAAGAAAACACTCAGTGGAATCATTCAATACTATTTGGAGAAACTCAAGGCAGGGAAGAAAGCAAGACAAACTACAGCTGCAACTACTGATACAGAGGAAATTGCAGCAGTTGCATGTTCAAAAAGAACAACTTCCCAACCTGAAGCCAGATAGAAAACTGTTTCTCAGCAGGAAGCTGAACACAAAGGAGTCAAGTGGAAAGTTGACTCAGCAAAAGAAAAATCAGTTGTCAAATGTTTGTACCCAGGTACTTCAAGTCGTAAGAATCAACTGAGGGGGAACTACAACAACTGACAGCTGAAACTACATGGGAAGATATTCTTGCTGATGATACTACTCAGTTACAACAATCTCAACACCAATCAGATCAGCACCCAGCCCAAGTTTTCGAGGCTAATAGAATCATCAAGCTAATGAAGATGAAGCTCAAACCAGAAGACTCTCGTGATGCTATCTTACAAACTGAAGAAAAGTTACTCTTGGACAAACTAGAAATTAGAGATCTATATACTCTATTTCCTAGGTCAGATTTTCTTGCAAATTGCTTCAGTTGATTCAATAAAGTAGCCCAACGAAGAGAATCAGCCACATCATCTATTCCCAAGGATTCTTTAAAGAAGAAGGATGATGATGATAAAGATGATAATTCAAGGAAAGAAGCTGATATGACTACAAATTTGCGGACAGATATTCAACCTCAACTCCAAGCTACGCAAACTGTAACTCAACAAGAAAAATTGCCTGTTGGAAATCAGACAACTGACAATCAACAAATAGCTTATGGAATTGATAATCAGCAACTTATGGTAATTGAAGATATCACTCAGTCTAAAGACCAAACAGAAGCCACAAATGATCCTTCTGATATTTTGACAAAGGAGGAATCGGGCAAAGTTCATGAGAACTTGAAGATTATGTTCAGCCAAAAGGATGCATAGAATGGCCTTCTGTCAAACATCTCTGGATATCTATATTATAGACAGAGAACACATATCTCAGTTCATGCAAGATTAGAGATGATTCATTAGTCAAGTTCAAATTCTGCCTCAGAAATTTTGATTCTCAAGGAAAAACTTGAAAACTCAACCACAGTAGATAGGGAAACACATGCCCAGGATCACTGGCATTTGAATCAGCACATCTACGGGTTAGAGAATCAGCTCAAAGAAGTATTTGCTTCGAGCAACGTATCTCAGCTGATCAAAAGGCAACCCATGGTTTGGTAGATCAATTGTATGATGCCAAAAAGGGGGAAGCTGAAGAAGAAAAGCTGAGGCTAGTCAAAGAAAAGAAGCAACTCCATGACGAATTGGAAAAATATAAAGCAGCAATAGATCCAAGGTTTTTAAAGAAAGAATTAACATATGAGCAGCTCATTCAGAAATACATTCAACCTGAAGAAAGGAGAGCTACTCTAACACATGATCTGTGGTTAAAGTTTGTCAAAGATCACAATTCTATCAAAGCCAAGTACAAGGACAAGACTAATGAAGAATCCTTGAACTACTTCTTATCTGACATATATCACAATCAGAAAATGGCACAATATAAGAAGACCAAGAGGATTGAAGACAAATTGAAGATAAGAGACAAAGTTGAACAAATGAAAGCTGATATAGTAGAGTTTGAAAATTACTACAAGGATGAATCAACTTTACCAAAGTTAGCTTTATGGAGAAAATGGAAAGAAGGATGTCAAGTGGACTATAATAAGACTTTTACTAAGGAAGACTCTAAGCTAGAGTATGATTATCATCTTCATGACAAAGAAAAGAAGTTTATCATAGTTACACATAAAGCACATAAAAGAGCTTAGTCTCTAATTAAATTTACTTGAACACAAAGTGTAACTATTCCAGTTTTTGCATATTCTAATAGAATCTAATTTACATTGTTTTGATCTTTAAGCTTTTCTTTGAGGGAGAGTTTTGGCATCATCAAATAAGGGTAAATTGTTGGAAATAAAATTTATGTTTTGATGATAATTCATCACATTTATTCATAGTGTTATCTTAACCCCGTTGATGGAGTGCTGAGGCTAGCTGCTATAGTTAAAAGCTACAAGATATGTAGAACTGAATGTGTAAGTTTTATTCGAGTCAGATATTTGTATAGGTTACATCAGAAAAGCACTGTAATAGTTAGAGTGTCGTGAAACTGAAAAATGGAAGTCATTTATAAAACTGGAAATCATCAAGATAAACAAATTGACTCAGACTACATCAATATGGAACTGAAGAAGATAAGTTTGCTAAAGGACACAAACTCGGTTGTCTTATCTAGAAGATTGAAGAACTGAGGGTACAAACTCTGTTGATGAAGAACTGAGGGTCACAGACTCAATTATAGAAGATTGAAGAACTGAGGGTTCAAACTCAGTTTACATGTCGAGACTGTAAAGTTAGAATTCAGGCAAGTTTGTGGTGACCTGAACTGACTTTATGGATCTTGTATGAAGAACCAAGAGTCATAAGGACAATAAATTTCTTAGATGATTTGTATGGAAAATATGTACTCTTGTTAAGTCAATTATAATCAGATGAAAATAGAGTACTGATATTTGAAGAAGAGTAAAATCTCAGTTAAGGCTCTAAGTCAGTCAAGAAACTGACAAACTAAGCATGAAACTAATCAGGTTACTCAGTTTCACAAGTCAATCATCCAACAAACTGATAGTACATTCGAACATTGTAAAGGAAGCATTTTTATTGGATGAAATACTGACAAGTCAGAACGGTAACAAAATATAGTCGTTGATACAATTCGAATTCAAGCAGGATGAACGTTGGCTCTTATACTATAAATGGAGGACTTTGCACCAAGGATAAAACACCGAATTATTAAAATCAACAAGCAGTGTGTGCACAAGTCTAAGTTCATTCGAATTGATATCATTATGTGATAATAAGATCTATCTAGAAATCATCCAAGTGTCCAAGCTACCCAGATTTATCAAGAATCATACACTTAGAACAACAACAAACAAGAATAAATTTATTGATTCTCAACCAAACTTTGATTCTTAATCAAAGGTTCAGACTGTGAAGCAAACCTGGAAGGTTTTGCCAAGGACAGTTGTCATAGCAGTCGGGTAGACTGTGTTTGTGGTGGTAGCTGGTGAAGAGGCATACGTAACCCTTCAAGGACAAGTGTTCAAGCAATTGAAGAGCAGCAATTCTACCTGTTCTACAACTGTTTAGATAGTGAAACTAGGATTAGCCAAGGACTATTGTATAGGAATTTTTGTAACAGCTCACCTCAAGAAGTTCTAGTGGAATTTTCCTCCTACACCACAGGGGAAGAGAGGACTTATAGGATTACACCACATGGAACCTCTATAATTTTTGCCTCATTCATTTTTTGCATTTATTTACAGGATTCTGAGAATTGATTGTTATACACCTCACTGCTCACAAACTGACATTCACCAGTATTCAGTTTAGCACACTCAACTTTCACATAGAATAACAAGATCAAGAAAAAGGATAGAATTATATCCGTTGCCGGTTGACTCAGTTTTGCTTAAGTCCGTTTGACTTAAACTCAGCTCAGTTAGCTTAACTCCACACAAGTTAAAACTGAACCTTAATTTGTTTAAACTCTAGTTTTTAGGGACAAGTTTATTCACCCCCCCTAAACTTGTGTTAGCCTTTCCAAGGGACCAACACAAACTCAAGAAGGATTAGACCAATGATGACAGAAGAAGAACAAACCTAGATTTTGTTGCAAAAGATATGATTTTTGTAGACTCTGGACAACAACAGGTTCAAGAGGACCAAAGATTGCAAAACAACCAAAGAAATGTGAGACAAATTAGCACTGATCAATGAAGGATCAGAAGCAGTCAAGGAAATTAGATTATCTGTTGCAAAATAGAAATTTGAGAACTTTAAGAAGAAGACTGGTGAATCCATTGATCAAATGGATAACATATTCTCAAGCATCATCAGTGACCAACAACAACTTGGACATACATATCCTCAAAAGGAAGTTTGTCTGAAGATATTGAGAGGTCTACCTGAAAGATGGAAGATTTACATCAGTGCTTAGAGGAACAACAAACCTTGCAAACACTGACACTTTGACTCTGATGTCTCAACTAAAAACTCATGAATTTGAGTTGAACGGTGAAGATAGTGCACCAGAAGAGGCACACAAAGCCAGTGCACTGGTTGCACCCCAGCAAAGCAAAACAGCTGACTGAAGCAGCAAAGAGAAACAAGAGCTGAAAGAACAGGTAGCTTTACTAAATAAACATTTTGACAGGTTTAGCAAAAAGAAAAAATTTAGAAGAAGCTCATCATCATATAAAAAGTCTAGCTCAAGCAAAGACATGAAGAAAAAGGATGATGAATATAGATGCTTCAACTGTAATAAGAAAGGTCATTTCAATGCTGAATGCCCTGAAGGAAAGACAAAGATGAGGATAAGAAGAAGTACAAGATAACTGAAAAGAGAAAAAGCAAGAAGGCACTCAAAGCTGAAAGTAGAAGTGAAAAGAATGAAGAATCGTCTGAAAATTATTATGATGATGATGAAGCTCACAGCTCAGACAATGAAACGGCTTACTTATTCCTTGTGGCTAAGGAATCTAATGAAATTGAGGTAACATCTAGCTCATATTAATCATCTAATGCATCCACATATGACAATGCATAATCTTCTATTCTCCACTTATATTCTGCAAACCTAATTCAAAATCTCATGAGTAAATTTGAAGAAATTCAAGCAAATCATGAAATTCTGGAACAAGAATGTTAGAATCTAAGACAGGAAAATAAAATATTAAAGAAAGAACTGGATGACATAAAAGCTGAACAAACTAGTAAGGAAATTTACTCAACTGGTCAACAAGCAGCAGATGATCGCTCATCTGATGCTAATAGATCAGCTGAGAGAGTATCCCTACCAGTCTAAATCACCACTGCACCACTTAATGTACCAGCTTACGAACCCCCAAAAAGGTTTGGATCCAGATCTGGTCTTGGCTACAACAGTCAGGATGAAATTAGAAACAATGGACAACACAAGTCTGAATCAAGGACCAAACCTGGACCGAAATTCAGAAAAGGACAGACCATAGTTTCAACCACTCATCCTGTACCGGTGAAGTCAAAACCTAGTGAAGTGAAACAGCAGACTAAATCATCAATCCATCCAAATAAATGCAAAGACTTTCAGAAAGGTAAGGGAAGACTTTACCCTTCTGAGGATGATTGGAATCTTGCACCCCCAAAATACAATTAGAAATTTCATGCTATGCATCATTTGTTTAGGAAAAACCAACTAAGGCATATTCCTGGACACAAGAAGCAGTATGGAAATAAGGTCCCTACTGCATATTGGAGAGTGAAAAAGGATGCAAATGCACCAAAAAGTAGAGAAAAGTATCATAATACCTTTAGTAGAAATATTAGAAGCTATTCGACATGCCTTATACCTATGAAGTTGATGACTTCAATTATCCAAAAAGAAGATCCTTTGGATATACACTTGGTCTAGGAGGCATGACTGCTAACAGGCATGGACCCGAACAGTGTTGGGTACTTAAACATACTTAACTTGTTTTGTAGGATGTCTGGTACATAGGTAGTGGATGTTCCAAAAACATGACAGGGAAGAAAAGATGGTTGACTGATTTTAAAGCCTTTGATGGACCCATAGTAACATTTGGAGGAAAAGAAAACCCAGGCAAAATTAAGGGGGAAGGCATAATGCTCAAAAACAGTTTGAGGATTCAAAATGTAGCTTATGTTAAAGGACTGAACTTCAATCTGCTAAGTATCAGTCAATTCTGTGACAAAGGCTACAATGTGCACTTCAACAAGGAAGGATGCAAGGTCAATCAAAGTCAAACCAACACAGTTGTACTTGTAGGAAGAAGAGAAGACAACATGTATGTGGTAGATTGGAAGATAGCAAAAGCAGAAACATATTTGCTTGTCAAAAATAAACAATCAACCAACTGGATTTGGCATAGATGATTGAATCATCTCAACTTCAAAACCATGAACACATTGTTAAAGAACAAGTTAGTTGAAGTCTTACCAGATATCACATTCAAGAAGGAAAGTCTCTGTGATGCATGTCAAAAAGGGAATCAAATCAAAAGCTCTTTCTAGTCAAAGACCTATCAATCAACAACAAAAATATTACATCTGTTGCATATGGATCTTTTTGGACCAGTCACACCAATCAGTGTAAGTGGAAAGAATTACACTCTAGTAGTAGTGGATGACTTTTCCAAATTCACGTGGACCATATTCATGAACAAGAAAAGAGAAACACTCAAAACCTGCCAGATTTGTTAAGGAGAATTCAAAATGAAAAAGAGCTGAAGATCATCAAGATCAGATCAGATAGAGGCACAGAGTTTCTAAATGAAATTATCAGAACCTACTGTGAAGAAAATGGAGTACTGAATCAACTATCAGCAGCAGGGACTCCACAACAAAATGGTGTGGCAGAAAGAAGAAACATGACACTCAAGGAAGCAGTCAGAACAATGATTTCAGAAGCATGTTTACCAAAGCGATTTTGGGCTGAAGCAGCAAATACAACATGATACAATCAAAACAGATCAATCATCAACAAACATCATGGAAAAACTCCAAATGAAATATGGAATGGAAGAAAACCTAACATCTCACATTTGCATATGTTTGGATCTAAATGTTTTGTTTTGAACAGGAATAAGCTACATGCTTTTGATGAAAAAGCTAATGAAGCAATCTTTATGGGATACTCAGACACTAGCAAAGCTTTTAGAGTACTCAATAAAAGAACCTTGCTGATTAAAGAGTCAATTCATGTAGTCTTTGATGAGCCAAACACAAATGGTGAAAGCCTTCAAGAACTTGAAGAAGAAGCAAGACAAAGACAAGTTTAAATGAATACAAAAGTACCAGCTACCATTCTGAATCACAATTTTGGAAATCAAGATGAGCCACCAGTCAACACAACACAAGAGGCACCAACACAAGAACATGAAGCTGATGCACAAACTGAAGTTGTGGACACAACAAGTCAAGAGTAACTTTAACCTGACCTCAACTGGCTAAGAGACCATCCAGAAGAACAAGTCATTGGAGACATTTACATAGGATTTAGAACCAAAAGTCAGCGGGAAACAATGCTAACATGTTTTCTATCACAAGTGGAACCCAAAACAATAGATGATACAATCCAAGATGTTGATTGGATTACAGCGCAAGAAGAACTAAATGAATTTGAAAAAAAAATGAGTTTTGGGAACTTGTTGACAGACCTGACATGGTCAACATCATTGGCACAAAATGATTATTCGGAAACAAGATGGATGAACAAGGGACAATTGCCAGAAACAAAGCAAGGCTAGTTTCTAAAGGCAACTCTCAAGTAGAAGGAATAGATTATGATGAAACCTTTGCTGCAGTAGCAAGATTGGAAGAAATCAGACTCTTTCTAGCTTTTATAGACCACAAAGACTTCAAAGTTTACCAAATGGATGTCAATAGTGCATTTCTGAATGGACTTTTGGAAGAAGAAGTATATGTGGAAAAACCTCCTAGTTTTCAACTCAAAGGGAAAGAAGATAAAGTATACAAGCTCAAAAATGCACTTTATGGACACAAACAGGCACCCAGAGCCTGGTATGAGACACTATCACAATTTTTTTATCAATAATGGATTCAACAAAGGAACTATTGATAAAAAATTCAATCTAGAGTAAGGAACAAGCACCTTGTTAGTCCAAATCTATGTTGATGACATTATCTTTGGATCAGAAGATGAGAAGCTATGTGAGAAATTTGCAAACTTAATGAAAAGCAAATTTCAAATGAGTATGATGGGAGAATTAAATTACTTTCTTGTTCTACAAGTAAAGCAAATGAAAGATGGCATCTTTATCAATCAAGCCAAGTACACAAAAGACTTGATACACAAGTATGGTATGGACACAAGTGGCATATCAGATACACCAATGTGTGCAAGAGTTACTCTTGGAAAAGATGAAAGTGGAAAGGATGTTGATCAGAAGCTTTATAGAGGAATCATTGGATCCCTACTTTATCTAACTGCAAGTATACCTGATATAGCATTCGCAGTAGGAGTATGTGCAAGATTTCAAGCTCAACCAAAAGAATCACACCTTCTAGCAGCCAAAAGAATAATCAAATACCTGAAGAACACCATCAATGTTGGAATTTGGTATCCAAAGGGTAGAGGATTCAAGCTAATATCATATTCAGACTCTGACTATGCTGGATGCAAGATTGTAGAAAAAGCACCTCTGGAACATGTCAAATGCAAGGCAGCAGACTAGTATCATAGTTTAGCAAAAAGCAAAACTCTATATCCCCATCAACAGCTGAAGCAGAATATATAGCAGCAGGAAGTTGTTGTGCACAAGTACTATGGATCTGACAACAGCTAAGGGACTATGGAATGGAGGAGAAGACAATTCCAATTATGTGTGACAACACAAGTGCTATATCTATTACTGAAAAGCCAGTATTGCAGTCATGAACAAAGCATATTGATGTAAGACATTATTTTATCAGAGATCATGTTGAAAAATGAGATGTTATTCTAAGATACATACCTACTGAAGATCAATTGGCTGACATCTTCACAAAACCACTTAGTCATGAAAGATAGCAAGTTGAGAACTGGGTTGGGAATGATAGAAATTGACTAAGTACCTAGGAGCAGCTAACTGGAGTAATCAGCTAAGTAACTTCACCAGTTGACTTACGGGTGAGCTCATTTGGCAAGTAAGGCACTGGTACTCAGCGAAGTTAACTGCACTGATTGTTAGGAACAGTTGTCAACAACAGCTCTGTAAAAGAAGTCACTACACCGGCCTAGTGACCAGCCAAGTCACTCCACCGAAATATATATTGAAGACAACAACAAACTAAAGTGTGCGCTAAATCAACTCTATACATTTGTAAAATCTAAGGAGTTTTGGAGATCAATTATAATGTGGAAGATTATCCACGTGGAGATCAATTCATAATCATGGAGGAAACTGTATTTTTTTTACAAACGCCACGATTCCCGGGATTTATCATTCTTTACCTCAATCCACTCCCCACTACACTCAAATACCGTGATTTATATACATAAAATCACGACATTATGTCACAAAATCCCTCCATATTCAACCACGTTCACACTACCAAAAATCAACCTATTTAAACCAAACATAGAGATTTTTTAGAACTCTTTACGCTCATTTGCAATCATAAACCCAATTTTTTTTCTCTGAAAAATCAAAGCTTTTTGTATAAATCTCAAATTTTTTCAAAGCAATGGCATCATCCTCCTTAATCTCTACCACAAAAAAATTCAATGAATAATCGATCATTACTGGATCGTTTTTCAGACCTGAACACTATCTGCCTTTCTATAATAACGATACACAAGCTCAAAGATTGGTCGATGGCTGCATCAATCTTGGGTTAATGACCTTCCTAAACCCCCCTTATCACTGGCATTTGCTATGAAACCCTGATTGCATTTTGGAAGAATGCAAAGTTCTTTCCCAGCACCAAGAAAAGTGACCTAGATCGTATTATAAGCACAATATTCAAGAAAGAAGTAGTCATAACCCCTGGACTCCTCAATAGATTCTTAAATCTACCCAATATTGGTCCTGTCGATATGAGGAAGATGAAGATCGACAACATTGCTTTCTGGACCGAGATTGAAAAGAACTCCAGCAGGAAGAACAAGAAATACAATTTACCTAGTTCAGCACTCAAATGACCATTTTCTGAGTTCGACCCAATAATCACAAGAAACCTTGAAGGAAGAAAGGGCTCCATGGAAAACTTTACAGAGCTCAGGGTCAAGTTAATGGCCATTATCTATCAAGGTATCTCCTTCAACTAGTCAGAGTTATCTTCAATAGATTAAAGACATGAATTCAAAAAGAAATGGATCTAGAAATTTTGGCACCAAGAAAGGGTTTGCAGAAGACAGGTGATTTCTGGGAACAAAAATCATATAGGATACCACTTCAACATCTGTTCTGTCAAATTAAAGTGACACCCATTAATCTGCATCCTCCACACAAGGGAAATATGATGTTTACCTATGTAAAGGCATCCCAGAAACCCAAACCCACTACCGGATGAAAAAGAAAATAGCCTAAAAGCAACAGATCAGGAGTGGGAAGAAGAACCATATCTCAAAAGGCACAGGATGGCACCTCTGTGACCGAAACCAGCAACCAGGATAACCTCGTTGTGATTAGTGATGATATAGCAATTGAGGAAGAGAAACAAGAACAAATCACCTATCTGGAAGAGGGTGAAGAAGGATATCGTATTACATCCTCTGATGAAGAAGAGATTGAAGGTGAGGAAGATGATACTGAATGTTAGGAGGATAAAGGTGCCGAAGAGACACAGGAAGAAGATCATCTTCAGATGATCAGGAAGAGATGGGTCTTTTTGACGATGACCTGACCCTCCAAGAGGTTCTTCTAAAGAGCCTCATCAAAGTTGACAAACAGCCGAGTGAGCCAGCTGATCAAACTCACTCTGCTGAACTTGCCAACACCCCCAGCATTGATCAAGGGGGAACACCAGCAGAAGAATTTGTGGAACCAGCACATGTAGAATCAGAACAGTCCTCACAAGGACAAGAAAGTGAAAGTGAACTTCACCAATCTCTCTTTGAAAATGAGATTCCTGAAGAAGAAAAAGAAAAGAAAGAGAACGAGGAAGAGAAAGAGCAGGACAAGCAGGGAAATGCTTCTCCCAACATAGGAATTGAAGAAGAAGAGGCTGATGCACAAGCACCAGCAGAAGATGATACAGATAGAATTTTCAATCTGGACATTCAACCCTTAATTGTAGACATGGAGAGGCAATACCAAAGCAGGAAAAATCTGAAACTTTCCTTAAGGGGTGATGCAACCTCCTTAAATCAAAAAATTGAGGCCCTCATCAGTCACATTAAAGTTCAAGATGAGGTGATGAGAGACAGGGCAACTTACTTTGCAACCTACAGCATCACATCCCCTACCATGTTCAAACCAATCTTGACTTTTTCTCTGAGAAAGTAGAAGGGAGTCTCAAACCAATGGTGAATACCTTGAATGCTCATACTCAGAAAATTCACCATCTGGATGAGATTATGGACTATTCTAGAGAACAATTAAACACTCTACTGAATGTCACTGATGCAACAAACAAAATCCTAGAGGAAAGGTTTGATCCTCTCCCGGACTCAGAGGCAGCCAACAAGGTTTTTGAGGAAAGGTTTGGTGATGTCAAAAAGGGGGAAGGAAATAGCAAGGCTGGAAGCTCCAGTGGAAAGCATCAGGAAAGCCCAAAAGACAAGGGAAAGGGCATCAAAGGCAAAGGCATCAGGTTTGAAGAAAAGGAGAATTAGCCCTCTATTACTTTCTGTTAAAATAATTTTATGCCTTTGATTTGTTTTGAAAAAGATGCAATATCTTATTGCCCTAAATAGATGAAAATTTTTTTTTAGTTTACTCTGTTAATTAATATATAAAAATTGCTATACTTATGATCAGGCTTATGAGGGTTTTGGCATCATCGAAAATGGGGAAATTGTTAAGAACAATTTATTATGTTTTGATGATGGCCATGCTTGCTATTATAGAAAGCCTGAAATAAGTTATTGTTGGACTTATTTCTATGTTTTGATGATGAGTGCCATACTAGCTGTTATAGTGCAAAGGCAAAAAGATGTCTAGATCAAATGTATAGGTTTATTAGAGTTTGATTCTTGAATAGGTTTGATCAAACAAGCACTGTAATGGTCAGCTGACTTGTTTCAGCAAACTGGTCTAGGTCAGTAGGGTAGATAGGTCAGTAGACTAGTCAGGAACCTGCTGAAGACTCAAGGCTGAGGGCTCAAACTCAGTTACAGGAGGCTAAGGGATCAAACTTAGTAACTTAAGTCAAGGATATGGAATCAGAATTTAGGCAAGTCTGTGATGACCTAAACTGATTACATATGCCTTGTGAAGAAGGTCTAAGTTCCATAAGTTGGATGATGTTTGGAACTTGGTTATATTCAAAAAGGTGTAATCTAACTTCACAAATAAAAGTTAGATAAAAGAAGTCAGCTGCATTGTATTTTATACAAAGCAAATTGGAGTTCAGCAGACTGACATGTATTCCAGCTGACTGATGAACCTGCTGATTATATGACTCGATTAATTCAAGATTTTATTGGAAGATTACATGGATAAGGACAGCCTACTACCTCTGACTTATCAAACAAATCAAGGGCTGAGATTAAACTGATGTTGGGATGATTCAGATTATTATCCAATGGATATAAGTCAAAGGGTGGATAGACGGCACTGTCAAAAAGGAATTCTGACAGTGTCAGTCCTATGAATAGTGACAGAATGCAAATCAGATGGGACAAAAACAAGGAACGGTTACATTTGAATTTCAAATACAAGTCACATGCATTCTTGTCTATAAATAGAGGACTTTCAACTCAGAAACAAGATGATGAAAATTGACAAACTTTGAAGAGATACTTTACTGAGCTGAAAAACAACCTGCTGAACTTACTGAACTTAAAGCTACTGATCTAGAGAAATTCTTCAAGTGTATTCTACATTCAAGCAACATCACGCATACACACTTGAAGCCTGCAAGCTGCTGATTATTTCATCCTAATCAAGCTGCTTCAACTGAATCATTTATTTGATTCAATCTTTATTTTATAAAGAACCTGCTGAAGACAATGAAGCATTCGTTGGGTGTGAAAGACTTTTGTTTGTGGTGGAGGCTGGTGAAGAGGAAATCCTACCCTTCAAGGACCAGTGGAAGACTAAGGAGCAGCAATCCTACCTGTTCCCAGTTTTCAGTTTGTGAAGCCATAGTTATTGGTGAAGGACAAGCAACCTTAGGAATCTTTGTATAAGCTACATCAAAGATCTCTAGTGAATTTCCTCCAACATCACAGGAGAAGAGTGGACTGACAGGATTACACCACCTGGAACCACTATAAAATCGCCTATTTACTTTCCAGCTTTTACATTCTGCACGTAGTTTATTTTACACATCAACCTACTGAATCTAGCAACTGAAATCACACACTTGCACTACTGAGTATCTAATACTTAGTATCATTTTTAACAACAAGTATTAAGGCTTAATTTTGATACAATTCCACTGCACAAATTCAGCAAACCGAACCGTCGTAGACTATCGTTTATCGGCGGAGCTGCGAAGTATCACAGCAGCCGCCGAAGTTGCAGAATTTGTTAACCCAAAGTTTTAGGTGTTAAGTTTATTCACCACCCCCCCTCTAAACTTAACCAAAGCCTTTTTAAGGGACCAACAATTGGTATCAGAGTAGTGCTTCTGTTCTGAAGAAATCCTACTTGTTGTGCTTGTGAAAATTCTTTGAAACTTTCTTTCAAATTACTGATTTTCGAAGACTTGCATCATGGATAACACCCAGTATGCTAGAACGATGCTGATGTGTTCTCTAGATAAATTTGATGAGTATAAACGTCGAATGCAGGCTTACCTTGCTGCAACTCATGATGAGATGATGGATGTACTACCTGATGGACCACTGGAGATTACCAAGGCAGTAACAGTGGGTGATACAACTGAGTACATTCCTAAACCAAAAAGAGAATGGAATGCAGAAGACAGAAAAAGAGCAAACCTCAACAATATTGCTATGACATCATTTACAGAACCTTGGATAGCAATATGTACATGAAGGTTAAAGATTGCAAGACTGCAAAGGAACTTTGGGACAAGATACATCTGATCTGTGAAGACACTGATGCAATAAAGAAGAATAAAATTAGTGTGTCCAGAAAGAGGTTCCAAAAGTTCAAAATGCTGCCAAATGAAACCATTGAGCAAATGGAGTCTAGATTTAAGGCAATCCTGGATGAACTTACCCTGCTGAGTGTAAGTTATTCAAAAGAAGAAATAAACACTAAAATCTTGGAGGCTCTACCTGCAAAAGATGTTTGGAAAATGAAGGTGACTGCAATAGAAGAAATGAGAAAGTTGCAAGAAGAAGACACCTTCAAGTTGTTTTAAGATCTCAAGGCTTATGAATTTAGCAAAAAGCTTGTACCTGAGACTGAAAAGGAAGAGCCAAAGATCACTGCATTGGCTGCTTCACATCAAGAAGAAACATCAGGAGGACAAGATGATCTGCTGGATGAGATGCAAGAGCAGATTGCCCTACTGAGCAAGAAAATCAGGATGATGAAGACTGGAAAGCCCCTTCAAGAAACTTCACAAAGAGGCCTACTGAAAGTAGGAAAGAAGAATCAAAGAAAGATAATGACTATCTGTGTTTTCATTGCAAGAAACCAGGACACTTCAAACATGACTGTCCTGAGTTAAAACAAAGTAAGGAACCTGATTATCTTTGCTTCAAATGCAAGAAGCCAGGACATTTTAGACCTGATTGTCCAGACCTACTAAAGACCAAGAGTCAACAAAAAAGACATGGCAAGAAGGCTATGGTTGCTGAAGATGAATCAGGGTATGAAGTGGAATCTGAAAAAGGAAATGAATCAGATGACACAGCACTGGTTGCTGATATGGAAGATTATGCTTTGATGGCTAATATGGATGAAACTGAGGAGGTATACAACACTGTATCTATCAATACTCCTGTTGGAAGTGATTGTGAATCAACTTGTGGTTCAAATCCTAGAAATTCTGACAACGATGAGACTTTGGATGTCATCCTTAATCAACTGAGGATAATACAATCTGGTTATGAGATTGTGAAGGCTGAAAAAGAAGCTTTTGAATTGGAAGTTGGAAGACTGAAAGCTGAATTAAGGGTTCTCAAAGGTAAGGAAAAAGATGTTGGACATAATCAGTATAAGTCTGGTGAACATCCAGTAGCCTCTGAATCAGCTGAACCATCTTGTTCCACTACTGCATACAAATCAGGAAAGCCTTATGGGGATAGAACAGGGCTTGGATTTGGTACTCAACAATCTAACAAGAGTGGATTCAATAATGTCACTGAACCTAGTACCAGAATTGGTCCTAAGTTTGTACCTGCACTAGATCCAACTCCCAGTAAGGTTGCTGAGGCAGTAAAACCCAATGAGAATGCTTCAAGGAATTCAAAATCAGAAGTCAAAGAAGTCAACAACTCCAAATAAAAAGAATAAATCTAAAAATAGGACAGCTGTGCCTTCTAAGCCTGCTGATAGCAGACCTGCTACCAAGTCTGGTGGACCACAGAAAGGTAAGAAACAGAAATATTCCAAGGATAAGAATCCTAAACCCAAAAATGTTAATCATTCAAGGGATACTTATCTTAGGGGGAAATGTAGTCTGTTCCCCACTGATGATGATTGGAATATTCCTGCATCTAATGCTAGAAACAGCAAGTATAACCATGCCGCTAGGGTAAAACCTAGGCAATGGGATCAGCAGAGGACTTACATAAGACCTCAGCAGACTCCATATTACAAGGCTGTTCCTAACAGACAGCAAACTAATGTTTATGCTAATGTTTCTAACAACCAAAGTCACTTCAAACAGCATTATAAACCAAAAGGCCAGAAAACATATGTGATTCCTACACAATCTACTGTTAGAACTTATGGATGTGTGGAATACATTTATGAACCAAAGTATGAACAAAAATATGACGCATTCAGGAGAAGACCTTATGGAAACATACCAAAGGTCATGCTTACCACTGACCATTATGGACCCAAACAGGTTTGGGTACCTAAAATGCGTTAACTTTGTTTTGTAGGGTGTCTGGTACTTTGACAGTGGATGTTCCAGACATATGACAAAGAATAAGCACTGTTTGTCAAATTTTGTGGCAAAAGATGGTCCGAGGGTGAATTTTGGCAACAAGAATACACCTGGATACACAAGAGGATATGGCACACTTGTGAGGAATGGACTTACAATCAAGAATGTTGCATATGTGGAAGGACTAGACCACAACTTGCTGAGCACTGGACAATTCTGTGACATGGGATACAAGGTCACTTTTGACAAAAACAACTGTATTGTCATTAGTGAAAGAGGTGATCAAGTTGTACTTGCTGGTAGAAGACAACAGAACATGTATGTTGTGGATTGGTCTACTGCAGTTCCAGAAACCTGCCTGATTGTGCATACCAAATCAGAACTCAATTGGTTATGGCACAAGAAGTTGAATCATCTAAATTTTGATGATATAAATCAGTTAGTGAAGAAGAAGCTGGTGATTGGTTTACCTGAGATCACATTCAAAAAGGATGCTATATGTGATGCATGTCAGCAAGGTAAACAAATAAAGTCAAGTTTCAAGTCAAAGACTAAACAATCAACAAATAGAGTGTTGGAGCTGATGCATATGGATCTTTTTGGACAAATAACTCCAACAAGTGTGACAGGAAAGAAATACACATTAGTGGTTGTGGATGATTATTCAAGGTACACTTGGGTGATATTTATGAACAAGAAAAGTGAAACACTCAAAAGCATGCCTAATCTTTTGAAGAGATTACGGAATGTGAAAAGTTTAACAGTAATAAAGATAAGATCAGATCAGGGTACTGAATTTCTCAACAAAGTTATAAGAGAGTATTGTGAATAGAATGGTGTACTACATCAACTTGCTGCTGTTGGTACACCTCAGCAAAATGGGGTTGCTGAAAGAAGAAATAGAACTTTAAAGGAAGCAGGAAGGACAATGATTTGTGAAGCATTGCTACCCGAAAGATATGGGAAAAGCAGTCAATACAAGCATGCTATACACAAAACAGAACATCAGTGAACAAGAAGCTGCTGAAGACACCTTATGAGATATGGAATGGAAGAAAACCAAATATATCCTATTTCCATCCATTTGGAAGTAAATGTTTTATCCTAAATCCCAAGGTTCATTTGAAGACTTTCCAACCAAAGTCAGATGAAGAGATTTTCTTGGGATATTCTTCAGTCAGCAAGGCATTCAGGGTACTGAACAAGAGGTCACTGAAACATGATGAAACAATCCATGTTGTGTTTGATGAACCTAAGTTCACTGGTATGGAAGATGAAGATTGTGAACCTGCTGAGATTCAACAAGTCAATGATCCAGATTGTGTTGTAGTTTTGGAAAGATTCAATGACTTAAAAGTTTCTGATACTGCCCCTGCTGAACACCCTGCTGGTGACATTACTGATGCAACAACTGAAGCAATTCAAGGATCTGCTGAACCTCCTTTTGTTGAAGAAGCCACAGTAGACCCCACTGAAGATGAGGTTCCTGATAATCAAACTAACCAGAATCCACAATGGTTAAGGAATCACCCTGCTGAACAAGTTATTGGCAATGTACAGCAAGGTGTAAGGACTAGAAGACAACTGGAAGCAATGTTTACTTGTTTTCTATCTCAAATGGAACCTAAAGTTGTTGAAGAGGCAATTTCAGATCCAGATTGGATAATTGCTATGCAAGAGGAATTAAATGAATTTGAAAGAAATCAAGTTTGGACACTAGTTGAAAGGCCAAGTCATGCAAATATCATTGGTAATAAGTGGGTATACAGAAACAAACTTGATGAATCTGGTACCATTGTAAGGAATAAGGCCAGACTAGTTGCAAAAGGCTATTCTCAAGTAGAAGGAATAGATTTTGATGAAACTTATGCACCTGTTGCAAGATTGGAAGCTATCAGACTATTCTTGGCACATGTTGCATATAAGAACTTCAAAGTATATCAAATGGATGTCAAAAGTGCTTTTCTGAATGGCATTCTAGAGGAGGAAGTGTATGTACAGCAACCTCCGGGATTTGAAGTTAAAGATCAAGAAGATAAAGTGTATAGACTCAACAAAGCACTTTATGGACTAAAACAAGCACCAAGAGCTTGGTATGAGACTCTATATCAATTCTTGGTGGACAATGGTTTTACAAAAGGCACCATTGACAAGACACTTTTCAGAGTCAGTGAAGGGAACAACACCCTGCTGGTACAGATTTATGTGGATGACATAATTTGTGGTTCTGAAAATGATCTATTTTGTGAAAAGTTTGCTAATCTAATGAAGAGTAAGTTCCAAATGAGTATGATGGTAGAAATGAACTACTTTTTGGGATTGCAAGTCAAGAAGATGAAAGATGGAATCTTCATTCATCAAACCAAGTATACCAAGGAGTTGCTGAAAAAGTTTGGTATGGAAAACAACACTAAGATATCAACTCCAATGAGTACAAACATCAGATTGGATGAAGATAAAGAAGGCAAAGATGTTGATCAGACTTTATATAGAAGGATGATAGGCAGTCTGCTGTACCTAACTGCCAGCAGACATGATATATCCTTTGCTGTAGGTGTTTGTGCAAGATTTCAATCTAAACGTAAAGAAAGTCATTTAGGTGCAGTCAAAAGAGTTCTCAAGTACCTAAAAGAGACTTTGGGAGTAGGAATATGGTATTCCAAGGATGGAAACTTCAAAGTTATATCCTACTCAGATTCTGATTATGCTGGATGCAAGATTGATAGAAAAAGCACCTCAGGAACCTGTCAGTTAATGGGAAATAGGCGGTCTCCCGGTTCAGCAAGAAACAGAATTCAATATCAACTTCCACTGCTGAAGCTGAATACATTGCTGCTGGAAGTTGTTGTGCACAAGTACTATGGCTAAGACAATAATTAAGGGATTATGGAATTGAAGAAAAGGAAATTCCAATTATGTGTGACAACACAAGTGCAATTGCAATCACAGAAAATCCTATTTTGCATTCAAGAACCAAGCACATTGATGTGAGACATCATTTTATAAGAGATCATGTTGAAAAGAAAGATGTTGTGGTTCTATATATCCCTACTGAAAATCAACTTGCTGATATTTTCACTAAACCACTTGATAGTGAAAGATTTGCCAAATTAAGGACTGAACTTGGAATCATAAAAGTTGACTGATACTCAGCAATGTACTGGAATTCTCCAAGGGGATTAGTCTTTGCTTTGTTGGGTGAGCTCACTTAGCACATTAGTCATTGGTATCAACAATTTCATGTACTTATGTTTGGACAATTGAGCAAATGAGGTTGCCAAGGGGATTGGTCTTTGTCATGTTGGGTGAGCTCACTTGATAGATCAGTCATTGGTATTAAACTTCATCTTGTATTATCAATTGAACAAAACAAGAAGAAATCAAAGATTAGCAGAGTCACTTTGTCAGCAGGCTGCTGAAGCACCTTTATCAGCAGACTGGTGTGCCCACCCTACTGAGGTCTACCCTGCTGAATGGAATGTTACTCAGTCAAATTTTATTAAAGTCAAAAAGCAGTTTGGCGGGATATTTATTTTATCCATTATTACCATGGTTAACACGATCTAACGGTTACAAACGTTATGAAGGAGTAATGGGCCACGTGTCAAGACAGCATTTATTCAGATTAATCGTGGTCAGCATCAAGGTACGTGCAATGACAGTTGCAACTACTCCCTGTCTATATATTCAGACTGTCACACAGCAGATTCTCTACTTGCAAAATCTTAGATTGAAACTCTCTGCTTTTACACTGTGTGAACACAGATTTGAGAAACTATCTTCTTCATCTTACCTTCTCATACAAATGGCGTAAAAGATTGATGTCCAGATTTAATCAAGCCAAAGTTTTAGAGGCTTTGTTGTGGATGCAAACAGAACTGAATTGGCCATTAACATTGGTCGAAGAATAAGGAGATATGCTGGTCTGGGGAATGTGCTAAATATAAGACTGGAGACAATTTCATATACAAATGTTGTCAGTTTCTGGAGAAACATTCAAATACAAGAAGGAACTGAAGCATTTAAAACGGCTGTGAATGGACAAGAAATAGAAATTTCCTCAAGTCTGCTGAGGGAAGTTTTTGGATTTGATGAAGTGGTGGATGGTTCAATCAATCCTGAAGCAATGGGATTGGACAAGATGGCATTTGTTGATCAAACCAAAACAAATGAAGCCACCAAATCTGTTCCAGGCATCAACTGTAGACATATTGGGTATGAGTACAACCTGCTGAGCAAACTCATTGCTAAAAACATACTTGGACTGGTTGGAAGTATGGATACTCTATCGGGACCCAAGATAGAGTTGATGATAATCATTTGCAGGAGCATGAAATTTGATTGGGCTGGCTATTTCATTCACTACATGAAGAAGGTAGCCAAGGAAGAAAAAGAGGGAAAGAGGAAATCCAAGGCCTTGCCCTTAGGATTGATGGTTCAGACCCTGCTGAATCATTTGGAAATCCCTGATGTAGCATCTGAAAAGATCAATCAGTCTAGAAACAAGAAGGAAATTGATTATGCTATTCCTGGTCTGGATGATGATGAAGAGGTAGCTGGAGAGGCTGCATATGATGGTAATGGTGGAGATGATGGTGATGCTGGTGGTGAGCAGGTCCAGCAAACTAAGAAGATATATGTTAAACCTGCTGCACCAAAGAAAGCTGCTGAGAAAAGAAAGGTTGCTGATGTTAGAAAGATTACAGAAATCTTGAAGCCAAAAAGAACAAAGAAGCAAACAGCACAAACTGCTGAGTCTGCTGAGGGTTCAATGGAGGTTACTGACCCTGCTGTTGCTGCAAGAAGAACTGTTGTTGAAATCTTGAGGGAACAACAGAAGGAAGCTAGTAGAAAGAGAAAATCTACTGGAAATGATGATGATGAACCCCTCTCCAAGAGGATGGATGAGATTGCCAATAAGAAGAAACATGGAAAGGGGAAAGAACTGAAAAACTTGGAAGCTCAAAGAATCCAAGAAGAATCATCAGTAGAAGAGGAAGAAGAGGCTGTTGAGGCTGAGCCCTTAACGATCATCAAGCCTGTGGAAATTACTGACTCCTCACCAGAAGAGGTTGTCAAGTCTACTGAAGCTGAACAGGTTGTTGTTGTGCAATCTGTTGGAGATATACAACAGTCTACTGACCTTGAGCCTGCTGTAGTATCTACTGAAGACCCACAGCAAACCACTGAACCTGAATCTGCTGTGGTAGTTGAAGAATTGGTTGAAGACCCTGCAAGTGTGGCAAGAACTCAGGGGGAAGAGCAGTCTGCTGCTAACCCTGCTGATGAGCATGTAAGTCAGGGGGAACCAAGTGTTGTACAGATGGAAGTAGTAGGCACAAATTTACAATCTCAGCAACCTACTGACTTTCAAACATCTGTTGAAGAAACCATGAACCTACTTGTTGGAACCTTTAGAGGTCAACAAGGTACTGGAGTTGCTCCCAGGAGATCTTTCATGCCCTTCGAAAGGCATGTGAAAGAAAAGAAGAAAACAGAAGAGTTTGTAGATCCCAAACTTCAGCAAATTGCTGATTATTTTCAATGGAAGTTTGGTTTCTACAAGAGACAAAAGCCAGCTGCTGAACCTATGACAGACTTTGAAGAGTGGGCTTTTGACAAGTTGGGAGTAGAAAATTTGTTGGACCTAGTTGATACCACCATGCTGCAATCCAGATTGATGGACTTATTTGATGAACAACAAAAAGAGGAGGGTATCAAGTTTAGGGATCCAAGAGATGACAATGATGAATCATCCTCATCATCAGATTCTAGAGGTGATTTTCCCTCTGGACCAGGAGGAACCAGTGGGACTGCAGTAATCATAGAACAACCTGCTCAACAGTCCACTGATACTGGTAAGTCTGCTGAGGGCCAGCAGACTGGAGAAATGGATAAGGATCTACAGGATCTCACCATGGATGAGCTAGAAGCATTGATCAATGAAGGAGTCAACTTAAGTGCTGGTAGGCAAGCTGATGAACCTTCTACATTTCATGTTGTAGAGCCTACTGCACAACCTGAGGTTGAACAGAGTGAGGATTTGGATGGAGAAAAAGTTACTGATTTCAATGAACCTAGTGCCAGCTCAGAATAATCTATTGAATATCAAGATGGATTTGACTTTGAGGGCATTCTTACTAAAACTGCCATCATCCTGCACAAGATTGGTCATGCAAAAGGATTCCAAGTGGATAATGAGGCTATATTCAATCCACAAAGAATTGAAGAGGAGGTACCGGTTGCTGGGCTACAAACAGCACCTGCACAAAGGTTGGAACAGGAGGTACAGGCTGCCGAGTCTCAAACAGCACCTGGACACAGGTTGGAACCAAATTTGGGTTTGGAGGAAACTCCTACTGTTGTTGGTAAGACTGTTGTAGTGGAGCCTACTGGAGACAAGACCACTGAAGGGAAAGATGGTCAGCAGACTGCTGTTAATGAGGATGAGCAGCTGCTGGACAATGACTTTAGTGATGAGGAGTTCCAAATGCCTGAAGAGAAAATATTAATGTTGATCCACCACAAGAATTTGTTCCTATTTTTGAAGAACCAGCCCTTGATCCTATCCTGGAAGAATATCAAGGACCTAATCCTGTTGGATTGGATAGGAGTTGGGCATTGGTTGTGAGCAATCAGAGGCCACAGTACAATGTTGAGGAGCCTGCTGATGAAGCTACTGGTGGAAGGATGACCAGTGAAGTGCCAGTTGAAGTGTTGAATGAGTTGAGGACTGTAAGGCATAATATGCAACAGTTAAGAACTCAACTGGATAGACAGGAAGAAAGATTTGAAGAACTGACGAAAATGGTGAATGAAAACAAACAATCTACTGCCACAGTTGCTTCAAACTTCACATCTACTCAAAATGCTGTGAATGATCTGATACTAGATGTGAGGGGAATCAAGGTTGGAAATACTGCAAAAGAGAAGTTTCTGAAAGACCAATTCACTTCCATCCATCAGAAACTTGACAACCTTGCTGCTACACCTAAGCCTGCTGAGGCTGCTGGAACATCTCAACCTGCTGGATTGGATCGTAAGGTTACTGAGAGGATCAATCTACTGGAACAAACTTTGCAATCCAGGATTACTGCAGTTGACACCAGAACTGAGATTATGGAAGGGCAACTGAATAATCTGGTTATTTCACATGAGAGTGTTCATGGCCTAATGTCCCGTTTTGTTAATGATGTCACTAAGGGCGAAGAGGGCCAAACAGATGCAGCAAAAGAGGCTGCAAGACTTTTTGCACAGAAGAGATGGCAAGATGATACCAATGCTTTCAGGCAACCTGCACCTCGCAGATTGCAACTTACTGATGATCTTTTTAGACAATACAAGAAAGAGTATTACAACAGGAGGAAACCTTATCAAGACAAAGGGTTTCATGAAGGTCTGAACTCTTTCTTGGGATTGAAATTTTGGGAGGCAAGGATTAAAGCCTTAAGGGCAAGCAATAGAGGTGGAAGAGGTGGAAGAGGTGGAAGAAGTGGCAGAGGTGATAGGAGCTTGCCTATCACAAAAGCAAAGGATTCACTTGAAGAGTTTAAGGAACTATACATGAAGTTTGGATTCACAATGAATCAGATAAATCTTATCCTGCCTGAAACATGGAACTGGTGGAAACAAGTCAATCCCTACATTGATTTTACACTGATTGAAAATGAATGGATGAGGGATATGATAGAAGAGATCAGGGCCTACCAAGAACAAGTGGAAAAGGCCAGACAAGAAAGAGAAAGAAGACAGTAGATCAGCATACTTTAACTGCATTATGTTTTTGCTGATTCTAGACTGTAATATTTTTGAACAAATGTTTTTAATGAAAGATGTTTATTTGTTCTATTTTTGTTTTTATCTTTTTGCGTTGCTGTTAGGTGAGGGTAGTGGCATCATCACCAAAAAGGAGGAAATTGTTGGACTTATTTCTATGTTTTGATGATGAGTGCCATACTAGCTGTTATAGTGCAAAGGCAAAAAGATGTCTAGATCAAATGTATAGGTTTATTAGAGTTTGATTCTTGAATAGGTTTGATCAAACAAGCACTGTAATGGTCAGCTGACTTGTTTCAGCAGACTGGTCTAGGTCAGTAGGGTAGATAGGTCAGTAGACTAGTCAGGAACCTGCTGAAGACTCAAGGCTGAGGGCTCAAACTCAGTTACAGGAGGCTAAGGGATCAAACTTAGTAACTTAAGTCAAGGATATGGAATCAGAATTTAGGCAAGTCTATGTTGACCTAAACTGATTACATATGCCTTGTGAAGAAGGTCTAAGTTCCATAAGTTGGATGATGTTTGGAACTTGGTTATATTCAAAAAGGTGTAATCTAACTTCACAAATAAAAGTTAGATAAAAGAAGTCAGCTGCATTATATTTTATACACAGTAAATTGGAGTTCAGGAGACTGACATGTATTCCAGCAGACTGATGAACCTGCTGATTATATGCCTCGATTAATTCAAGATTTTATTGGAAGATTACATGGATAAGGACAGCCAACTACCTCTGACTTATCAAACAAATCAAGGACTGAGATTAAACGGACATTGGGATGATTCGATTATTATCCAATGGATATAAGTCAAAGGGTGGATGATCGCACCTTGTCAAAAAGGAATTCTGACAGTGTCAGTCCTATGAATAGTGACAGAATGCAAATCAGATAGGACAAAAACAAGGAACGGTTACATTTGAATTTCAAATACAAGTCACATGCATTCTTGTCTATAAATAGAGGACTTTCAACTCAGAAACAAGATGATGAAAATTGACAAACTTTGAAGAGATACTTTACTGAGCTGAAAAACACCCTGCTGAACTTACTGAACTTAAAGCTACTGATCTAGAGAAATTCTTCAAGTGTATTCTACATTCAAGCTACATCAAGCATACACAATTGAAGCCTGCAAGCTGCTGATTATTTCATCCTAATCAAGCTGCGGCAACTGAATCATTTATTTGATTCAATCTTTATTTTATAAAGAACTCCGCGAAGACGAGTGAAGCATCTGTTGGGTGTGAAAGACTGTTGTTTGTGGTGGAGCTGGTGAAGAGGCAATCCTACCCTTCAAGGACCAGTGGAAGATTAAGGAGCAGCAATCCTACCTGTTCCCAGTTTTTAGTTTGTGAAGCCATAGTTATTGGTGAAGGACAAGCAACCTTAGGAATCTTTGTATAAGCTACATCAAAGATCTCTAGTGAATTTCCTCCAACATCACAGGAGAAGAGTGGACTGACAGATTACACCACACGGAACCACTATAAAATCTCGCCTATTTACTTTCGGCTTTTACATTCTCGCACTTAGTTTATTTTACACATCAACCTACTGAATCTAGCAACTGAAATCACACACTTGCACTACTGAGTATCTAATACTTAGTATCATATTTAACAACAAGTATTAAGGCTTAATTTTGATACAATTCCACTGCACAAATTCAGCAAGGCGGAACCGTCGAGTAGACTACCGTTTATCGCGGGCTGCGAAGTCTCAACGGACTCATCGAAGTATTAGCAGCTGCTGAAGTTGCAGAATTTGTTAACTCCAAAGTTTTAGGTGTTAAGTTTATTCACCCCCCCCCCCTCTCTAAACTTAACCAAAGCCTTTTCAAGGGACCAACAGTTAGAATTCTCTGTATAAGTGTTTTCTTAGAGTTTGACATGTTGTATAAGTTGAGTCAGACAAGTATTGTACTAGTTGGTAGGATGGCAAAATAAAACAGTGATCCAGCAGAGTGAAGCCAGCCAAGTACCAGCAGAGAAGCATGATGACATTATGGTCTGACATATAACCAAGGAATTCTGTGATGACCTTGGATAAGTCTAAGTTATAATTCAAATGATGAAATACATTGTCAAATATGGTCTACACTGATCTCACCCAAATCAAGGATCAGTGAAGTACGAGATGTACCTGAAAGATCAAAGAAAACAACAATGCAGTAAATCGGCAGAGTAAACTGACTATCGGCTGAGTAAAGACAGAGAGCAGTGAAGAAAGAACCAAACAGCCAAGTCAGAAGGATCACTTAACCATTCAGGGAATGGCCAAGTAAACTATACTTATTCAGATTTCAAGTGATGATGATCAAGCATTAAATGCACAATCAATTACGTATTAATCAATGACGGTTTTTCTTATAGAAGTTTGAAGAAATCCAATCACTAAAATCAAAGAGAATACAATTAAGGTGGATTCAAGAATTAAATAAAGGAAAATTCCACACATTAAATTGCCGACTGACGGAAATTCAAATCAAGGATTATTAAGGCTATAAATAGAAGCCATTGACAGAAAAGAAAAACAACGATTGAATTGATCACAAGTCTGTGAATCCAATTCACAACAACTGAAGCAATTGTATCAGAGGAATCTGAAATGGAGTTGCAACCTTTGTGATAGCTGGTGAAAGATTTGTTCTCAAGAGCAGTGACAGAGACTGAGTCACTGAATCTTTTGAAGCCAAGGACTGATAGTCTTGCAAATTGTGAACCTTGTGAAGCCAAGGACAATCGTACTATTGTATCTGTGAAAACAATATTGAATTATTCCAATCTTCACAGGGGAAGATTGGATTAAGGGATTACCCCACCCCGAACCACTATAAACCTTTGTGACTATTTACTTTCGGCAATTTACTTTACAGCAAATTATTTCATTGCATACTCTATATCTGTGATTGCCTAATCTACTTTGAACCAACATTTAAAGAAGGGACTTATCCGCTGCCCAAAACCTTTTAAATATAAGAAAAGTTTTTGAAACTCCACTATAGTCATTCACCCCCCACTGACTATAGTTTTACCCTTCTTTGTGACCAACAATTCCAGTACATATCTTGGATGAGTTGAGAGCTGTAAGGGATGATATAACCCAACTGAGTACTCAACTAAACAGAAGTGAGAGGATATTTAAAGACTTAGAGAATTTGGTGGAAAACAAAGGAAGAACTTCTGAGGCATCATCATTAAACATCACCCGTCTTCAATTTTCAACCAATGGCTTGCTGAGAGAAGTTGCTCGTGTTAAGATAGATGTTGTAAACAGAGACAAGAATGTGGTAGAGGAACCTCACCCTACTGTCATTAATCTTAAACTGACTGAAAGGATCAATCTATTGGAACAGACAATAGAAGGCTGAACCGCTTTATTGATGATAGGAGAGTGTTCTTCGTCTGCTGAACCACTTTATTGATAATATCAATGAGGGGGAAGAAGGACTTACAGCATAAGCAAAAAAAGCAACCAGAATTTTCAACAAGAAGAGATGGGAAGCAGACATCAATGAATTCAGGACGCCTCCACCTGGTAGAGTACACCTTACTGATGATCTACTGAAGAAGTTTAAAAACGTTTATAGGGAAAGAAGAAAACCCTATCAGGACATGTCTTTTATGGAAGGTCTAGATTCCTTCCTTGGACACAAATTATGGGAGGCAAGGATCAAATCAATGAAATTCACTAGAAGAACTCAAACACCTGGTAGAAGAGGTCTTGCAGGAAGATCTGGAGGTAGAATACAGACATCTGCTGAAGAAAAAGCCAATATTTGTATAGAAGAATTCAAGACATGCTATATGGGAGGAGGTTTTAATTGGCAAGGTGTCCGGTTAACCATAAATGAAGCATGGAAATGGTGGAAGATGGTGCACACCTGGATTGACTTCTCAAAGATAAAAAAATCAGTGGATTGTGGATATGCAAAGAGAGATAAGAGAGGACCAATAGAAAATAGAGCAAGAAAAGATAAACACTAGATCAACATACTTGCTTAAATTTTTATCATTCGTTGATCTTAGTTGTAATAACTTTTGAGCATATTTGAACATCAATGATAAATGAATGAAATTTGTTCTGTTTTTGTGTTTTTATCTTTTTGCTTTGTTGTAAGGAGGGTATTGGCATCATCAATAAAAAGAAGGAAATTGTAAACATATTTAAGTTTTAATGATGAGTTTCTGACTAGCTGTTATAGGGCAAAGCCAAAATGATGTCTAGATTAAATGGTTTTACTAGAGTGTGATCTTTGTATAGGTTTGATCAAACAAACAATGTAATGAGGTCAGCTGACTTGATCAGCAGACCTGTCTAGGTCAGTAGAGTGTCTAGGATAGTAGAGTCTCGGAACCTACTGATGATTGAAGACTGCGGGTTCAAACTCAGTAATGAAGGCTGGGGGTTCTAACTCAGTATTGAAGGCTAAGGGATCAAATTTATTGATTAAAGTCAAGGATATGGGGGAAATCTGTGATGACCTAAACTGATCACATATACCTTGTGTTGAAGGTCTAAGTTCCATTAATTTTGATTGGTGATTGGAACTTGGTTATGTTTAAAATGGTGTACTCTAACATCATAATAAAAAGTTAGATGAGAAGCAGTCAGCTGAAGTGTTTATCAAAATGCAGTAGACTGAAAGTCAGCTGACAATCAAGGACATCAGCAGACTAACACATGTAATATCTGCTGAATGTTTATCTAAAGATTAATAGGATAAGATGATTTACAAGCCTTGGATTAATTAGACAATCAATGGACAAGATGAAATGGATGTTGCAAGGATTTCAGAGCTTTATTAATTGGAATTATATCATTGGTTGATCGACTGGACTGTCAGAAGGACACTGTCTGTGTCATCAGGTACAACAGAGGTATTTTCAGGAATATTCAAATAATCCTCTAACGGTTATCATTCAAATTCAAATTCAAATCATACGATCTACACCTATAAATAGAGTGGACTGATAGGATTACACCACCTGGAACCACTATAAAACATGCCTACTTTACTTTACTGCATTTATTTTCTGCAATTACTTTATCTACATTATTCTCAAATCAAACATACTGAACTAGCTACTGAATCACACCACTTGCACTACTGAGTATCTAATACTTGGTATCATATTTAAACAACAAGTAACAAGGCTTAAATTATTATATTCCACTGCAACAAACCTAAATGCTTAAATAGTCAGCAGACTACAGATAGTCAGCAAACTACTGACCTTGCTGAGTTTGTTAACTCCAAAACGTTTTAAGTGTTAAGCTTATTCACCTCCCCCCCCTCTCTAAAATTAACCAAAGTCTTTTTAAGGGACCAACACGTTTGATGGTGCTTTAGGCATTATTCTTAGTTTGTAAAAGCTGCTAGGAATATTGCCAATATGCTTGTTAATTTTGGCCACCTGGTAGCTATTGTAGTTTGTTTTGGCTCCCTCTAACTTAAAAAAATATCAGAGTCCAAGTGTAAAACTTCTTAGTTATGTAACTTCATTATTTTTCCAGAAATATCTTACCCACATTCTAATATTTTCTTGTGCATTACTACAACTACTTTGTACAGGTTCCAATTCTTATGTGAATGGTGTATTCGAATGACAATCAAGTCTGTATTATTCAAGATCCAACATCTGTCTTTTTGCTTGGACGAGTTGCAAATGGTGCCAAGTTCTGTCAAGTGGTAAATTTGATGTCCAACTGCCTTGCACAAGAAATATATCAAGACTCCAATTAATGTTAAAAAATTTAGTTTCTTATAATCAAATCAAATTCAGCTACAAACATGATTTGTGTCATTAATTTGATATTCTTGTACTACTCTTGATCCAACCTCATGACTCCATTCTTGTGTTTTAAGTCATGTCATGAACCTGTTGAGTCTGCTTAATATTACCAACTCCACATGTTCTATTTTGTTCATGCATGTGCTGCATTACGCTTAACAGAATTGAAATTTGATTAGATGACTTGTCTGCAATCTATCCGGTTTAGGGTCCAGTCTGCCTTGCTTCTTTGCCAACATGTTTTGCGTCGGTCTAACCCATAAAAGAACAACTATTTTTATGTTGTTTGATAACAATTTTGAGCAAATTTTGTCAATGTATGTACTTCCAACCTTCAAATGGCATATGTACTTTCAACCTTCAAATTAAATGAGCAAATTCTATCAACGTTGGTTTCTAATTTTTTCTAGTTGAATTTTTTTTCTTCTGGGATGGCTTCATGGAATGTGGATCTGTTAAAGTTTGATTGGATAAAGTTGTAGATATTGATATTGGTTCAAATCATTAAGAATTGCGATTTATTGCATAGTGTTGTGATAAATTTTTTAAAACTATAATACCATCCATCTTTTTTGCAGTCGATATAGATGAAAATGATGAAACTAAGGGTGCGGACTCAAGATGAGAAATTTTCAACTTTGATAAAGATGCTCCTCTTAGCAAGGTGAATACATAATTGCTATATCATATTGCTTCACATAGTGAATACATTTTAGTGTAGAGGATATGAAAATTTTACTGTATATTTCTAAATGTTAGCATTTGGTGCTTAACCTGAATATGTAGCAAATAACTTTAAAATATCCCTGAAATTTGATTTGTGTGTATGATGAGTGATTTTTTACATTACACTTGAAGCTTGCAGAATTGTTCTCGAAGGATGGCATGTCTTTTTTAGCCAGTTGTCAAAATTTGGTCCCTCGACCAAGTGTTATCGATGACTTGGATGCTTGTATGAGAAAATAGGGCCACAAATCATGGAAAAAGGTATTAGGCTAATTATTTGGTGCTCAGAATGTATACAATTTTCACCGTGTCTGTTTTGATATGCGGTAGTAAATTGCTGCCTTCATTGCAGGCCATAATTAGCTTTGTGGATAATTCTAGTGCATATGTTATCTTGGCTATATTTCAATTTGCATGGGAGTTACTTCGTCAAGAGACTCAGGTTTTTGTTAGGATTTAAAGACTTGTTTGATTCAGACGTTATAAAACTAGTTACTCTATTTGTATGCTTTGGTGCTACAAGATTTGCTTCACAAACATGTTATATATCGTAAGTGTTGCAGCTATTTATTGTCTACTACAAATCTGTTTTAAAAACTATAATACCATCCATCTTTATTGTATTGTTAATTATTTTTTTCTTTGTGGTATGATGAATTCATGGTCATCTTCATGAATGACCCCGACTTGATTTGGATAGGGATAAATTTATATAAAATGAGAGTATATATTATCATTTAACAACTTTAATCAAGGGAAGTCCGGTCATTAAAGTCATGTATTTCCTGTGATTAAAGACTTTTAATGACGGGATATCTACCCTCGCCGTCCTTCATTACTGCTTCTCTATATAAAGGCATATAATGAATGGAAAATTAGGGATAAGGACACAATCTGGAATATTTTTAAGTAACAGGACAGCTACATATTTTTTATAGGGAGAAGGACAACTGCATAATTTTTATAGCGAGAAGGACAAACAGTGAATCCCGAAAATCAGTGAATCTCCCCAGTGAATCCCGAAATCAGTGAATTTTGACAGTGAATTTCGACAGTGAATCCCAAAAATTAGTGAATTTCGACAATCAATTTTGAAAATTAGTGAATTTCGAAAGTGAATTTCGGCAGTGAATTTAAACAGTGAATTTCGAACACAAGTGAATTTCGACAGTGAATAAATAGTTTTGTCCTTTATGCAAAAGTTTCAAAAGACTGTCCTTCTACTCAATTGATGAAATATTTTTGTCCTTCTCCCTCATTCCCCCTATAATGAAAGTAAAAAGGCCCGTCATTATTGATTTTCTCTTTTAGTGACGGGCCTTTCACTATCATTAAAAGCACATTTTTAATGAGAGTCAAATACCTTTCACTTAAAGAGAAAATCAATACTGACGTGTTACTCTCATTATACGCCTTTATATAGAGAAGCAGAAATGAAGGGCGACGAGAGCAAATTTCCCGTCACTAAAATTCTTTAATGACGGGAAACTGACTTTTACTGACTGGATTTCCCCATGTTAAAACTCGATTTTCTTGTAATGACGCCCTTTCATGGATTTTGAGACCAAGAAAGAAGCATCCTTCTTTACTTCCAGGAAGGGCTCCCTCTCGAACTTCCCTGATATAGCCTTGAGATCTTCTCATAGAACACTCAGCCCGCTTAGCCTGCGCAGTAGGTTTACCTCTCCTACTTTGATTTTTTTCCTTGACACTCGAAGGCTACACTTAATCTTCCTTAAAATTCAAACTTTCACCGCACGGGGTGGGCGCATCCATCTCCGTAGGATCAGGATAGGTTTCCTCCCATGGCGTTTTACAATGTTCCACATCCTGTTGTTTTCAAAGTAGGATTGTCGAAAAATTTTGCTCATCAGCACCTATCGTAGAAACCACTTTCTGAATGCCTTAACCATTCACCGTCTCTTCATTCTTTGCATCCTCAGAAATTGAGTTCATCATCCAGAAATCTGCCGGTCTATTCTTTAATGGCCCCAAGATCCTTATAGTTAAATCTTCGTTTTGTGACCTTAAAGTAATGATGCCATTGTCCATGTCCATCAGTGCCCTAGTGCTGTATAAGAAAGAAAGACCTAAGAGTATGGATGCACTAAGATCTTATGGCACGTCCAACACGAGAAAGTAGATATGATAGTCAAAACCACCTACACATATCGTATAGTCACTTAACTTTCCAGCGATCATATCCACCTTACAATCCACGAATCGCATGGTGGTGCGATGGGTCATGCTGATCGGAGTTTAGTACTTAAGGTAGAGATATAAGGGTGATGAAGTTACTAGCTTATGTATCGCATGACGCTAGCCATTAAGATACACCATTTATCATAATGGGTAACCTAAAACTACAAGGATCCCCTAGTTTCTTGATCTCATAAGTATTAGGGTCTTCTTTGGGTTCCGAAGTATCATAGCTTAAATTATACTCAGGATCGGAATCTGACGAAATTTCGTACACTGGTATAAGAGACTTACCTCTCCTAGCTCATTCATCCTCCATAATGAATCTCTTTTTAGCTTCTTCGTTTCGACTTGAGCTCATTGTCTTCGGTCAAGGATACATAGTGATGGGTTTCACATTCAAAGCGAATCGGTTCTTTAGAGCCATTGTGCTTGCCTGCATCTACAGCAAAGTCCCCCAGAAAGCGAATCGAAAGTGTTTCGCATGTCCTGCAAGAAAAACTAAAGCACGGTTAGCAAACTTCCGCTTCAGCTGGGTTTAACCCCAACTGTTGCTGACCTACTAACTAAAAACTAAGATGGATGAACACATAAAAATAGAGAGATCATAATTCAGCTTCCTGGTGATCTTTTTTGCAAGATGCACTCTTTCTATTTTGAGACAGACTTCCTTCTTATGTCCCGAAAATAGTACAGGAATTATACAGAAATGACTCAAAACTCAAAATAAACAACAGAAAAACAAAAAGTTCTTTATTAGTGTTAATAAATTTAATATCGAATATTGGTCATTGTCCCCAGCAACGCCACCAAAAACATGATGTCACGCATGTAAGTATCTTATGCTAGAAATAGTACTAGGTCAATCGTAGTATACCGAAGGCGAATCAAGGTTGATTCCATAAAGACAATGCAACATTGACAATAAACGTAGTAATCTAATTAAGAACACATATAGTGGTCTACGACCAACGTAAAAATAGAAAGTAAAGTTGTATGCCTCCCGCCTAACCTATCTCCTTGCTTGGTATAATTATTCAATGTGTTTACGCCCCCCGTAATTTCCCGAGTTAATCTGAATATATACTTCAATTCAGTTTTAGCTATGGGTGCAGTCTCCTAACCTTGTTTACTTTCATTTGCAGGGACACTAAACGTCTATGTTCAGTTAACCTCTTTGAATGGTTTTATTAACCCAAACTCAGGGTTGTTTGCCCGGCGACTGATCCTGCCATAATTGACTCCTACCTATAGCACCGAAGTTCTAAAAAGTGCCAGCACAAGACCGAGAACTCATGACGCTCAAAATGAAACACCTTACGACATCAACACTTCACCCATTCTAAGCTAAAAGTAGTAGCTTTCGACCATTTATATGAGCCATTTGAGTTGAATGTCATAAGTCGGGTTCATGAGTCCATTAATTTGCCTTTAACATTTATTGGACTATTTTCAGGATACAAAGATTTGGCCAAATTTTAGACAGCGATTATGGGCCGAGCTGGATGATGAAATGGACCTAGGGTGTTTGAGAACCTTCAGTTAAGTCGGATGCCGTGAGAAGCGCCACCGCATCCATAGGAATCCAAAACTTCCAAACCGTGTTTTCTTGGACGAGGGGTAGATCTAAGTGTCATTAAGTCGGTTTACAGCACAATAAATAAGTGGAACCAGCCATGAATTTCAATGTACAACTTTCCACAAGATAAATACATTATATTCAAAAAAGTTCTCTTTGTTATTTTTTCTATGAGTTCTAGTCACGGATCTGACGGATTTGCCACTTAGGGAGTGATCTGAGGAGGATCAGCACTCGTCTTCGAGGGTATGATTTTCCGGCTTTCTTGATGTAGATCTGTCGTTATTTTCCTTGTGATTAGTATGACTCGAATGTTTATATTAGTTCTGCTATATCGTAGTTAGTTTATTTTACCCCATGAATGTTTAGATCTGAATCGTTGTTGAAGAAATCATGAATGAAAGGCTGCATTCTTCAGAGACCATGACAGTCTTTATAGCAGCTGTGAATACCTAGTAAACCTTAATTCATGATAAAAGGCGCCTGCTATGAATGATAGGCAGATTTAATTTATATGTTGTTAGCCTGATCAACTATATGCATGTTTTCGTAAATTAGCATGAAGGATTTCCAAGGTGAAGTGTTAGTTCAGACTATGTCTTGATCGATCCTTAGGAATGTGAAGCATTACTTCTTATTGCTTGTGAATTAATACACCCAACGAAGGAGGTTAATTGCACATAGCCACCTACTGTCCTTTCAATAGAAGTAGCGTAACATTGGGGATAAGAACCCGTAGCTGTTAAAGATCTAAAATTAACCAACAAGGATGATTGATGTATGATGTAGGGGGGAATAACTAATCACTCATAGTTAGAACTAATTTATATAATATTCATAGGAGTATACTTGTGTTTGATATTGGGCGTTATTGTCACCACTTTTACCTATCTGTTCTATAGTTGGTCATAGACCGTAGTTGTGATAATTAAATTCGATCTAGACTAATCTGTGTTTTTATGAGTCTCTATGGGATTCAACCTTGACTCGCCAATACTCTACTACGATAGACCTAGTCCTATTGCTAGTAGAAGCCCGTGCCACTTTAGGGCGCGATCAAGATTTTTGGTGCCGTTGCTGGGGACTCGTGTCAAAAATACTTGTTAATTTAGATTGAAAGTCTATATTTATTTTGTTTTCAAGCCTGTTTTAGATTTTATTAATTATCTGAGTCGTATAGTGTTTGTTTAAATCGGTTCTAGGAAATTTTGGTCAGGAAGCCGCGAGAGTCACTCCCGCAGCCGCGCCGACCGGAGTTTAACAGAAATCGTATCTGTTCTATCTAATTCTGTATTGTTGTTATCGAGTCTGCTAGGCGAGTGTAACAGCTGCAAGGGCAAGTAACTAACCTTTTTTTGTGTCTTGTAGTACGGTACACGAAGTTCAGCGGCTAGGCTCAAGTTAATCTCTAAAATCGAAAAGTAAGCAAAGAAGAAATGAAAAGAAGCTCGAGAAAGAAAGAGGGAGAAGGATAGAGATGAGGAGATTCCGCATCTAAAGGAACCAGAAGAGACAATGGCACGGAATAAGGTTGATGGAAGACGGAACGAAGCAGGATTCGTAGTGCAAGCATACATAAGGACTCTACAGAGTTATGCGATGCCCATGATTGAGCAGTTTGTGCCCGCAATTGTTCAACCAGAGATTGCGGATGAAGTTTTTCATCCAAAGCCCAATGTCATACAGATGGTGAAAAATTACACTACATTCCATGGACTACCAAACGAAGACCCAAGTGTACATATCACCAACTTCTTGGAAATTGTTATCACGATCAAACCATGAGACATGCTCGAAGAAGACATCAATCTTAAACTGTTTCCATTCACACTGAAGGATAAGGCAAGATATGGTTGTTTTCAGTAGGATCTATCCAATCACAGACAGATTTACCGTAGGAGTTTATGAATAAGTACTGCCCACCTGGGAAGCCATTGCAAATGAGACAAGACATTATGAATTTCAAGCAAAAACATGTCGAAACATTTGAAGAAGCTTGGGAAAGATTTAAGGAAGCGCAAGGGAAATGCCATCACCATGATATTACTTTACCCAATCGTATGTATAGATTCTATCATGTACCGAGGCCAAGCGGGCAAATAAGAGTTGATGCGTCAAGCAATAAATGATTCGCACTGTTATCACAAGAAGAAGCTGAAGAGAAATTGGAACAAATCACACTTACCAGCCAATGGGGAACACACCAGACTGAGAGCATAAAAGTAGCTGTAGGTGTAATTGGAGAAGACACTTCTCAAAAGATCCTATACCAGCTGATGGGAATGAATGAGAAAATAGATGGCAGGAGTAGAAACAACCAACACTGAGGACGTGAATTACTTGAGAAGGCAAGGAAATCCTTCTGAGGGCGGATATCGTCCAGGTTGTCATGACAACCCTGGTTTTTGACTAAGAGATCGTACTGGTGGAGAGAGACCAAAGAAAACAGGTGGATTCATGCCTCAATTCAATAAGTCCAGTGGTTAGGAAGCAGCTATGGATAAAATGAGCTCAATTATGACCGATACGGTCAATCAATTAAACAAATCCATGAGCGAGGTCAACGCAAAATTCACAAATTATTGTCAGAAGAACGACACAAGACTGACCAATCAAGAAGCCTTAATGCAAAATCTTTCACACCAAGTGGGGCAGAATTCCAAACAAGTGTCAGTCCATCCTCTAGGAGGTTTGCCAAGCGATACTAGAAAGAACCCGAAGGACGTGAATGCTATCATGACAAGGTGTGGAAAGGAATTAGCCGGACCAGTCATCAGAGAGGAACTTGAGATTAGTGATGAGTAGCAAACAATAGAATCCGAAGCATCAGGGTTGCTGAGCCCGTGCAACGTTAGTCCACAGCCGCGGCAATCAGCAGAAATAGCAGACGAGCAGGGAGCACAACAGCAGGTAAGCCTAAACGAACTATAACTATTAATCATGCTACTTTACCCTATCCCTTTAGGAAATCGATGCCAAATCTTGATGATGCTAGATATAAAAAATTTATTAAAATGTTTAAAAAGCTGCAAGTTAATATTCCCTTGGTAGAGGCTCTGGCAGGAATGCTAGAGTATGCTAAGTTTCTTAAGAAAGCAGTCTCTACCAAAAGAAAATTGTTTGACCTTGAGACTATTTGCGTGAATGAGGAATACTCAGTAGTCCTACAATGCAAACTACCTCCTAAGTGTAAAGATCCTGGAAGCTTTCTCAAACCATATGCAATTGGAGGAATATGCCTAAACAAAGCACTGTTTGATCTAGGTGTTGGTCCCAGAGAAGGGTGAAACTATAGTCAGAGGGGGGGGGGGGGGTGAATGACTATAGTGGAGTTTCAAAAACTTTTCTTGTGTTTTAAAAGCTTTTGAGCAGCGGATAAGTCCCTTCTTACTATGTTGTTTTCAAATCAGTTTAGACAATCACAAATATGTGTTATGATGTAGGCAAATTAAATAAGTGTCGTAAAGTAAATTGCGAAACTAAATTGACACAAGGCTTATAGTGGTTCGGGGTGGTGTAATCCCTTAATCCACTCTTCTCCCGTGATGATCGGAGGAATTCACTATTGTTTCCACGGATACAACAAGTATGATTGTCCTTGTCTTCCCAAGCTTCACAATCTACAAGACTATCACTCCTTGATCGCAATGGCTTCGGTGATTCGGTCTTCCTTTTGTTTGCTCCTTGAGATCAAAATCCTTCAACGCCTATCACGGTTTCAACTCCTTCTCGATTGCCTCGATTCGGTTGCTTCGAGTTTTATGTGAATGTGATTCACGCACTTGCTTGATCAATCTCAATTACGAATATGACTTTGTAGTTCGATATTTGAGTTGATCACTAGATGTATCCTTGTAAGTTCGAGAGACGGCTTTTCTAATTGTGAGTTTCGCTTTCTTTCTTTTCTTAATCGTTATATTCTTTTTCTGTCAATGCCTTCTATTTATAGCCTTGAATAGCCTTGATTTTGAAATTCCGTCCGTTGGCTATATTAATGAGGGAATAATCCTTGATTTTATTCTTGATTCCCCCTTAATTGTATTCTCCTTGATTTCAGTGATCGGATTCTTCTTTCAAATGTATAGCACAAAATCCGTCCTTGATTGATCCTTCAATGATTGTGCATTTAATGCATGATCTGCTGAATCTTCAATGTATATTAAATCGATCTTGTAAGTGTCTCTTCACCGTACGTAGAACGGTGGAGTGAGCCTTCGACTTAGCCGTTAGTTCTTTCTTTGCCGTTTTGTTTTCTCTTTGCCGACGGTCGGTGTACTCGGCCGATTCTTTCGTTTTCTTCTTTGTTTTAGTTTCGGAGAATCTTTATACTTCACCGATCCTTGATTTGGGTGAGATCGGTGTACACCATATTGGAACATTGAGTTTCATCACTTGAAACATAACTTAGACTTATCCAAGGTCATCACGGACTTCCTTGGTTATAAGTCGATCATAATCCCTTCTCTCGTATCTCTTGGTGCTTGGGCGGCTTCACTCGCCGAATGTCCGTTTTCACTTTGCCGTCCTACCAACTAGTACAATACTTGTCCGACTCAACTTATACAACTTGTCGGACTCTAAGTAAAGACTTATACGAGAGAATTCTAACTTATTTCGGGCTTGCTATAACAACTAGTATGGCCATCATCAAAACATAATAAAATGTTCCTAACAATTTCCCCCTTTTTGATGATGCCAAAACCCTCATAAGCCTGAACATAAGTAATCAAAAAAAATTCATAATTGTCAACAGATTAAAAACTCAACAATTTTATTCATCCATCAAGGGGCAATGAGATCCAAAGAATTTATTCAACTGTTACAAACTACATTTTGCTTAATTCGACTTTGTACCTTTTGAACTTTGTAGTACGAACCTCTTCAATGTCTTTCCAATCAATTTTTGGAAACTTCCACTTCCAGTAAGCCAAAGCTGTGTATTCAGATACACCCTGAAAAACTCTTTTGGCAAAAAGTCTATTGAAATCAGGCATGGTCTCATTGGCCTTAGGTTCTCCAAAATATTTTTCAAGTCTTTCCCTAGCCTCAGCAATGTGTGAGTCTGCAAATTTGAGACTTTTGTAGAGACCCCACTGTTCCTGTTTCTCCAATCTCCCCATGGGAATGAAGAATCTTGCCATGTAATTGAAATCTTCTTGTTGTGCGGCTGGCAAGTCTTCTGGTCCCTTTGCAGATAGTGGTATGGCTGAACTTGGTTTGTTGTTGGTCTGTTTGAGAAGTGCAAATTCTCTTTTGACTTCATTGTAGAGTTTGGCCATATCAGTTCTCATCCTTTCATCCTGATATTTTAGCCAATCAGCCCAAGCTTCATCTTGTGAGAGTTGAGGATAAAGTCCTTCATGTACTCAAAAAAATTCTCTTACATGGTCCAGTACATCTGCATCATATTCTGCTTTGCTTTGGTGACCAGTGTAAGTTCTGCTGCCTCTGTTGGTGTTTCCTCTGGTGCTGAGTCTGTGTTGACTGATAGATCCTCTTTGCTGGGTGGATCCAGGCCTTTGTTGTCTGCCGGACCTGTCTCTATCATCATCTCTTCGTTGAATAGGATGAGGAAATCCAATGCAGGGTTCCTTTGTGGCTTTTTCTCTTTCTTCTCTGCTCCTTCTTTGTTGCTCTTCTGCTTCATTTCTGATCCTTATTTCTCTGTCTCTTGCTCTCAATTGTTCTTCAGTGAAGTTAGGGGGTTTGAAAGTTGATCCTTCAGGCTTATCCAGATTTTCCCCCTTTTTGGCAGCATCATCCCTTTCTTTGGAGTAGGATGCTATTGGTGGACTCTCGCCGTTCCAATCGAGAGTCAAGTTTTGATTCAATAGAGGTGAATCTATTGTTATGATCATTCAATTTCTCATTGACACTTCTAAGTCTAGTGCCAAAAGCTACCGCAAAGTGATTCGTTTTCTTGGGAAATGTGTTGCACGATGCCCGCAAGATGTTGGTGATATTGATGTTAAGTCGCTTCATCGAGACTTCCCCGTTGTTGAACCACAATGTTTTGTGCATCAATGTACTCGGCAATGGCTTGAAACTTGTTTTCAATGGAGGAGCTTTTATCATTAAACGCCGAAGTCATGGATCCGAGATACATTGCTTGTCGTTCCAATTCTTCACAAAGCAAGTCCGCCGCTTTCTCAAAAGTTTCATTTGTAATGCCGGTGTTCACCGAGAGAGTTTGTGCCTTGTTTCAAATTTGGTTCGGATCTGTTTGTTGGCCCTTGTCTTGATGTTGAGTGACATCTGCATTTACATCTAGATCTTCAAGTATTTGGGTAGATGAGTATATTGGTGTGGCTTGAGCTGCTGTTCCCCCTATCTCTGTGCCGGGGGTTGTCTTGATTGGAGTGGCAGCAGCTGAACCAGTGTCCACATTGTTTGTGCTGTTAGCTGGAACATTGACAGACAGCGGTTGAGTGACTGTCTTTGCTGGAGTTGAAGACTTGCCGGAGGCTTGTGGTTTCAAAAATGTACGGAGAAGAGTAGTGTCATCAAGTGCATCTAGTGCAGGAGCATCCTCTTCTCTGTCTTTACCTAAATCTTCATCATTATTGTCATTACAATCATGATCATTATCATCATCATCATCATGATCATCATCACCACCGTCTGAGTCATCATTCGTCTCCCGCAGGTCCGGAGCATCTTTGCCTTGTTTGCATCAACCAATTCCCATAGTGGTGATTCATCAAGTACTCCTACAAGTGTTGTGATTCCCGAAAATCAAATAACCAAGCTTCTTCGGTAAGCATGTGGTCCGTGTCTTGAAGTTGTTGTCCGGAATCGCCTTCCTTCCATTCAAGATATTTCGCAATTCGGTCATCTATATTGTTTACGGACAATTGTACGCCTTCTTCTTGAGATTCCTCATCTTCTCCAGTGCTTTCTTCATTTGAATGCTGTTCATCCTCACTGGCATTTTCTTCTACTTGCTGTGCTTCCTCATTGTCAGAATCCTCTTCTGCTTCATCTTCATCAATTAATTTTCCAAAGTCTGTCTTTTCCGACTTCGCCCGACCTTTTGTTTCTTTCTTTGACTTGTGGTGTTGTGTGAGGATTTCTTCCTCTTTCCTTCTCCTCGCCTTCTTTTGTGGTTTGACATAAGTAAACATGACTTTGGATTCATGCAATCTGTGGAGTTGTACAGAGGGGACTTTGAGACATTGCAACAGATAGTGCACCTGTATCCCATATGAATTTTTCACCCAGAATTGTCCTTTCATTGTCTTTCCCTCTTTTATCCCTTTTTCGCCTGCTTATACTTCACCTTGGATTTGCTCTTTAATTCTCAAAAAGAAGTATTTTGCCCAATTAAATCGTAGCTTGTTATAGATGATTCCCATTAACCGCATTCTAGTTTCTGTCATGGCATGATTTGCTCCCAACTTTCCTTCAATGGTTTTGCCAATTAGGGCACTAAACTCATTAAATGGCTGCTTCAACTCAGATCTGAGACAATTTACTTTTGTGGATCCTGGGATTGCCGTTTTGGCATGATTGCCCAGAATTCATCTAAGTCCTGTGGTATCAATGTCACATTTGCTTGACCCTTATTTGAAAGTTTGAGATGTTTTCGGATTACCTTTGCTGTAATCACCACGTCTTTGCCATTTATGGATGCAAAAATCTTGTCTTCTTCAAACTTGTCACCTTCCTCAGTAGGGAGCCCAGGCACGTATTGTGCAGATTTCCAGAAGGAAATCAGACTTTCATAACATACTTCGGTTATTGGAGGATTGAGGAAGGTGGATAATTTTAGTTTTTCGCGTACCGTCGCCAACCTTTTGGCATGCTCATCATTTCCACACAGTTTCAGGTAGTGTTCTGCTTGGAAGAATGAGCCAGTGGCAATCGATTTTTCGTAACCAGCTTGAGTGATTGAGGAAGATTATGCCATTTTTGAGAGGGAGAGGGGTTTGAAAATGAACTCGAGTTTGCAATAGAGATAAACAAGAGTAGGGTTGTAATTTGCAAGAGTATGTAAAGATTTCTCAACATCTCTAAGTATTGTTTATATAGTGTGATTTGGGTAGTGTGAACGTGGTTTGAATATGGAAGGATTTAGTGTCATAATGGCGTGATTTTGTGTATGAAAAACGCGATATTCGAGCATAGAGGGGGAGTGGTTTGAGGCAAGTAATGATAGAGCCCGGGAATCGAGGAGTTTATAATTCAAAAAATAATATAATTACCACCATGATCATAAAATGATCGCCACGTGTGTACTGAATAATCCTCCATAATTTCCTTATTCTCCACGTGTATTCAGAATTGATTTTGTTCACACTTTGAATTTGTCCAAGTCTTTATTTCGGTGAAGTGCCTTCGATGGTCACTTAACCGGTCCAATGAGTTCTTCACCGAGTCGCTTCATTGAACTGTTCCTAACAATCGTTAAGTTACCTCTCTTTGGATACCGTGCCTAACCCGCTACATCTCCCGTAACGGCAAAGGTTGTACCGAGTTGATGAAGTCACTTAGCCGATTACTCCAGTTAGCCGCTCGTTGATACTTAGTCAATTTCAATCATCCCTAACTCAGTTCTCAACATACTAAATCTTTCATAACTGAGTGGTTTAGTGAAGATGTTAGCCAGTTGGTCTTCAGTGGATATGTATTTTAGGATGACACCTCCCTTTTCAACATGGTCTCTGATAAAATGATGACTTACATCAATGTGCTTTGTTCTTGAATGTAATACTGGATTTTCTGTAATAGATATTGCACTTGTGTTGTCACACATGATTGGGATTGTTTTCTCTTCGATTCCATAGTCCCTTAACTGTTGTCTTATACACAAGTACTTGTGCACAATGACTACCGTCGCTATATATTCTCGCTTCACCGTTGATGTAGATATAGAGTTTTGCTTTTTTTTGAACCATGAGATTAGTCTCGGTTCCTAGCATTTGGCATGTTCCGGAGGTGCTTTTTCTATCTATTTTGCATCCAAAGCATAGTCGAGTCCGAATATGATATCGTGTAAATCCTCCATATTTTGGGTACCAAATGCCAACATTGATGGTGTGTTTCAAGTATTTGATTATCCTTTTAGCTGCTAGAAGATGTGATTCTTTTGGTTGAGCTTGAAATCTAGCACACACTCCTACTGCAAATGCAATATCGGGTCTGCTTGCAGTTAAGTATAATAATGATCCAATAATTCCTCTATACATTTTTTGATCAACATCTTTTCCTCCTTCATCTTTTCCAAGTATGACTCTGGCACACATTGGTGTGTCTGCTGTGCCACTTGTATCCATCCCATACTTATGTATCAAATCTCTTGTATATTTTGCTTGACTAATGAAAATGCCATCCTTCATTTGCTTTACTTGAAGGCCAAGGAAGTAGTTTAATTCTCCCATCATGCTCATCTGAAATTTGCTCTTCATTAGGTTTGCAAATTTCTCACACAACCTTTCATCTTCTGATCCAAAGATTATGTCATCAACATAGATTTGCACTAGCAATGTGCTTGCCCCTTCCTCTAGTTTAAATAGTCAGAGGGGGGGGTGAATGACTATAGTGGAGTTTCAAAAACTTTTCTTGTGTTTTAAAAGCTTTTGAGCAGCGGATAAGTCCCTTCTTACTATGTTGTTTTCAAATCAGTTTAGACAATCACAGATATGTGTTATGATGTAGGCAAATTAAATAAGTGCTGTAAAGTAAATTGCAGAAACTAAATTGACACAAGGCTTATAGTGGTTCAGGGTGGTGTAATCCCTTAATCCACTCTTCTCCTGTGATGATAAGAGGAATTCACTATTGTTTCCACAGATACAACAGTATGATTGTCCTTGGCTTCCCAAGCTTCACAATCTACAAGACTATCACTCCTTGACCGCAATGGCTTCGGTGATTCGGTCTTCCTTTTTTGCTCCTTGAGATCAAAATCCTTCAACGCCTATCACAGTTTCAACTCCTTCTCGATTGCCTCTCGATTCTCGTTGCTTCGTTTTATGTGAATGTGATTCACGCACTTGCTTGATCAATCTCAATTTCGAATATGACTTTGTAGTTCGATATTTGAGTTGATCACTAGATGTATCCTTGTAAGTTCGAGAGAAGGCTTTTCTAATTGACAGAGTTTCGCTTTCTTTCTTTTCTTAATCGTTATATTCTTTTCTTTTCGTCAATGCCTTCTATTTATAGCCTTGAATAGCCTTGATTTTGAAATTCCATCCGTTGGCTATATTAATGAGGGAATAATCCTTGATTTTATTCTTGATTCCCCCTTAATTGTATTCTCCTTGATTTCAGTGATCGGATTCTTCTTTCAAATGTATAGCACAAAATCCGTCCTTGATTGATCCTTCAATGATTGTGCATTTAATGCATGATCGTCGAATCTTCAATGTATATTAAATCGATCTTGTAAGTGTCTCTTCACCGTCTGTAGAACGGTGGAGTGAGCCTTCTGACTTAGCCGTTAGTTCTTTCTTTGCCATTTTGTTTTCTCTTTGCCGACAGTCAGTGTACTCAGCCGATTCACTGTTTTCTTCTTTGTTTTAGTTTCAGGAGAATCTTTATACTTCACTGATCCTTGATTTGGGTGAGATCAGTGTACACCATATTGGAACATTGAGTTTCATCACTTGAAACATAACTTAGACTTATCCAAGGTCATCACGGACTTCCTTGGTTATAAGTCGATCATAATCCCTTCTCTCGTATCTCTCGCTTTGGTGCTTGGCCGGCTTCACTCGCCGAATGTCCGTTTTAACTTTGCCGTCCTACCAACTAGTACAATACTTGTCTGACTCAACTTATACAACTTGTCAGACTCTAAGTAAAGACTTATACAGAGAATTCTAACTTATTTCAGGCTTGCTATAACCGCTAGTATGGCCATCATCAAAACATAATAAAATGTTCCTAACACTATGGTCAAGCTCTCTATTTTTCATAAGTTAGGCATGAATAAATTAAATGAGACACCAATAACCCTTCAACTAGAAGATAGGTCTATGAAACAACCATGTGGGATTGTTGAAGATGTTCTGGTAAAAGTTCATAAGTTTGTGTTCCTGGTGGATTTTGTAGATATTAAGAGTGAACGAGGACAGTGTGTTCTTCAATATGATGAATACGGTGGGTTATACGCGAGATGAAGGAGAAGCATGCTATATGCTGGATGACTTTGAGGAGCTAGTTTTGAAGTTGCAACAGCAATTGGCCATGGATCCGGAAGTTGCAGAAACATTGTTGTTGAAAGAAGAAAAAGACAAGGAGGAGAAATTCTGGCCTGGGTGGAGCGAAGGTCATGTGCAAGAAATAGAACCTATATCTTCTGTGGATATATTAGTACCCATTCACAGACCTTCTTGGCACAAATTTATCCATTTCCAATTAACTTGCAAGAGACCCACCTAGTGTTTAATCGGGAAAAGTGCCATTTCATGGTCACTAAAGGAATTGTGTTAGGTCATAGGATTTCAAAGAAAGGAATTGAAGTGCAAAAAGCCACGATTGAAGTGATAGAGAAATTACCACCACCAACGAACTAAAAGACACGGTGAGCCTTTCTTGGCCACGCAAGATTTTATTGGAGGTTCATAAAGGATTTATCTAAGAGTTCTAGACATTTGACTGAATTGCTTGCAAAAGACGTACCTTTCATCTTTGGAGAAGAATGCAATGAGGTATTCAACATATTAAAGCAAATGTTGATAACCCCAATCCTGGTATCACCAGATTGGAATAAACCTTTAAAGCGAATATGTGATGCAAGTGATACAACGGATGGAGCAGCACTGTGCGAAAGAGAGGACAAAATCTTCAAAGCAATCTACTACGCCAGTTATACCCTCAATAGTGCTCAGAGGAATTACGCAATAACAGTAAAAAACACTTGGCCGTTATATTTTCATTTGAAATTTTTAGATTTTACCTGGTAGGATCTAAAGTCACGGTTTTCGCTGACCATGCAGCCTTAAAGTACCTTCTGACCAAGTAAGACTCCAAGCCAAGATTATATAGATGGATTCTACTCCTACAGGAGTTTGATACGGAAATTAAGGATTAAAAATGGTCTGAGAACCTAGTGGCTGATCACCTGTCGAGGCTAACACTGTTGGAAGAAGGACAAACTTCTGAGATCGAGGAGTATTTTCAAGATGAACAAATTTTTGCCGTCTCAGTAGTAGCTCCAGTCGAATCTTAGCCTAGACACAGTAAATCAAGAATGGGAAAGGTATATCCATGGTTTGTGAACATAGTAAATTATCTTGCGGAACGATAGCTACCACAGTAATTCATGAGTATGGATAAGAAAAAGTTCTTTACGGACTTATAGCATTATTACCGGGACGATCCCTACCTGTATAAGATGTGCCCTGATAACATTCATAGGAGATGCATCCATGATGATGAGATTCCAAGTATTCTGAGGCAATGCTATTAAAGGGAAGTTAGAGACCATTATGGGGCAGACAAGACAGCAGCCAAGGTACTGCAGTGTGGATTTTATTGGCCGACAATATTTAAATCCGCTTAGTTTACTAGAGCCTGTCATTCCTATCAAAAGACCGGTAACATGTCTAAGCGGAATGAGATGCCACTGCACTGTATCATTGAGGTAGAGCTATTCGATGGTTGGGAATTGATTTTGTTGGTCCTTTTAAATCTTGGTATCAGTCGACTATGTTTTCAAATGGATGCAGGCGGTGGCCTCACCTACAAACGATGTAAGGGTTGTCCTAAGATTTCTTAAGAAAAACATTTTGACGAGGTTTGGGGTACCAGGATCCATAATTATTGATGGAGGGATCCATTTTTGTAATAGGTTGTTTGAAAAGATGATGATAAAGTATGGGGTGCGGCATAAGATTGCAACAACATACCACCCCCAGACAATTGGACAAGTGAAAGTGACGAATAGAGAGATAAAGAGGATTTTAGAGAAAACTGTGAATCCTGCAAGGAGAGATTGGTCTTTGAAAGTAGACGATGATTTATGGGCATACAAAGCTGCTTATAGGACAAAAATTGGAATGTCACCATATATGATAGTTTTTGGAAAGTCATGCCATTTGCCGGTTAAGCTAGAGCATCGTGCCTCTGGGATACTCGGTTCTTAAACATGGACGAAGGCTTAGCTGGAGAAAAGAGATTATTATAGTTGAATAAACTGGAGGAGTTCAGATTGCAGGCATATGAGAATGCCAAGATTTATAAGGAAAGAATGAAGTTCCAACAAGACAAAAGAATTCTGAATCGTACCTTCACTGTTTGAGACAAGGTGCTGGTATACAATACGCGTCTTCCTCTATTTCTTGTGAAGTTAAAATCCAGATGGTTTGGACCGTATGTCGTCACAAATGTCTTCAATTCAGGTGCATGTGAAGTTAAGGATGAACACTCTGGGAAGAGTTACACAGTGAACGTCCATAGGCAGAAGCATTACCTATAGCGCAATTACGATGCTGATTTGGAAGTCTTTATGTTGGATGACCCGAAATACGAGTGAAAGGAGCCCTATTATTACAGTCGAGCTGGCGACTATAAATTTTGAACTATTTCTAAACCTTTATTTATTGATTTTGTTTATTTAAGTTTGTTTGAGTCAATAAGTAGTAAGACAATCGCAAGGTTTTTTCAGCACATATATCTTTGGTTCTTTGACTCAAGATATATGTGGTTTGTTCCTTCACGATTCTCATGTGATACCCTTGTAAATGTTCTCACGTCTGGCAACGGTCAATACAGAATAAAGTGGCTTAAACTTTTTTTGCGCATTCATCATGTATTCACAATTACCGCCACCTTATTTTCTTATTGCCTGGTGCATGTTACTGAAATTTTTTGGAGTGTTTTGCGATACATGATGATGGTGCAACTAGGAATGAATTAACATCAGTTCGGTTCCCCAATTTATCAAGACACTTGGACAGCCTAATACGAGAGCTAAGTACCTTTTCTATTCTTTATTATTAGCCATTGGGGACAATGTCTATAATAAGTGAGGGGTAAGGGCGGTCTTATCTTGTTAATCGAAAAAGGGAATAATTTTGAAAATTTAAAAATTACACTAATTTTGGCTTGTCTATTGCACGTCTTGAGTAAGGAATCGGTAGAAAAGGATCCCAAAAAAGATTTGAAGTTAATTATAGCATATTCAGTTTAGTATGGAAGAATAAGCATGTGCTATGCTGCCTGAAGTAGTAAATTATTAATTGGTATTTTACCATTTGCACTCAATTTTTGAGCACATAATTTGAGTGAGATGTAATGGGATGAGATGAAAAGTTATCTTAGACCGGGAATTGATACCTGCCGATGCATGTACTTTAACCAATTGTTGTAGGATGCTGGTAGAAATCATGATGCCACAAAAGGTAAAACGGGACAAAACGGGCTTGCGAGTGAGAGAGAAAAAAAAAGTGAAAAATCTGCCAAGCAAAGCCGATGGAGCGTAAAACGTACGGCTCTTGAATAAATGAAAAAAATGAAAGGAAAAAAGAAGAAAAGAAATATATAATAAAGGAATTTAGGGAAGTGAACTCGTAGCAAAAAGGGCACGACCCTCACATAAAAAAGAAACAAACGAGGATAACGAGTATAAGTCGGTCCCCAAGCCCGCCCGGCCAAAGTAAGGTTTCATGTTGAATGCCTTAGTCTGAAAGCAAGGGGAGCGAGTGTGCACACTAGCAAGCAAGTTAAAATTGTGGGGTCGCTATAACTTTATTCTTTTCCCGGGTCACTATCACAAAAGATTCATCACACGACACATTGATGCATTGGTGGGTATTGATTAATGAGAAGCTTTTGGATTTTCGTATGTTGCATGTTATGCCTGAGATCTTGACTGAATGTGTGGTGATTAATGGAGATTGGTCATGGAGGACGAGCAGAAGGCTAGTGGGGTGTAGTTCATGATGCTCAAAATGATACATCTTACGACATCAACATTTCACCTATTCCTAGGTAAAAGTAGTAGTTTTCGACCATTCATATAAGCCATTTGAGCTGAATGTCATAAGTCGGGTTCATGAGTCGATTAATTTGAATTTAATGTATATTTTTCCCAATTCGATATTATTTCATGCATTATTGGACTATTTTCAGGATAAAAAGACTGGGCCAAGTGTTAGAGACCGATTATGGGCCGAGCTGGATGAAGAAATGGGCCAAGGGTGTTCCAGAACTTTCAGTTATGTCAGCAAAGCGGAAGAAGACAAAAAATTCCTTGTATGCCGAGTGAAGCACCGCCGCAGCCGTGTGAACCTTCAAAACCGTGTTTTCTTGGACGATGGGTAGATCTAGGTGTCATTAAGTCGGTTTATAGCACCATATATTAGTGGCACCGGCCACGAATTTCAATGTAAAATTTTCCACAAGACAACTACATTATATTAAATAAAAGTTCTTTTTGTTCTTTTTCTCTATGAGTTCTAGTCACTGATCCGACGGATTTGTCACCTAGGGAGAGATTTGAGGAGGATCTGCACTCGTCTTCGAGGGTATGATTTTCGGCTTTCTAGATGTTGATCTATTGTTAGTTTCCTTGTGATTGGTATGATTTGATTGTTTATATTAGTTCTGATGTGTAGTAGTTAGTTTATTTTGCCCTATGAATGTTTAGATCTCAATTGTTGGTGAAGAATTCATGAATGAAAGGTTGCATTTTTCAAAACCCTTGACGGTCTTTATCGCGGCTGCGAATACCTTGTAAAACATAATTCATGATAATCGGCACCAGCTACGTCTAATCGGCAGATTTAATTTACATGTTGTTAGCCTGATCAACTATATGCATGTTTTCGTAAGTTAGCATGAATGACTTGCAAGGTGCAGTGTTAGTTCGGACTATGTCTTGATCAATCCTTAGGAACGTGCTAGTCAATCCAAATAGCTGCTTAGGGAGGACCTCGGTTTTGAACCGGCTATTCCTACTTATTATTGCTTGTGGATTAATACAACCAATGAAGAAGGTTAATTGCACATAGGCACCTACTGTCCTTTCTATGGAAGTTGCGTAACATTAGGGATTAGCACCCATAGCTGTTAAAGATCTAAAATTTACCCACAGGGATGATCGATGCATGATGTGGGGGAATAACTAATCACTCATAGTTAGAACTAATTCATATAAAACTCATAAGATTATACTTGTGTTTGATCTTGCACGTTATCAGTTCTATAGTTGGTCGTAGAGCGTAGTTGTGACAATTAAAGTCGATCTAGATTAATCTATGTTTTTATGAGTCTCTTTGGGACTCGTCCTTGACTCGTCAGCACTCTGCTACGATAGACCTAGTCGTATTGCTAGTAGAAACCCGTACCACATTACGGGTGCGATCAAGAATCTCCCTATGCAGCTATCAACAATGACTTGCACGTTCATAAAGATTGATCCAGACTATGTCCTAACTAACACTACACTACTTACTCATTCATGTTAATTTACGGATACGCAAAGCATATTATCTAGATGTAAATAAACGTGTATTAAACCTGTCGATCAACGTAGCTGACGGTGAATCTCCAAATTTAGGATGACCAAGGTTGCCTCATAATTGCGAAATAGATTGTCGCAATTTCGAGTGCGGTGGTTCCTACTTCTGGAATAACATCTTATCGTTCTGATTACTTGTCTTAAATTACAAGTTCGTTAAACATGCAGATTAATTACATCGCATAGAAAAAAGTAAATCTACCATGCTGAAAATATGAAGGAATGTTCAAAGCTTCATACCTTTGATAATGCTTATCTAGCTTGATCAAATCAGGCTAGTTGATGGCTTGGGGAAGGAAACCAATAGATAAATTCACAAGCAAAACCAAAAACATTATTTCATATAAAACATGAAAAAAAAAGTATATGTTACAAGGGACTGCTACAGGCTTTATATAGGGATCTGTAGCCGATTAAACTAATACAAACCCTAACCAAGTTAGTGTAAACACGGAAGCTCAATTTCTTGTCATCCAAGTACTCGATCTTGCGGCTGGGCTTCCGCAAAATCGGGCTCAACTTTGGCCTATTTTCTAGGGAGATCTCTTCTTGAACATCTTTACTTCGGCCCATTACTTTTCTGGTCCAGTTTCATCTTTTCATTGCTCCCGGAATATGGTACACCTGAAAATCATGCAAAACGAGACAAAACAGTACGAACTCCAAGGGATAATTATGTAAATGCAGAATTGACAGCCATGGAACACGCACTAAGCACTAGACATGTATTTCACACAATATTCAGACTATATTTTATCAATTGAGCATGATGTAGGATAAATAATAGTAGAATAAATGGTACTAAATAAAGTGTGATAAAAAACCTCAACACCAAACTGAGTTCAAGATCAAATGAATATAATCTAAAACAAATACAACTCACTATTCAAAACCAAGGCTATATGATCAAAAACAAATCTGAATTTACTAACCAATCAAGATTTGATGCCTAAACAACTATTTTTGTGGCAATTTTTCCCTCTTCAAAGATACTTTGACAATTTTTCTAGTTCCACTATTACAACCACGCTACAAAAAAAATTTTTTTGACAGACTCAGAAAATCTCCAAGGCACGCAACACGTTGTCTTTTAAAAGATACTTCGTCCCACTCAATTACCACTTAGGGAACAATCAAAAGTCTCTCTCAGGATACAATGGAGGTGTTTGATTCAAATAGTTCCTTGTTTGCATCAAACCCGAGGACACTCCAGAAATTGGTTCTAATGATGCTGTAAGACTTGTGTGAAATTCGTATGCATACTATGCCCTTTTATAGGCTGAAGGAAGCCCAATTCGACCTGATGTGTTCCTACACGAAAGGGTAAGGGTTATCACCATTCGCATGCAGAGGTGCACCAGTTCAAAATTCAGAACCCTGTTTCGTTATGATAACATTAATTCGTACGACAACTCGTATGCAAACGATAATCAAAATATTTATTTACGAAAAAATATTTAACAATTTCCCCCTATTTTATCAAAAAACATTTTATATGTAAAAAATTAATTTATGAAGAGGCTGCATCACTTAATGTGATTGCCTGCGTACCCCTTTCGGGGAACAGACCACCGTAATTCATGCAGACACGGACTGAAGATCATCGTAGGAAATCATGCATAAAATAAAGTAGCTTTTGGCTTTGAACTTCCACTTAGTCTAAATAACTCAAGGTTTCATCAGGGTGCTATGGTGAACACATCTTGAACCAACGACCCCATCGTGATGTAACCGGAGTTATCACACATACTATTCCGATAAAAGTGTGTCTCTTATTCCAACACATTAATGGCCATGCGTTATATCCCAAAATTCATGAGTGCTCTAGAGAAGATTTGTATCTCATAGGAAGCGGCCTGACTTCCACATTCTTATAGGTAAGTCCATTAAAAGTGATACCGCGCGTCACTTTCTCCAATAATAGGACTTATTAAGAACTATATTCAACCTTTACCAGTCCGTATTTACTCACACTAGAGATTTCATGAATGAGATTTATTAAATACTCTAGTGTCTCGCTCTAGTTAGACATTAACTTGTTTGTACCCTTTGAACATAGTTTGTATTTCAATACATAAGTAGGGTTCCTGTTGAGAGAAAAACACGTCAACTAACTGTTGAGCGAAAAATCTACCCTTCAAAATTTAAATTTATAAAAGACTCGAAAACAACCGTGGGTAAACTAACTCTCTAACCAAACAGAAGAGTACCGGATCAATTGCTAGAATAGCTACGGGAGTACGAGGTCGATCCCAAGAGATAAGTGGTTTGTAAATACCAAAGTGAACAAAGACAAAAATAATAATTAAAACAACTAAGACGCACCATTGTTCCACCATCCCACCGAAATTAACAAGAAAGACACATTCATTTGTAAGTCTTGGATTAATAATCTGCTAAAGAGGCGGTACATTCTCTCTCGGATTTAGCGCCCGTTGATTAGTTTACCACAGGGTACAACTAAAGATTTTACGAAACAAAGATTTGGATATAAAATCCTAATCTAACAACATTCTCCCTAACTTTCGTATGTTCGGAAAATATCATCATTCTCCTTCACGGTAATCGACGAATTTATCAACTATCGTGTTTCTAAATTCGAATAGCATGCAACACTACATTACACTTTAAACAAGTCTAAACATGAAGGAAGAACAAGAAAGCTTACGAATAAATGCATAAATCCTTATTTAATCCGATGAGGGTGGCTTCACAAGGGTGGTCCTAGCACCGAGCCTTAACCACTCATTACAACAACGAAAGTTACAACGAGATATAAATACATATATAGATACATATATATATGAGTATATAAGTATATAGATATATATATATATATATTTATACTAATTGCATAAAAATGAAAGAAAGCAATAAAAGAAAAACGGAAACGAAATTATATTAAAACGATAACTAGTCGGGTTATTACACCGACATTATAACTACATATATAACTACATATAGGCCCCCCCCAAAACATAATAAAAAGAAAGGAGTAGGAGAAGAGGGCAATCTTGAACAAAGGGGCCGAGAGGAGTATTTATAGAGGTGGTCACCGGCGCGTGCCGGAGCTTCACCGGCGCGTGCCGGTGACACAAGATACATATTCGATTGTCGGGATAAGGTGGGCCCAATGTCGAGATATTTCGCAAGATTCGGCCTTGTCCGGCGCGTGCCGGCCATGCAACATTTCCGATGTTTGTAAAAACCTATCTCGAGCTGTAGACCTCAGATTGATATGATTTAATACTCGTTGGAAAGCTCTTCTGAAGATCTACAACTTTCATCCAGGACTTTTTCTCTGAAAATGTCTTTAAGTTAGGTCAAATGTCCGTTGAAGATGAGTTACGGTAGAAACAGTAACAACAGTTGATCTGTCCAAAGTTGTTAGATTATTGCATAATCTTTTATCCCACAAAAACTTATGATTTATGCTTCAAAACATGTCGTTACTCGGGATCTTGGTCATCTTATAATTACGCAATAAAGCACCAAAAATACCCACGTAAATCCGACACGACAATCCGGTTACTAAACCGGTACAAAAAACTAATAAAAACATGATATTTTACATAATACTTACTACTAACCTACTTAGATAAATCTAAGGAGTTTATGACTCGAAATGATACAATGATGCTCAAAATCCGAACCTTATCGTCTTTTAATCACTTTTTAGATCGAAAATATGTATCTACGAGATATCAAAACATTGCAAAGTGTAATCATTTTCATAAAGATAAGAGATCAACAATAAGGACACATAATTCAACCAACTTTACAAATAAATCATTTAAAACCCCACTTGCTTAATAAATCGATTAAACGCTCATTTTCTATGCAAATTATATAAATGTGGAGGAAATCATTATAAAATATATCATTAGAAATCGTATAAAATCACCCTTAACAACTCCCCCACACTTAGCTTTTGCTCGTCCCGAGCAAAACAAAACAAGAATCAAGGCTCAAGAAAAGATAAACACCTCAGCAGATATAACATATATTCAATAAATCAGAGGTTCACCCTGGTGTGTGTGCATAGCCATAGAAAACTTCCACTAAGTCAAACTCGAAAATTTCAAGCAACTAGCAAATACCCCCTTCAAATTAGTAACAAATGATACTTATAAGTGTACCCTACAAAACGTGACATATCCTGAAAAGAATGATAGAATATATCTAGGGCCTTTCTGATATACTCATAGGATAATCCCTACAACATATCTGTCACATTATACTGGGGATAAGGTATACGATAACTAAGTCCTTAACTTATTCATAAAATTTTTTCGATTTTTATTTCACTTTTTTTTTCACTTTTTTTTCTTTTTTTCTTTTTTTCAACACACATCAGAATGAGCTTTTGCCCGTCATACTAGAATAGGACATTTCGAGATAATCCCCTATCTACTCAAATCATAAGGCACTTTTTTCCGACTGTCGTGAGCTTTTGGTCATCATAGTGGTATAGGACATTTCGAGATAATGCCCTACCGCACTCAAATCATCGACCAGCTTTCGACACACACAATTGATTACTTTTTTCGAGATTTCTGGCAGGCAGTGGTTAACATGCTAAAAGCAATTCAAACCTACTGAGCATAACACCTCAAGCAATGATTTATTTGTTAATTATTGTGCAAGAACATTAGTTATGTTTCACTTATCACATTCAAACGTTCAGATATTCACAATATATCATACTCTGGCTATAAACACAAACTATCATAATTCTCACGATACGTACGTTAGCACTAAGCACATGACTTATAAGATAATCAAAAATCACTAATCAAAAAGGGGTATAGCTTTATAATTTAGCTCATCATTCACTATGGCTCGTGAAAAATATATTGGGTGAAACAACTAACTTATCGAACATACGAAATATAGCATCAATGACTATAAAAATAACGAACAAAGATATGCATTGTTTACTCGGGAATAAACAAAAATTTGAAAATTTAGCCCATTTAGCATAGAATCAAAATAATTTAAGCAAATGGTAGATACATATAACCGACTATTCCCTCCCCCACACTTAAATCACAACATGTCCTCAAGTTGTGCGAATGTAAAAAGAAAAAGAACACTTAGCCGATTGTAATTCGAAGGTGGCAATTCCGGGAAGTGGTCGCGAATCGATCCGAAATGTTTGATGAAAACGATGGACTCGTGGACCATCCACCGGAAAAGCGGCATCATCCGAAACTCACAATTGCTATCGAAAATATCCCGCACACTTGACAAACACGGAAATATCTCGGGGACACGGGGGAATATAACATATCGTGCAGAAAAGACTGATACAAGCACATGAAACAAGCGCTCAGATGGAAAAATCACCATACAGGGAAAACATAGGACATCTAAGCATATACGTATCATAGAGAGTATCACATGAGCACATATCATTATCAAATCATAAATTCATATTAGATTACACTTCACGTTTCACAAATCGAGTAAAAAACTTTTTGCACATTCTTAACCCAACGGTCATCGAAACACGGCAAAAATAAAAACTCTCGATTTATTTAACGCTACTTTTATTGAAAAATAAATTTGAAACAGACTAGATCATAAAATGAAATGTAAGAAAAAGTATTGAGTCTTTTATACCCAGATCCTCAAGGGTTTAACAACCTAAGTCCAAGAAATGAAGCATTTGAATTTTTCTCTGTATTCTACCTCAGGATTTTCGGATAACCACCTAATCGTTCCCTTTAAATGATATTCAAACATTCATCATGAGACTTAGTTGTGCTTAGTGTTAATGTTCCATACAGATTCTACATTTCATTAAAACTCTTCTTATCCAAATTATTATTATTATTATTATTTCACACGATTTTATTAAGGCGGGGTTGCCTCCCCCCAAGCGCTTTTGTTTTACGTCGTTGGCTCGACTAATTACAAATCATCAACCAAAATCCGAACTCAAGAAGATCAATAGCTTAAGAAAAATTAACAATGCGAGAACCACGAAATTAAATTGTCTAGAAACGTACCTCTTTTGGTCCTCGATGCCAACTCCTCCCAGCCATGAGTCTTCTTTTATCGGTCGTCGAACCATCTTCTTTGCTATTCCATAAAGTTCATCCATCGGGGAGTACACAACTGGACCGCATAAAATTCATCCTCACGAGTGGACGAATATAGTAATCCGGGACCGTTATATCAAATATTACCAACTCTCCCGGTGGCTTTACCAAAGATGGCCGATCTTGCTCCTCTAACTCGTCTTATAGCAAATTGAATCATCAACCTCATCCTCAACCTGAACTTCTTCAATGAGCACCTCATCATCCTTAGCCACCTCTATTGCACCTGCCCGTTTTTCCTGCTCGAACCCTATTATTTCAATCAACTGCACCACCCTCTCTTGAAGATTTTTTATGGCAGAGCCAATACTTATATTGAACTCTTGCATGTCCAGCAGTCGCTCTTGCAAGATCTGAATATGTGCAAAATTGTCAACGCTTTGAGTATGAACACCGTAATTCTGATAAGCACTAGGGTTTGGACAACCCTCATAATATTGTGGTTCATAACTCGAATAGCCATAATTCGGTCTGGTATGCACTAGGGCAATTATAGGACCAAAAATCCCGGTTACTCGTCGTTGATACCGAGGCTCGTGCATATACCGTTGTTGATAACATGGTTTAGGAGCCTGAGATTGGTAAGGGTATTGTTGTTCAGGTGAGTAATATTGATTGAAAAATCCCTCCATTTCAGCTCAAACTGCAAGATCTCAGAAAACAACAAGAAAACAATAATATTTTTTCCTCTCGGTAATTACCGAGTAAGTTTTTTTTTATTATTATTATTTTTTTACGAAAATTGAAAACAAAAAACAGAAAACACACACACGAAGATATTACAAATAGCACACTTATCCCCGGCAACGGCGCCAAAATTCTGTTGAGAGAAAAACACGTCAACTAACTGTTGAGCGAAAAATCTACCCTTCAAAATTTAAATTTATAAAAGACTCGAAAACAACCGTGGGTAAACTAACTCTCTAACCAAACAGAGTACCGGATCAATTGCTAGAATAGCTACAGGAGTACGAGGTCGATCCCAAGAGATAAGTGGTTTGTAAATACCAAAGTGAACAAAGACAAAAATAATAATTAAAACAACTAAGACGCACCATTGTTCCACCATCCCACCGAAATTAACAAGAAAGACACATTCATTTGTAAGTCTTGGATTAATAATCTGCTAAAGAGGCGGTACTTTCTCTCTCGGATTTAGCGCCCGTTGATTAGTTTACCACAGGGTACAACTAAAGATTTTACGAAACAAAGATTTGGATATAAAATCCTAATCTAACAACATTCTCCCTCAACTTTCGTATGTTCGGAAAATATCATCATTCTCCTTCACGGTAATCGACGAATTTATCAACTATCGTGTTTCTAAATTCGAATAGCATGCAACACTACATTACACTTTAAACAAGTCTAAACATGAAGGAAGAACAAGAAAGCTTACGAATAAATGCATAAATCCTTATTTAATCCGATGAGGGTGGCTTCACAAGGGTGGTCCTAGCACCGAGCCTTAACCACTCATTACAACAACGAAAGTTACAACGAGATATAAATACATATATAGATACATATATATATATGAGTATATAAGTATATAGATATATATACATATATTTATACTAATTGCATAAAAATGAAAGAAAGCAATAAAAGAAAAACGGAAACGAAATTATATTAAAACGATAACTAGTCGGGTTATTACACCGACATTATAACTACATATATAACTACATATAGGCCCCCCCAAAACATAATAAAAAGAAAGGAGTAGGAGAAGAGGGGCAATCTTGAACAAAGGGGCTGAGAGGAGTATTTATAGAGGTGGTCACCGGCGCGTGCCGGAGCTTCACCGGCGCGTGCCGGTGACACAGTACATATTCGATTGTCAGGATAAGGTGGGCCCAATGTCAGAGATATTTCTGCAAGATTCGGCCTTGTCCGGCGCGTGCCGGCCATGCAACATTTCCGATGTTTGTAAAAACCTATCTCGAGCTGTAGACCTCAGATTGATATGATTTAATACTCGTTGGAAAGCTCTTCTGAAGATCTACAACTTTCATCCAGGACTTTTTCTCTGAAAATGCCTCTAAGTTAGGTCAAATGTCCGTTGAAGATGAGTTACGGTAGAAACAGTAACAACAGTTGATCTGTCCAAAGTTGTTAGATTATTGCATAATCTTTTATCCCACAAAAACTTATGATTTATGCTTCAAAACATGTCGTTACTCGGGATCTTGGTCATCTTATAATTCGCAATAAAGCACCAAAAATACCCACGTAAATCCGACACGACAATCCGGTTACTAAACCGGTACAAAAAACTAATAAAAACATGATATTTTACATAATACTTACTACTAACCTACTTAGATAAATCTAAGGAGTTTATGACTCGAAATGATACAATGATGCTCAAAATCCGAACCTTATCGTCTTTTAATCACTTTTTAGATCGAAAATATGTATCTACGAGATATCAAAACATTGCAAAGTGTAATCATTTTCATAAAGATAAGAGATCAACAATAAGGACACATAATTCAACCAACTTTACAAATAAATCATTTAAAACCCCACTTGCTTAATAAATCGATTAAACGCTCATTTTCTATGCAAATTATATAAATGTGGAGGAAATCATTATAAAATATATCATTAGAAATCGTATAAAATCACCCTTAACAGTTCCCGTCAAAGCTAACTAATGTTTCATAGACCTTAATCACATTCCTTTCGTTGTCTTTGTAATCATTTCTGTAGCCAGTCCTTTCGTCAAAGTATCTGCTAGGTTATTCATTGACTCTACATAGTCAACTTAGATTACTCATTGTTTAAGCAATCCACGAAGAGATTGATGACTTAGACTTAAATGTCGAGGCTTACCATTGTAAGTCTTACTTGCAACTAAATACAAAGTTGCTTTATTATCACAATGTATCATTACTGCTGGAGATGGATTTTCCCACAAGAGAATATCAATCAAGAAATTTCTCAGCCATTCCGCTTATTTACTTTCATCTGCTAATGCAATAAATTCTGCTAACATAGTCGAATCTGAAACACAAGTTTGTTGCTTCGAACACCAACATACAGTTGCACATCCTAAGGTAAAAATTCATCCAATTGTGGATTTAGAATTCGATTATATGTTATTCCATGAAGCATCACTGTACCCTTCAAGTACAGCAGGAAACCCACAATATTGTAATCCATAATCAATTGTTCCTTTCAAGTATCTCAAAAGTCTGGAAATGGCATTCCAATGTCCTTTTCTTAGATTACTTGTGAAATGACATAATATACCAACTGCATATGTAATTTCAGGTCTTGTGCAATGCATAGCATACATAAGACATCCTATCATACTTGCATACTGTAATTGGTAGCATCTACCGGTATTTTTCATTAACTTGATACTATGATCCATGGGTGTAGGTGCAGGCTTATGGTCCATATGACCATACCTTTTGAGGATATTTACAATATAATGAGATAGATTTAATGATATACATCCATCTTTTCTCATTTTGATTCCTAAGATCACGTTCGCATCCCCCGAATCCTTCATATCAAAGTTAGCTTCAAGTAATTTCTTGGTCTCCTTTATGGATTCCAAATTCTGACCAAAGATGAGCATATCATCTACATATAGACAAACAATGATGCATGCACCATTCTTATATGTAGAGTAGATTCATTTATCAGCTTCATTGACTCTGAATCCGTTCTCCAACATGACTTTATCAAACTTTTCATGCCAATCATAGGGTCTTGCTTGAGACCATAAAGAGATTTTACCAAGTTGCAAACCTTCTTTCTTGTCCCGGTAAAAAAATCCCTTAGGTTGTTCCATATATACTTCTTTCTCTAAATTACCATTTAGAAAAGCCATTTCACATCCATTTGATGGACAACTAAATTATGAATCGAGGCAAGAGATAGCAACACACGGATAGATCATATCCGTGCCACTGGGGCATATGTATCAAAATAATCTATGCCATGACATTGTTTAAAGCCTTTAGCCATAAGGCGAGCTTTTTATTTGTTAATTGATCCATCTGCATTTAACTTCTTCTTGAAGATCCATTTACAACCAATTGGTTTAGAACCATGAGGTATATCTACTAATTTCCATGTCTGATTTGACATGATCGATCTCATTTTTCAACATTGATTGCTTCTTTCCAGAAAACAGCATCACGTGATGAAATGGCTTCTGAATATGTGCCAGGATCGCTATCATCATTCATCATTAACATGGTTAGGTGTGTAATGTTATTTACATCACCTTCCATTAAATATGTCACAAATTCAGGACCGAAGGATTTTTCTGTCCTTTGTCTCTTACTTCTCCTTGGTTCCATATGAGATCGTGGTTCCACTGATGTATTAGGAAGTGATTCATCATGAACTCTCTTGGAAATGTTACCATTATTTCCAGATTGCACAGAACATGACTTATATAAATGTTCAAAATAATCTGCATCATTTGATTCAGTAATTTCATAAGATTCTAATTTCATAATATAAGCCGTGGTATTCTTTGCATAACCTATAAAAACACATTTATAAGTTTTACTACTAACGTAGTAATCTCTGGTTTTGGTTTTCTTACATAAGCAATACACCCCCAAACCTATAGACGACTAATATTAGGTTTTCGATTAAACCACAACTCATAAGGTGTTTCACTAATATTTTTCTTCGGAATTATATTAAGAATATAACATGAGCATAAAAGTGCTTCACCCCACCATTGATCAGGTAAATCAAAACTGAGTAACATGCTATTTACAATGTATATTATGGTTTGGTTTTTCCGTTCAGCCACTCCATTCGATTATGGTGAATACGGTGGAGTAAACTCATGGACAATACCATTTTCTTCACAAATTTTTATTAATTCTATTACTTGGTATTCTCCACCTCTATCAGAATGTAAAACATTAATTTTCCGGTTCAATTGATTTTCAACTTCAGCTTTAAAGATTATAAATTTACTTAACACTTCATCTTTAATTTTAAGCAAATAAACATAAGCATATTTTGAGAAATCGTCTATAAAGGTCACAAAATATTTATGTTCTCCTCCTGAAAATTTGCTATGCAAATTAGAAACATCTGAGTGTATAAGAGCAAGTAATTCAGATGTGCGCTCTACAGATTTATGAGGTTTACATGTCATTTTTCCTTGAACACATATATCACATTTATCAATATTATCATATGTGCGTTTCAAAATAATGCCTAGATAGTGCATGTTTTCGATAGACTTGTAATTCACGTGTCCTAATCTAGCAAGCCATAATGATAAGGAATCAACAACATAAGCAAAGTTATTTTATATTACATTCATCTTAATCATCCCGTTACAAGAGTAGCCTTTACCGATTAAAATATTATTTTTTGATACAACTAAATTATCAGATTCATAAACAAGCTTGAACCCTGCCTTGTTGAAGCGATCTCCAAAAATCGGATTCTTCGTCATCTCGAGCACATGAAGAACTTCATCCAAAGTGAGATTTTTTCTAGAAGTGAATTTTAGTTCCACCGTTCCAATCCCAAGAACATTGGCACGAACATCATTTGCCATTTTGACCTCTCGTCCATCAGTGCATTCCATGTAAGTTTTGAATTCAGATCTGTTATTACTCACATGGATTGTAGCCCCGGTATCCAGCCGCAAACCTTCTTCAACTCCAATCGAGTTGGTTTCTTCCAGATCAACAACAAAGTTATGATAATTGTTACCATCTGCAACATTCACATGATATTTGTTTCCTTTATCGTTCTTCACCTTCTCATCTCTTATACGAACTCTACATTCTTGGGCGGTATGACCAGCATTTTTGCAATAGAAACAATCACCCTTGAACTTTTTCTTGAGGATTCTGCATGATCCTTCTTTGGTCCAGAGTTTTTTCGCTTCTTGTTTCCCGATTGGTAGCCCTGAACCATGTTGGCTTTTTCTTCCTCATGTTCAGTATTTTCTCTCTTTCTACAGTCCTCCTCAATACGCAAATGACGCATGATGGATTCTAGGTTATGCTTGGTTTCATTATGTTTAAGTTTCTTTTTATAACCATTCGAAGAAGTTGCTATTTAGCAATAATTGCACCAACTTAGAATGCTTCAGGCAAGTTAATCTCAGCATTTTTTAGTTTAGCAACAATGGATTGTAATTCATGATCTTGGGTAAGAATAGACTTACCATCAGTCACTTTGAAGTCGAAATAGCTACCAATTAAAAAAATTTTACTGCGAGCCTCTTGAATGCGATATTTGTTGTCCAGCGCCACCCATAATTCTTTTGCAGTCTCGATTGTCCTGTGTCCATTGTAAACTGAGTCAGTCAATGCATTCATAATGTGTCCCCTGCATAGAAAGTCGTCATTCTTTCTCTTTTGCTTCAGTTCCTGCGACTCCCTCTTCCTTTCATCAGGATCATCCTCGTCCTCATCAGGAATTGATGCAAGTTCACTTAATATGTATGATTGTTTGATTGCTGTCAAGAAAAATAGAATTTTCTCCTGCCAGCGAGTAAAGTTGTGCCCATCAAACCGATGAAAACGAACCAAATCCTTATTCATGACTTGGATCGATGGTGCAACATAGTAATTCGGTGTCAAATCCTTAAATGAAGACACCTCTTAAAACTGTTGGAAATATTTGATGTTAAGAATTTGACAGACTCAAAAAATCTCCACGGCATGCAAAGCGTTGTCTTTTAAGAAATGTTTCATCCTACTCAATTGTCACTTAGGGATCAATTAAAATCTCTCTCAGCATACAATGGAGGTGTTTGATTCAAACAGTGACTAGTTTGAATCAAACCTGAGGACACTCTAGAAATTTGTTCTGATGATGCCGTAAGACTTGTGTAAAATTCGTATTCATACTATGCCCTTTTATAGGCTGAAGGAAGCCCAATTCCAACTGATGTGTTCTTACACGTAAGGGTAATAGTTATCACCATTCGCATGCATGATGTAAGTCAACCTAATGATACAATTTCCGATGATCCACCCTTTTTTCTAATGCAATTAGTGATATTTTGACATCAAATTGAGCAGATTTTACGATGATTTGAACCATTTTTGTGTACATAGAAACGTTTAGATAAACCACACATTTACTTTTATTTTAGTAGTAATCAGCCAATTTTTTTATCACATTTACGCGGGGTATCTTTGTGTTTTTTTTGCAGCACATGTGTCACGGCGGGAGCGTGGGTTTTGACTTTATAGTGACATGGATTATTGAGTGATGATTTTACTGATTGAGGCAAGGATTTCAACATGCGAGGATCGCTGACACACGATTGAAGGGTTCGATCCTTGCCGAGTGACTAATAATTTTGATCATAGTGCTTTCAGTTACAAATGGCATGTGCCATGTGACCTTGACTCACGCCAAGTGAAGCCATCAACTCTGCTAAGCATTTAATGCAAATGTCATTCAGCCAACTACTACATATTGGACTTTATGCGCACCGAAGATCAGTGACCTGAGTCAATACCACAATTGCACACGACGCGCTCCAGTTACCGTTGACCTGCGCCAATTTTGCAGAGTTAGCAAAGAGTGGTCTCTTTTATTCTTCCATTCATGCAAAATAATATATACACTTCATCTTCCTCATCTTTTCCATCTTGAAGGCATCCCCCACCCCCAGGCTCTTATAGCCGAATTTTAGTAGAAATTAGCAATTGAACTTGATTATAAATGCTAAGGATTCTAGTTTAACTCTATTACTTGATTGGATTCAACAAACTAGTGTTAGTTTATTGAAGCTTTTGGAAGTTGGATGAAGAACACCAAATCGAATTTGTACTATTGGTTTTGGTAATTCTTAATCTTTATTTTTATTCAATTGTTCTCATGGTTATGAATATTCATTTTGAGATGTTGATATTTGTAGACATGAGTGGCTAGACTTATCTAGCCAAGATTATGTTGTAACTCTAGTTTATCCTCTTATGTTGATTGGGAATGATTGTTTGTGTTGTTAGTTTTGATTGTTGTGAAGCTTTTCCTACTTGTGTTGTATTGTTTGCTTGCATTGGAGTAATTTCCTAGTGTTAGAATTACACGTTTAACAGAGACTGAAAGAAGATGTTAGTCATGGGAAGAGGGTAGGAAAACCGGAAGGTAAAATCGACCCTTCGTGGCATTCGATTTCTTATCCGGGGATAGTTGACATTGTCATTGCATTCACGTGCATAGCATACCAATTCATTAGGTTTAGGATCTTTAAACCAAAGAGGAGGTAAAGAGTACTTTCGTACACTGGTATGAGGGGAAACTGCTTGCTTAGGAGTGCACCGTTTCACATTTTTGAACTCCAGTGGTAGGACGGTAGGAAATCATTCCCATGATACAACAAGAGGATGGCTAGGTTACACATTGTCTTGGTTACTCTTTTATCGTTTTATCATCTTTATTATCACAAGCACTTTATTTATACAATCAATTATTATCTCACAATTTGTGGCCTAGATCGGATTAATAGACACTTTTTAGTGTGTAACCTCACAAGTGAGTTCCCCGTGGATTCGACCTTGACTCACCATACTAAACTAAAGTCGACCCGGTATACTACCGGTTAGATTGGACACCTAGGATTGGGCCATCAAGCTTTCTGGCGCCGTTGCCGGGGACACTCCTTTTGAGCAACAATTACTACTTGTCCTAGTTTTAAAGTTTTCGAGAATAGGTCAGACTTTTCTAATATTATTTCCATTTTCTTTCTTTGTTTCTTGCCTCTTGGTGAGTTACCAAGTGTTATTTTGTAGTGTTTTTATTGTTTCTATCTTGTAGTGGATGACCAAGACTCGACGTGGTAAGGCACCACTTACTCCTCTCATTCCGGATATCAACATGTATATTAAGGAACGAGTAGCTGAGAACAAAGTTGGTCAAGCACATCATGGCTTGGAACTTAGTGCAGATTCCTCCCAAGGATCATCTACCCAAGGCATAGAAATGGACGGTGACATAACAAATGCACAAGTTGATCAAGGGCATGTAGACGCCCCAAACCAAGAACAAAAGAAAAACCTCCATATCCTTAATCCACCAAATCCCAACAATCCGAATCCACCACAAAACAATAATGAACAAAACCGCAACCAATACCAAAATCAAAAAAACCGGAAGAACAATAACAACCCCCCAAACCCACGGCCAATTTGTGATCAAGCCGTGAGAAGAAATGAAACCAAAAATTGAATTTGTTTACCAAATGCAGGAGGAAATAAGTTTGAGGTTAAAGCTCATCTTTTTTGATTGGTTTGAACAAGAGCTCAATTTCATGGGCGCGATGTTGAAGACCCACACTACCATCTTTACAATTTTTATGAATTGTGAAATATGGCCAAAGGTAAAGGTGCTAATAGAGAGTTGACGAGAATGTCTATGTTTCCTTTGTCCTTAGATGGGAAGGCTAAGGATTGGTTTATGTCACTCCCTTACCACTCCTTGACAAGTTGGGAGGAAATCCATAATGCATTATTGAAACAATACTTCACTTCGGGCCGGAATTTGGAATTGAAAGTTAATAATTGTGAGTTTCAAGCAAGGTGAACATGAATCCCTTGGAGTTGCATGGGAACGATTTAACAAGTTGTTGAGAGCTTGCCCTGACCATGGTTATCCATTGGACATGCAAATTCAATTTTTTTGTTGAAAGCTTAGAAAGGAATCCCGAGCCGATGTAGACCATGCATGCAATGGTTCGTTGATGATGAGTGCGGCTCAAGATGTGTACGATGATGTTGAGAAGATTTCACAAAACAACCGCATGTGGGAAACCGGTTCAAGCATAAAACCATTCTTCATACCAACCACCGCAACCACCTACACATTCTTATCAACAACGTCCTACACAAAACATCCCAATCACTCAACATTCAAGTTCAACTACGGAGAAGGAAGAATGATTGGAAAAGTTGATGAAGGATCTTATGGGTGTTGTCTCGACTCAAGCTACAAATATGTAAACGATGATGTCTTCTATAGGCACAGTGACCAAGGATATGGGTACCTTAAGAACGTCCATGAGCGGTCATGATATGAGAATGAAAAACATAGAAGCATCCGTGCGTAACATGGAAGAACAATTGAGTAGAGAAGGTGAGAAGAATGCTAGTAGACCACCGGGCAGTTCTCCACATAACACAAAAAGAAACCCGAGGGGAGTGAATGCTATCATAGCCCAAAGTGGAAGAGTTTGTGGAAATCAAGAGTTTTACTAAAATCAAGTTGGGAACGAGGTTGAGAATTATTTGCACAACACTGATGAAGAGATGGAATTGAGTGAAGAAGATGAGGAAATTGTTGATTAGTTTTTGCAGAAAGACGGTGTGACACAAATTTCGTGTTAATCCCTGAAAATAAACAAAGAAAACACAAAATTGTAACAAATGAAATTGTATTAATTTGTGAAATAAAAAAGCGGGTTACAATCTCTTGAATCCTTTGATTCTCCCTATTTGCAATTAATTGTCTTCCGGATATAGTGGAAGAACTTTGAATTTATAGTTGGTTTTTGATCTCCCGGATATTGCGGAAGAGCTTTGGATTTGCGATCTCCCGGATGTGGCGGAAGAGCTTTGAGTTTATGGTCTCCCGGAAATGGAGGAAGAGTTTTGGGATTTGTGGCCTTCCGGATGTAGCGGAAGGGCTTTGAGTTTATGACCTCCCGAATATGGCGGAAGAAATTTGGAATTGAAGACTCCGGATATCGCGGAAGGCTCCAAAGTTGATGAAGACTTGAAGGGATTTCGTGTTACCTTCGATCTCCTTATGGAAGAAACTTCGACTTTGTGAGAATCTTCGAGCGTTGGAGATACTTTTCGGTCTTCTTTGCTTCTTGGAGAACTTTGAAGATCTTCAAGGGTGTTGCTTCGCCTTCTTGAAGAACTTGAAGGATTGTTTGAAGATCTTCGAGTGTTGTTGATGAATGCTTGAAGCTTTTTGCTCTGAGATTTCCACCAACTCTTCAATGTATCCTCTGTAAATGACTAATGCCTCTCCTATTTATAGTGCTAGGTGATGCCTTTGCATTAATTCGCATTAAATGCGATCACACTCTTGATTGATTTCCAGAAGATTTCACATTTATTATAAATCATTAAATTCTCTTAATAAATTGATTTTTAAAAGATTTTATGATTTATTGAATTTTATATTATTTCCCAATTTTTAATGGAGGGAATAATATAAAATATTTAGACTTAATGGTATGTGTAGTATGTGACAAATATAATGTGTCACACATATATATTTCTACATAGCCATTTAATTATAAATAATCAAATCTCTACATTTCCAAGATATTTTATTTATTTATTTATATCATTTCCTAACATTTTGTATTGGAAATAATATAAAATGAACGTAATTTCGAGACAAATACATTACGTGACATTTATATTATGTCACATAAATTTTTTTATTTCTACAAATGCCCCCTCGAGACTTGTTGTTGTTCCGGTAAAATTATACCGTAACGACGAGTCTCGACTTTATAACCCTGTTTTTATTTTTATTTTTTGAGAAACAAACCTTTTTTGCATTCTGTTTTCTCCTTTTCTTCTTTTTTTTTTATTTTTTATTTTACGTGGACAAAGTAAAAAAAAGAAAAGAAAAGGAAACCAACCCCTTTTCTTTTAAGTCGGCAACGTTTTTTTTTTTTTTTTTTTTTTTTTTTTTTTCTTGTAACAAAGTAAGGGGCCGTTTGTTAAAACTGAACACTGAAATCTGAAGTCTGAAATCTGAAGTCTTAATTCTGAATAAATTAAGTAACTGAATATTTTAAGTGCTGAAATTGATTAGACTGTTTGGCAACACTTATTATATCTGAAATTAGAATTTGTTTCGTGAGTGTGTATGTGGGTGTGGGTGTGTGGAGGGTGGGTGTAGGGTGGGTGGGGGTGTTAGTGTGGGGTAATAGGGGTGTAGGGTGGGGTGTGGGTGTGTGGGGGTGGGTTGTGTGGGCGTGGGGTGGGGGGTGGGTGGGGGTGGGTATGGGTGGGTGGTGGTTGTGGGTGTGGGGTGGTGGGTGTGGGTGTGGTGGGTGTGGGTGTAGGGTGGGTAGGAGCGGGGGTGTTGAAGTGGGGATGTGAGGGTGTAGGTGGGTGTGGTTTGGTCGGGTGTAGGTGGGTATGAGGGTGTGGGGTGTGGGGGTGGGTATGGGTGGGTGAGGGTGTGGGCGGGTGTGTGGTGTGTAGGGGTATGGGTTGTGTGGGTGTTGGGTGGGTGGAGGTATGGGTGTGGTGTGGGTGGGGGTATGGGTGGGGTGGGGTGGGGGTGGGGTTGGGGGTAAGGTGAGGGTGGGGTGTAGGTGTGAGGTAGGTATAGGTGTGGTGTGTACCCCTACCTAACGTAGATTTATTGAAAAAATTCAGCATTAAGTAGTTCCTCAATCACTTAAAATTTTCCATAATTTTTCACAGGAAATTCAGAAGATCTTAATTAATTAAGATGTGTTAAAAAGTATTATCAAACAACACTTATTTTAATAATCACTTATTCTTTTAAGAATAAGTGTTAAGTGGTGTAAGCAAACAGGCACAAAGAAAAGGAAACCAAATCCCTTTCTTTAAGTCGGCTGGGCCTTTTTTCGTTTTTTTTTTTTTTTTTTTTTTGGATAAGCCAATCACAATTGAGTAAATTTTGTCCCACATTGCTTAGAAGAGCCTTGATTCTTTCTATCTTCTCCTATATAAATAAATCTTCACCTCTCTTTCAAGCACACCAATTCTTCTTCAACCCCAAAAGAGTCAAGGAGCTGAGAGTCTCAGGCATTCCTCCTCTATAGTTGGCTAACTGGCCATGTCGACTGCTGATTGGAAGTCGATTGTCAATATTTTTTTTTTACTTTCATCTTTCTCGTCGGCGGTTGACTAAAAGTCAAATTTTTTTTTTGGTCTTGTTTTTTTGTTTGATTATTTTTCCTTGCTTTGCAGGGTAACCGGAGGCCATATTGGTGGTTGCTGTTTTGAGGTTGCCTACCTCACCACTTCAGAGATTAGAAGCCGTTTTGAGGTTGCCTTGCCTCACCACTTTGAAGATCAGAACCGGTTTTGAGTTTTCCATTACCTCACCATTTTGAAGATCAGAAGAAGCTTCGAGGTTGCCTTTACCTCACCATATTGAAGATCAGAAGAAGCTTTGGGGTTGCCTTTACCTCACCATTTTGAAGATCATTTACCTCACCATTTTGAAGATCAGAAGCATTTTCGAGGTTGCCTTTACCTCACCATTTTGAAGATCAGAAGCATTTTCGAGGTTGCCTTCACCTCACCATTTTGAAGATCAGAGATGGCCATCTTCAAGGACATTACCGAGAGGGGCAAGACATATCTTGTTGTTCTACACGATGCGCATGCTAAGGTAGAGTCCGGGATCAAGCTCCAAGTATGTCCGTCTATCCGCGATTCGTCTACTGAGGACCTTCAACCTCGCGACAACAAGGAAGCATTACAACTCTATGGAGAGCTCCCACGAACACGAGGCGACCCGTCCTACACCTTGCGCTCTCCGCTTAACAGCAGGGATGCTCGAAAGCATGAATTTTCGACTTTGGGCCATCGAATTATTTCCAATGAAGTGCAGTGGGGAAGCCAACTCAAAACGCAAGGGGCCTTCGTTCCCTCGGAGCTTTACTGCGGGTGGCTTGAAGATGTGCTTTCCCGCAATCATGAGTTACTCAGACAAATTGGCCTGCACGATGCTTTGTATGCTTCAATGTTCACTTATGCGATAGATCATCATGTGATTCGGGCCTTTTGTGAAGCATGGTGTCCTGAAACCAACACACTTCACACTGATGTTGGGGAGTTGTCCATTTCATTGACGGATTTGCAGGAAATTGGTGGCCTTTCCGTTAGTGGGGATCTATACGAAGAAGTTATTCCTAGCTCGGTGGAATTGATGGGTCCTAGATCTTCTCACTCGAAGTCCCTTCCAGACAGTTGTCGATATTTGTTTGCGGCATTCCTGGAGTGTCAGGAAGAAGTTTGTGATAGGGATCGTCCCAAGGCTTCGATCGCAAAATGGATCGACTTTTGGTGCCGAAATCCTAACCCAGTGAAGGGAGCAACCGTCAAAGACGCACCGTGTCAGAGTTCCGAGAAAGATGAGATTCCCTTCAACATTCTCCAAATCAGAAAGGACTTAAGGGATGAGACCTACCTAGCAGCTTTGGTGGCGTGCTGGCTATGTACATTTGTCCTTCCAGCTGAAGGGTCTTTCATTTGGCCTTCAACTTTCAAGATGGCCAGTTTGATCGCTCGTGGGCAGACAAGATCGCTTGCTATTCCGGTGCTGGTTAGCATATACCGGGGTTTGAACCGAATTTCTCGTTCTTCTACACCGGAGCGGGCCGGCGTCTTTATCCCGTGGCACTACATATTTGGGTGGTTGGCTCGGTATCTTGGCACACACAGGAGAGATTCTACAAAGTTGAGTGAACCTTTGATGGTTCGATTCTCGGGAGCGAGCGGTTCAAAGGCTTTTACTGATCAGACGGACAGGGACCTTATTCATGGCGGTCGCGATATTGACTGGCTTGCGACGGGAACAAAGTTTGAGCGTACTGTGACTAAAGTTGATGATGGCCAATTGTCCATCCATGAGAAAGAATTCTTTTTAGCTGTCCGCTCCGGTATTTTGGTGTTCCATTGCCTTGGTTCTTGTTGGGTTGAGCCTTACAACCCATGCATGTTTGCACATCAGTTTGGTTTTCATCAGGGCGTCCCTGCGGAGCTCGTTGTTGATGCACGAAGTACTTCACTTGCGCGAGGTTGGGGACTTTGGACCAAATTTATTGCTCCCCGAAGCGGTTTTAAGCTTGTTTTTCCCACAGCTTCTGGTGACATCACCCGCCACGTTTCCTAAGGTTACTGGGCATGGTGGGGCAAGGTTCACGGTTCATACTTGTTCGATGGAAGACAATCTCTTATCAATACTGTGAACATGACTGCTCCTCGTCCGAAACAAAGTGCCCCGACAGCTAAAGTGAAAGAGATAAAGTCTTCACATCCTCCAACATCCTCGCCTAATTTGGTCATTCGCCTTCCTTCTGCCAAAGTTACGAAGGGCAAGGAAATGCACGCGGACTTGAGAGAGAAAAGGCGTTCTGAGGTCGTCTTGGATGCTAGCGGGAGTTCTTCACATGGTGATAGGAACTGGAAGCGCCCCAAGCCCGGAGTTGGGAAACAGGTATTCCCTTACTCTTTACAACACGTTAATGTTAACTTGTTTAATTTAACTCATCCATTATTCGTTTGTTTTTTTCCTTATCTCTTTGTCTTGCAACTGGTTTGCAGAGATCCGGTTGAGGTCGGTGGTTCTGCTCTTAGCGAGGATTCTGCCAATGGTCCTGCCGCTCTTGTAATGGAAGCAAGCAAAATAGGAAGAGGACGTGTTTCACCCATGATAGCCGAGAGGCGCGACGCTATCCCATCAACGAACGATGCTGATGTGACTGTGATCCCGATTTGGAAGGCACTTCCGAGACAGAGACCGTAATCTTTAATGGTGATCACGTGTCTGAACACCGAGTTATGGCTGACGGTCCCTCTAAGAGGGATTCTTTTGGGCGGGGCCCCACATCTGCTCCTTTGGCTTTACTCGCGCCACCGCCAGAAGTCTCAGAATTCCAATCCAGTGTCGTGATTTCAAAAGGTCTCAAAGCTTGCACAAAGTGCTATGGACATCCGCCTGCCAGAAGATATCGTGTAAACCCATCGATCAGTTGGCCTCGATTAAAAAAGGTGTTTACGAAATATTCTCTGAGATGGAGCGTGTTGGGGGTTTAGATTTGTCCAACGCGAAAGCTCTTTTGGACACTGTCTTTGAAAATGCCGCCCACTACAAAGCAGGACTAGATGATGTTTCAAGTAGGCTTTCTCAAGAGGCGCATGGTGAAAAACTTTCTATTCTTTGTCAGAAACTTAAGGAAAGCGAGGCGTCCGAGATGGAGTGTCTCCAACACACTCGGTCTTCACTGGACAAACTTACTGACGTGCAAGAAAGGAGAAAAGCGCTTGAGAAAGAACTTTTGATTTTGAAGAGAGAGGAGGATCAGCTTGTTTCTACCCTTAGTGAGCATGAGACGGAGCTGCAGACGTACACTTCTAGATCAATCCAGTTGAGAGACGAGATCACTGACTTGGAGAATATGCCTTCATTTCAGCCAGCTGAAAGTGATGTTTTGGAGAGGATGAGAGAGCTGCTAGAAGGCAACCGCCGTGATCTGAAAAACTTCAAGCTTTTTTCTTAGTTTTTCTTTTGGGATTCTCGGGATCATTTTCCCTTTATTTTTTTTTTAGTTGAGCTTGATAAAGTTTTTCATCATTGTTCCTTTCTAGTTTAGTTTCAAATTTTGTTGTTTTCCTTTTGTATGTAATAAATTCTATTGACATACATCAATAAAACTTTATTATCATTTTCCTTTTATTTTTTTTTTATTTTTTTATTTTTTTACAGGATTATTGCAGTTTAGGCTCGTGCTGTGGAGCATGAATTTTTGGAGTTATGCATAGAACTTCTTGAGAAATTTACCGTTGATTGGGCCAAACTTGACACCATCTTCATCGACCAACTTGTAGGCACCATTAGTGTAGACCTCGCGAACAACATAGGGACCGTCCCACTTTGATGTAAACTTGTTTTTGGACTTGTGTGTCATGATGATAGGTCTTCTCACCGCAAGCACTGTGTCACCGACTTGGAAGGATCTTGGGCGGACTTTTTTGTTGAATGCCTTTGACAACCGGGCTTGGTAGCATTCAAGATTTTGCTGAGCCTGAAACCGTTTCTCGTCCAATGCTTTCAACTCTTCAAGGCGAAGGCAGGCATTTTATTTGTCAGTTAAGCCTTCTTGGATAGCGATCCTCAGTGAGGGTATTTTCTGCTCAAGAGGTAGCACGGCTTCTACACCGTACACAAGCAAATATGGAGTGGCTTGAGTCGGAATCCGAAAGGTTGTGCGATAGGCCCACAAAGCTTCACCCATTCGTTCGTGCCAGTCTGTCTTGTGTCTTGCCACGACCTTCTTCAACAAGTTGCATAACGTCTTATTGAAAGCTTCGGCAAGTCCGTTGGCCGGCGCATTGTACATGGACGACTTGTGCCGCTTGAAGTTGAGCGCTCACACAACTTATCCACCAAGCTATTCATGAACTGTTTCCCATTATCCGTGATAATGTCGCGTGGAACTCCATAGCGATAGATGATGTTTACTCGAATGAAGCGGACTACATCCTCTTTCTTTACCTGGCGTAATGCAACAGCCTCAGCCCATTTTGAGAAGTAATCAGTAGCCGCCAAGATGTAAAGATGTTGGCCTGATGATTTCGGCAGCGGACCAACCACGTCCATTCCCCAAGCATCAAAAGGCCATGCCGCTACAGTTGGATGCAACGGCTCAGGAGGCTGATGTATGAGGTTGGCATGGAATTGACATGCTTCACATTTTCGAGCGTAATCCATGCAATCTTTCACCATGGTTGGCCAATAATATCCCATCCTTTTGATGCGGAAGTGGAGCTTCGGACCAGATTGATGGGCGCCACAAATCCCAGAGTGAGCCTCCTCTATAGCGTGATGAGCTTCATCTTCTCCGAGGAAATGGAGAAATACTCCTTCAAATGAGCGGCGATACAAAGTGTCATTGTGAAGCAAGAAGCGTGGAGCCCGACGTCTTATGTCAACTTTCTTCTTTTGATCGTCAGGGAGTCTCCCGTGTTTTAAGTACTCCACTAATGAATGGCGCCAATCCTCTTGGTCTATTTCATAGACACACACGGCATGGCTTTCATTATCATCCCCCTCATCTTCTCCAAAGTATGGAGGAACCACCCACTGCTCGCAGACGGGGACTTGCATCTTTCCATCACCGATTGCCATCGTCGCTGCCAAATTTGCCAGAGCGTCTGCTTGCTTATTTTCCTTTCTCGAAACATGCTCAATTGTAACATCGCCAAGGTAAGAAATGATTTTCCTTGCATAATTGCAGTATGGGACTAATTCCGGCTTTTTTACATCGTAGGTGCCTTCAAGCTGGTTGATGATCAACTGAGAGTCGCCGTAGATGTTCAGTCTGCATTGCTTCATATCCATCGCCATCTCAAGCCCTAAGATCAAAGCTTGATACTCAGCAACATTGTTGGAGCAACATTCTGTCAATTTGAAGGAGTATGGCAACACTTCACTTTCCGGGGAAACAAAGATGACTCCGGCACCAGCCCCATCTCGTCGCGCTGCCCCGTCAAAGTACATTCTCCACGGTGGAAGGACTTCAATCACCATGACATCCTCATCAGGCAGATCGTCGGATAGTTCCCACTCTGCCGGGATAGGGTGATTAGCCAAGAAGTCTGCGAGCACTTGCCCTTTACAGCCTCTTGAGGCACGTAAATAATTTCAAATTGCTGAAGTTGGAGATACCACCTTGCCAGCCTGTCAGACAACACGGGCTTGGTCATGACAAACTTCAGAGGATTTGCTTTTGACACCAGATGTATAGTGTGAGCTTGAAAATAGTGTTTTAGCTTCTGGATGGCAAATATGAGTGACAAACAGAGCTTCTCAATTGGGGAGTATTTCAGCTCGTGCGGAGTCATCGTCCTGCTCAAATAGTACAATGCATTTTCTTTGCCTTTGTCATTCTCTTGAGCAAGCAAGGCGCCAACTGATCGTTCTTGCGCAGTAATGTAAAGGATTAGAGGTCTACCTTTGACAGGAGCTGCCAAGACCGGAGTATTCATCAAGTACTCTTTAATGTTTTCAAACGCCTTTCTGCACGAGTTATCCCATTGAAATGGAACTCCCTTTTTCATCAGGTGGCTGAAAAGTTGGCATCTTCCGGCGAGGTTTGATATAAACCTTCGTATATAGGCCAGTTTACCCTGCAGGCTTCTGAGTTCACGCAGGTTACGAGGCTCAGGCATCTTCACGATGGCTTCTACCTTGGAGCGGTCAATTTCTATTCCCCGATGTCGAACGATAAATCCAAGGAACTTCCCCGAACTGACTCCAAATGCACATTTGAGCGGGTTCATTTCAGTTGGAATCTTCTAAGTCTATCAAAGACTAATCTCAAGTCGTTCAAGTGGTCAGCCTTCTTCTTCGACTTTACAACCAGATCATCAACATAGCATTCAATGTGTTGGTGTAGCATGTCATCAAAGATCTTCTGCATGGCATGTTGATAAGTTGCCCCTGCATTTTTTTGACCAAAAGGCATCACTTTGTAACAGTAGATTCCCTTAGGCGTTCGAAATGCTGTGAATTCTTCATCTTCAGGAGCCATTCGAATTTGATTGTACCCAGACGATCCATCCATGAAGGACAACGCCTCCTGACCTGTGATTGCATCTACCGTCAACTCAGTGATTGGTAGGGGAAAATCATCCTTTGGGCATGCATTGTTTATGTCCCAAAAATCAACACAAATGCGAATCTGACCATTTTTCTTTCTTACGGGCACGATGCTCGAGATCACGGATGAAGCCTGCTTCAATGAGCTTGTTGACTTCTACCTCTATGAGTGTGATAAGATCCGGCCTAAATCTTCTTTGAGCCTGCTTGACAGGGCGTGATCCTTTCTTTACGGCCAACTGATGGACAACAACCTTTGGGTCAAGCCCGGGCATTTCTTTGTACGTCCAAGCGAATATATCCTTGTATTCTTGGAGGATTTTGCGGTATCTCTCTTCTTCTTCTGGAGACAAAAGAGCACTTACGAAAGTTGGTCGTGGCTCTTCTTTAGTGCCGAGGTTGATTTCCTTCAACTCATCTACTGTGGATTTGACCCCTTCTTCTAATTCCGGGAGTGCTTCTTCCGCATCTTCTTCAACCTCATCATTTTCCAATGTGATATGATAGACGAAAGCCTGTTCTTTCACTTCGTCAAGTTCCATGACTTCTTCTGATCCCGTTTTAGTCTTGGTGGGGTAAGGTTCTTCACCGACGGAGATAACATACGAGGATCCAACGCTTTCTTCAGGCTCATTTTCTTGTAATTCCGGATGCACATGCTCCACATTGCACTTGGTGTCGGTTTTAGTGTACAATACCGTGCGCACCTTAGCTTTCATTATATTTCCACAGTGTATGACAAGACCTGTGTGACGCTTCATTCTGGACGGGACCAGACTATTGATTTCTTTAGAGTCAATATTTGTTATATCTTTCCCCAAAGCATTCATATGTGCTGATCGTCTTCGCTTGTTGTTGACTTTTGGTCTTGACAGATTCTTGGTTGTGACAGAAAGCCTTTCGAAGACTGAGACGCATTCTTTATTAGGTTGTAACCTCTCAAACACCGATGGCCTTGGAGGTAGAGGTTCCGGAATGTTCGTTGGAGATGATTCATCTTCAACCCCGATGTAGTTATTGCTTGCCTTTCTTATCGCAATGCGGACGGGTGATGAAGGATTATATCCCAGGCCTGTCCGGGATCCGATAATGGGAACTTTTGCTTTAGTGGCCTTACGTGCTTCTTTAGATTCTTTGCTTTTTGCCCCCATTTTTAGAGCAGGGCTTCGGGACCCATTTGCTGCCTTTGCGAGGAGTTTGTAAGCGATAGGATCAAAACCTTCTTTTCTTGTGGTTGGACATGTTCCATGTTCTATAACAGCACCTTCTTTAGGACGGGTAAACCCATGTAGAGGAGCATCCATCTTCATGGCATTGATCCTGGGAAGCGGCAACGTTAGTCCACTTAATGCTTTGGATTTTTGAGGTGGATATGTGTCTTCACATTCCTTTGAGGCATGTTGAGGCTCTGATGACTTTGTCTCTTCACGCTTGCCAACCTCTCTCTTATTTTCAGATGGCATGGCCTTCTCCTCATCATCCTTTTCTCGTGACTTGGAATCGCCTACTAACTTCAAAAGAGCAGGCTTCATGTTAAGGGTGAATTTACGTGTTTTATAACGCTATATTTTATAATGTTTTCCCCCACATTCGTATGAATTGCATGGAAATCACGTGTTTAGATGGAATTATTGAGCAAATGACATTTTTAATGAGTTAATCGCAAAGTTGGTGAATTTATATGTTTTAATTATGATTTTATGTTTATTGGAATTATGTTACGCTTTGCGGTGTTTTTGATGTCATGTAGGTACAATTATGTGGCTCAATTGATGATCAAATGTTGATGAATTTCGAGCTAATTCAAGTTAAAAGAGATAATGGTGAATTGGATAGAGAAGAAAAGAAGATAAAGATGGAATTATCAAGTCTTGATCGAAATTTGGACTAGCGTTCATCCGAGCCGAACGAGCGTCCAAGACTGAACGGGCGTTTGATAAGTGGACGAGCGTCCAGAATCGTATTTTACATTCAGAGAGTTCAGACGCGTTCTGAACGAGCGTTCACCCTCCGTCCAAAGCAGACCGGACGAGCGTCCACAAGGCCGGACGGGCGTCCAAGCACCGCCTCAGCCTAAACCGACCTAAAAACCTATAAATAGGCGCGATTTCTCAAACCCTAATCACCATATTTCGACCCTAGGCGGCCACAAGCCCCTTTGGGGCAGCTTTTGCTGCGTTTTTTCTCTGCAATAAACATCTTTTTAATTTCTTTTCAATTATGTTATTTCTATTCCAACGATGAGCTAAGGCTAAGCCTAGAACAAGCGTGTGAAGCAAATCTCTGCAGCGTTTCAATTTCTTCTTTGGATGTTTCGTGAGTTTTATTTAAAGTTCGTTTCTTTATTATGCGTTTTTATTGATTATGCAATTTATATCGAGAGATGGTTGCTTATTTGATGTTTAACGTTGATGAGAATCGTTGTTAGACCTAGATCACCATGATAAAGTTTGGATCTTTAACCTAAAAATAACGAGAGTTGATAGGTTAAATATCTAGGTTGCTAGATTGAGAAATCTTACACCTTGTTTTGGTAGCATCAATCTTATAGATCGAGAGATGAGAGATTGATAGGCGGATTATCTACGAAAGTAGGAATTCATACGTTTGGTAGGTGAACCACAACCTTTATTAAATCTTCACTAAACGATCTAGGGTAGAAGTTGAGAGTTGTGAGATAGGTGGATCATAGCTTGTTCTTCGTTAAATTAATTGAAATTACCTTTGTGCCTTGTTCTTCGTTGCTTAGTTAGAATTTTATTTTCGTTTTAGTTTTTAGAATAGAATTAGTTAATACGTGTTCGAATTATCTTCCGGCTTTGGACCGACAATCCTCTCGTCCGGTTTATTTTCCGTTTTAGTTTAGTAATAAATAGTAGTGACAAAAATTAGGAGAATTAATAAGGACTAGATTAAACAACCTCGATTCCCTGAGATCGACTCCGGTATTAATCGCTGTACTACGATCCCTACACTTGGGGAAATACCGGATTTATAAATTTATTACTTGTTGTTTTTCATAGATAAAATCCGTGACAAGTTTTTGGCGCCGTTGCCGGGGAATCGGTACGGTTGTCTAGTTTTATTAGTTTTTCTAAGCTGTTCCGTTTTTCTTATCTTAATTTCTTTATATTTCTTGCTTTTAGGTAGACTTTAGTTCGGTTATTGGGTTTTTAATCGTTTAGGTTTTGTAGTATTCTATTAGGTTTCTCCCACTTTATCTCGTTTTTATTTTCCTATCTGTTTCTGTTTTTCTGTCCTTTCTGTCCCCCGTTTTCCCGCTCGTTTTTTCTCGTCTCGTTTTTTTTTTTCCTGTCCCAGACGGGCGTCTGAGCAATCAAACGCCCGTCCGTTTTAAAATTCTCAACTCTGTATCGTTTTTACCAAGTCAGACGAACGTCCATCAAATTTGGACGCCCGTCCTGTTCTTCAGCCTTCCGGACGAGCGTTCGGATTTCCAAACGCCCGTCTGGCCTGTCTGTCACCGTTTTTTTTTATTTTATTTTTGTTTTAGGTAGATATCGTGGTTTAGGGTTTCTGTTTTCGTAGGTAGGTTTCGTAGGTAGGGTTCTGAGGTTGAATCATCTGACTCCACGTTTTTCACGGTCAAATTTTTGGATAAAAGGGATCGTTTTAGCACTCATTAGTATTTTGGCCGTAACTTTCGGCTCGAGTGTCCGTTTGGAACGCAGGACCCCAAGTCGGAAAGCTCGTTCCGACGCCGACGACGTGGCAAACAGTCGGAGGCCGTCCGACACCGTTTTCGAGGTCAAAATGCACTGTTTTCCCTTCCATTTTGGGCTCAGAAGATTTCAACACGTTTTTTTTAGTGTTTTCTGTTTTTTCTGTTTTAAATTTTTCGTAGTTTAGATTTCTGTTTTTGTTTCATACAATCTTCCATCTAGGATTGAGGACATGGATGAGCAAAGTAAGATCGCCATGCTGAAACAGCAGATGGCATCTCTTCAAATGTCGCTTAATCCTATGAATCCGACCCCGTCTTTTCCACGAGAACTCTCCCCGTTCGTTCGTGGAAGATGTTGTCGACCCGGCCATCTTTGTTGGCCGTGTCGGTCTCTTCCCCCGCTTTGGATATCAAGTCAATTCTTTCCATAATCGGGAAATTTCGGTCCGGTCACATGTCGAATTGTGACAACGTGGGACATACTGCTCGTTTCTGTCCTAAAAGTGGACAGCACGCTTTCATTGGCCAGAACAATCAGACATTTGATAATCAGTTCTCTGGCCATAGCAATTTTCAAAATCAGGGTTTCAATTTTCAGAATCAAAATTTCAATCAAAACCCGAATTTCAGACCAGACCAAGATATCAATTTTTCCAATCAAAGTTGGTCGGGCCAATCTTTTCCACAACACTTCCATAACTCTCAGTCTAACGATCTTGAAGCTAAATTGGAGGTGATCCAATCCTTTCAGAAGGAGCAAAAGGATACTATCCAACGCCTTTTTGGTAGGCTTGTGGATATTAGGCAAATGGCTCAAGACCAAGGCATTGACCTAACTCCCACACTCCCTTATGGTGGAGAAGATGCTTACAACAATGATGGTGCAAGTCATGAGAATCAATTCCAATATCACCACAACTATGCACCAGCATACAATGGTGGGAGTAGTAACTATCCTTGTTCTCCGTTGGGTCAAGATCGAAGCCATTGGCAACAAGGGACGACTGATGAGCTAGAACCTGATGTGGATCGGCTTAAGTTACAAAGGTTAGAGACTTCCTTCCCTCCTGCAGGGTGTGATGATAAAGACGGTTGTCCTAGGAAAGAGCCGACATTAGAGATGGTTGAAGATGTTAATCACCCGGTGTTGGAGGATATAAAGGACACTGTGCCTGAATTAGAGATAAATCACCCGGAGGAAGTCACATTAGAGGAGCCGTTGAAGCCGCAGAGTGTTGAGGTGATTGTGGATAAGAGAATGAAGGATGAAGAAGAGGAAGAACCTGAAGATTTAGACCTTTCCTCTCCTCTCAAGAATGTTATGCATCTAGACAAGTGCACTCCTAAGATTCCTTGGTATGCTTCCATCGTAAACTACCTTCATTCCCAATATCTTGATCCAAAAATGTCTTATCAGGAGAAGAAGAAGTTCTTCTCTGATATGAAATACTTTGTTTGGGATGAGCCTTACCTCTTCAAAATCTGTAAAGATGGTTTGCTAAGGAGGTGTGTTCCAGAATCTGAGCAACGCGACATTATTGAGCAATGCCATAGTGGACCCACTGGTGGTCACTTTGGTCCTTGGAAAACCGTTGCTAAGATCCTCCAATCCGGTTTTTATTGGCCCACGATCTTTAAGGACACGGAAGCTTTCTGTAAAGCTTGCGATAGGTGCCAAAGAACCGGTGCTCTAACAAGGCGATTCGACATGCCACTGAAACCCATTCTTGAATGCGAAGTCTTTGATGTATGGGGCATCGATTTTATGGGACCATTCCCATCATCTTGCGGTAACAAATACATCTTAGTCTGCGTAGACTATGTATCAAAATGGGTGGAGGCAATAGCCACTACTCGCAATGATCATAAAACGGTCATGCAATTCCTGAAGAAAAACATCTTTGTGAGGTTTGGATGTCCACGTGCCTTGATTAGTGATGAAGGGACACACTTTTGCAACCGACCCTTGGAAAAAGTCCTCGAGAAGTATGGTGTTCGTCACAAAACTGGCACACCATATCATCCGATGACTAGTGGTCGTTGAGCGAAGCAACCGAGCTTGAAGAAGATCCTGGAAAAGACAAGTTAACGATCATAGAAAGGATCGGAGTCTAAAGTTGGATGATGTGCTATGGGCATACGAATCGCCTATAAGACCCCCATGGGTACATCACACTATCGATGGTTTATGGAAAATCATGCCACTTGCCAATCGAATTAGAGCATAGAGCGTATTGGGCCATTAAATTCTTAAACTTCGATACCCAATCTTGTGGAAAACATAGATTGCAACAGTTGCATGAGTTAGATGAGTTTAGACTCCAAGCCTACGAGAGCGCCATGATCAGTAAGGACAGAATGAAACTCCTTCATGATGAAAAGATCAAGCAGCGAGAATTTCAAGTCGGGGAGCAAGTTTTACTGTATAATTCCAGGTTGCATCTGTTCCCTGGAAAGTTAAGGACACGTTGGTCCGGCCCCTTTGAGATTCTACAAATTATTCCTGGAGGCGTTTTAGAGTTAAGAGGTCATGGTGACCAGCCGTTCAGAGTGAATGGTCAAAGGTGCAAGCATTATATTGGTCAACCCAAAGAGAAACCTTTGATTGTTCATTTCCTCGACATCCTCGGGTGTGGTACCCCTGAAGTCAACCAGTTTGACGAGTTTTCGCCCGATTTGTTTTCTGAGGGTGACGGCAGCGATCCAGTAGAGGAAGTTCTGGCTGGTAGTTGGGATATGGAAGAGTTTGCAAGGGAGCGAAGGTTAAAGAGAAGACTGAAGAAGGAGAAGTCCACAATGGGGAAAATTAAACGTGCTTGGAAAGCTATCAAAGATTTGACCCCATGTGTGAGATGCTGTTTCTGCAGCCACACCACTGATCAGAGCTTACACGATGTAGTGGCTGGAAGAAAGGTTAAGTGGCCTGATCCAGGCTGAGTTTCAAGTGTGTCTAGCCAAAGACACTAAAGAAAGGCGCTTGTTGGGAGGCAACCCAATATTAAGAGAAGTTTTTGCTATTATTATTAAAAATTTTTTTATATTTATTTTATTGTTTTTGCTTTTCGAATAAATACGGAAGATAGTTCTCTTCTCGTTGCATTAGATAGTTTTTGTTTCGTTGTATTAGGGTTGTTTTGTTTTGTCTTGTGTCGTCGTGGGTTTTGGTGTCGGTTTTTGTGATCAGGTAACTTGCATGAGCTGAATTTGAAAAAATCCATATGACCTTCCTCCTGCCGACATTATATCTGTGCACTACATTTCACATAGGTTTGGTTTTTATCGGTTCTTGCATCGCTTATGCTTTGTTTTATGATATTGCCTCGTCTATAATCTTTTGTGCCCCTATCCCCGAGGTACGTTTTGTGTTGTTTTTCATGTATGCGGGATATTTGCTATAGCACTTGTGAGCTTTCGGATGATGTCAGTTTTCTGGTGGATGGTCCACAGTTTACCGCTTTCATCAAGCCTTTCTGGAGTTGATACGTAGCACTTCCGGAATTGCCACTTTAGAACTACAATCAGCTAAGTTTCTCTTATTCTGCACAACATGAGGACATGTTGTTATTTAAGTGTGGGGGAGGGGAATGATCGCTATGTATCTACCATTTGCTTAATATATGATGTTTCTGTGCAAAATGGGGGCGCTTAATTTTTCAAATTTTTTCGACACTTTTGTTTTTGTTTTGTCCAGAGTAGGCAATACACGTTTTTGTTCGGTTTGTTATATTCATCGATGCTTTATACCATATTTTTTAGTGAGTTAGTTGTTTCACCAAGATTTATTTTTCACGTGCCATAGTGAATGATGAGCTATTTATAAAGTTATACCCCGTTTTGGATTAGTAGTTTTTGATTATCTTATAAGTCATGTGCTTAGTGCTACGTATATATCGTGAGATTTATGATAGTTTGTATTTAGATCCAAAGTATGAGATACTGTGAATATCTAGAAGTTTGAATGTGATAAGTAACACGTAACTAATGTCGAAATGAACAAGTTGAATTAATAATGAATCTATTGTGTGTGTCGGAAGCTAGTCGATGATTTGAGTGTGGTAGGGTGTACCACGTATGTCCTATTCCACTATGATGACCAAAAGCTCACGACAGTTAGGAAAAGCTGCCTTATGATTTGAGTAAGGTAGGGGATTATCTCGAAATGTCCTATTCTGCTATGAGGGCAAAAGCTCACCCTAATGTGTGTTGGAAGTGAATGAATTCAATCAACTTAAGATATGTTATGAAATGAATAAGACTAAGTTATCGTCTATCTTATCCCCAGTAGAAACTGACAGATATGTTGTAGGGGTTATCCTCTGAGTATTTCAGAAAGGCCCTAGATATATTCGATCATTCTTTTTGGGATATTTCACGTTTGTAGGGTGCACCTTATGAGTGTCACTTATTGCTAGTCTAGAGGGGGTGTTAGCTAGTTTTACTTTGAATTATTCAAGTTTGGATTTAGTGGAAATTTTCTATGGCTTTGCACACACACGGTGGTGAACTTCTAATTTATTGACTATGTGGTATATGTGTTGAGGTGTCTATATTCTTTCCGAGCCTTTATCTTGTTTTGTTTTGCTCGGGACGAGCAAAGTTTAAGTGTGGGGGAGTTGTTAAGGGTGAATTTACGTGTTTTATAACGCTATATTTTATAATTTTTTCCCCCACATTCGTATGAATTGCATGGAAATCACGTGTTTAGATGGAATTATTGAGCAAATGACATTTTTAATGAGTTAATCGCAAAGTTGGTGAATTTATATGTTTTAATTATGATTTTATGTTTATTGGAATTATGTTACGCTTTGCGGTGTTTTTCATGTCATGTAGGTACAATTATGTGGCTCAATTGATGATCAAATGTTGATGAATTTCGAGCTAATTCAAGTTAAAAGAGATAATGGTGAATTGGATAGAGAAGAAAAGAAGATAAAGATGGAATTATCAAGTCTTGATCGAAGCTGGACTAGCGTTCATCTGAGCCGAACGAGCGTCCAAGACTGAACGGGCGTTTGATAAGTGGACAAGCGTCCAGAATCGTATTTTACATTCAGAGAGTTCAGACGCGTTCTGAACGAGCGTTCACCCTCCGTCCAAAGCAGACCGGACGAGCGTCCATAAGGCCGGACGGGCGTCCAAGCACCGCCTCAGCCTAAACCGACCTAAAAACCTATAAATAGGCGCGATTTCTCAAACCCTAATCACCATATTTCGACCCTAGGCGGCCACAAGCCCCTTTGGGGCAGCTTTTGCTGCGTTTTTTCTCGGCAATAAACATCTTTTTAATTTCTTTTCAATTATGTTATTTCTATTCCAACGATGAGCTAAGGCTAAGCCTAGAACAAGCGTGTGAAGCAAATCTCTGCAGCGTTTCAATTTCTTCTTTGGATGTTTCGTGAGTTTTATTTAAATTTCGTTTCTTTATTATGTGTTTTTATTGATTATGCAATTTATATCGAGAGATGGTTGCTTATTTGATGTTTAACGTTGATGAGAATCATTGTTAGACCTAGATCACCATGATAAAGTTTGGATCTTTAACCTAAAAATAACGAGAGTTGATAGGTTAAATATCTAGGTTGCTAGATTGAGAAATCTTACACCTTGTTTTGGTAGCATCAATCTTATAGATCGAGAGATGAGAGATTGATAGGCAGATTATCTACGAAAGTAGGAATTCATATGTTTGGTAGGTGAACCACAACCTTTATTAAATCTTCACTAAACGATCTAGGGTAGAAGTTGAGAGTTGTGAGATAGGTGGATCATAGCTTGTTCTTCGTTAAATTAATTGAAATTACCTTTGTGCCTTGTTCTTCGTTGCTTAGTTAGAATTTTATTTTTGTTTTAGTTTTTAGAATAGAATTAGTTAATACGTGTTCGAATTATCTTCCTGGCTTTGGACTGACAATCCTCTGTCCAGTTTATTTTCCGTTTTAGTTTAGTAATAAATAGTAGTGACAAAAATTAGGAGAATTAATAAGGACTAGATTAAACAACCTCGATTCCCTGAGATCGACTCCGGTATTAATCGCTGTACTACGATCCCTACACTTGGGGAAATACCGGATTTATAAATTTATTACTTGTTGTTTTTCATAGATAAAATCCGTGACACTTCAGATAGAATTTTGCATCTGCAAAGTGAGTCTCGGCCTCAGTGAAAGGTTTTTCATCAGCAACGACCTTCAATAACACTCCATTGCGCCAATACTTAAAGCATTGATGAAGGGTTGAAGGGACGACTCCGTTCTCATGTAACCACGGCCTCCCCAGCAACATGTTGTAGGATGTCCTAGCATCAATCACATGGAACAATGCACTCGAAGATAACTCCTCGATCAAGATGTCAAGTCTAATCACCCCAACGGCTCTCTGCCCCCCTGGGTTGAATCCATGGATCATAAGGCGGCTGTCGGGGAGTTCATCCATAGATATGCATAACTCTTTCATGACTCGGAGCGGCAATATGTTGACAGCCGATCCTCCATCTAGTAGCACACGATTAACCTTTTGCTCACGGGTGTATGCTGTGACGAACATTGGACGGTTATGAGGCGCTGATCCGAGAAGCATGTCATCATCTGTGAAGGTGATCTCAACCGTGCAAGCGAGCTTTGCATTGTTTGAAGGCTCTTCCTCAGTCAACGAGTCTTCATATTCTTTTACACCATCTCTTTCTTCTGCGTGGATAGCATAACATGGGACAACTTCATCCTCTGAGTTTTCTTCGGTTGTCTCAGCTTCGAGGACTCTTTTGGGCATGTATTCTAATCAGGTGATTGGAGTACGAGGGCTTCTGTACTCGACCCCTTCAAGGAAGATGCTCTTCACTTTCTTGTTTACCTTCCTTTGATTTCTTCTCAGCTTTCTTGCCCTTCGGCCTCTTCTTGGCTTGGAAGACTTGGAACAAATCGTCTTTGGTTCTTCCAATTTGAAACAAGGTGACTTCCTTTGCTTTTTCTTGCGAGTCACCAGAATCCATCCATCATCGTTTTGTTCGACAGGCTTCGGGTTTTTCTTTTCTTCCGCAACGACTTTTGCTCGTTTGGGAGACGTTCCAGATTCTTTCTTAGCTATGGGTAGAGAGTCGTTGAATTTAATTTCAACAGGGTCGAGTAATCCGAATTGGGTGGTCATGCAATGACCATTTGTCGGCTCTGCTACGGTGATTTGATTTGTGCTTGCCTTCTCTTCTTCAAGCATGATCTTTCCTTCCTCAGCCAGACGCATAACCTTGTCCTTGAAGACAAATCATTTTTCGATGGGATGACCAGATAATCGGTGATATTTGCAATAGTTTCCTTCACGAGCTCACGCTGCATCTCCCGGTCACTTTTTTTTTGGAAGATCGATGAGCTTTAACTTCAACAGTTCATCAAAAATTACAGGTACATCATAATCGAAGAATGGATACGTCTTTTGTTGCCTCTCGTTCAAGGTAGGCCTACGCCTTTCACCTTGTCGTGGTTCAACCTTCCTCAACTCGGGCTTGATTGGCGTCGGGTGGTTAACTTTTACAGGAGCTACAGTGGTGGCGTTCGACTCCTTCTTCTCCATTTTGGGAGAAGCTTTCACAGACTTCTTAATTTCTTGTTTTTCCTTCCCCTTTCTTGGATCTTGAACAGGGGCCTGACCTCCATTGGCGTCAATACTTAATTCCATATCATGAGCCCGAGTGGCTAACTCCTCAAACGATCTCGGCAGAATCCCTTTAAGGATGTACTGTAGTCCCCAGTGCATGACTTGGATGCACATCTCAATAGCGGAGGCTTCAGAGAGTTGATCCTTGCAGTTGAGGCTAAGGCTTCTCCATCTATTAATATAATCAACTACTTCCTCCTCTTTCCATTGGCGGGAGTTAGTCAACTCTACCATGCTCACGGTTCTACGAGTGCTGTATAAGCGATTCAAAAATATTTGCTCCAGTTGCTCCCAACTGTCTAGAGAGGCAGGGGCGAGATCTGTGTACCAATCAAAGGCATTGCCTTTGAGTGAACGCACAAATTGCTTCACCAAGTGATCTCCATAGGTTCCAGCATTGTTGCAAGTTTCAACGAAATGGGCAATGTGTTGCTTCGGGTTGCCCTTTCCATCAAATTGCTGGAATTTCGGTGGTTGATAACCGGCTGGCATTTTCAGATCATCAATTATTTTGGTGTATGGCTTGATGTAAGTCTGAGACGACTTCATAGACCCTCCAACTTTTCATTGATCGTCCCCATGATGAACTCATGTAGTTGGCTGATCGGAATGGTTCTGTCGGGGGAGATCTTCAGATTGCTTCCCAAGGTAAAGGACTTGGATCCTTCCTGGTCCTTGAAAGAATTTTCTGGAGCAACCTTCATGTTGTTCGCCATATGCAAAGACCTAAAGGGTTCTTGCTCCTTGGAAGTGATGTCAATGTCATCCTCGTCGTCATGCACCATTTCTTTTGACTTGCTCGCCTCTCCAACGGAATCAATCTTGCTGGCGAGCTATGCAATTTGCATGTCTTGAGTCTGAACATGCAACGTGAGGGCTTCAATGGCCTTCGTGAGGCTAGCAATATGATCCTCCAGAGTGGTGGAATTTGTCATCCTTACGTCAGCGGCCATTGGTGATGCGGACCCATAAGATGTTTCCTGTGGGATGACAAGGGGGATGCCAAACTCTTTTGACATACGCCGAGTGATAGGGCCAGAAAGCTATCCCTGAGATGAAGAAGCAGCCCTAGCCGCAGCAATCTTCGCAGTGGTATCCTTTGAAACAACCGCCTTCACAGCAACAACCTTTGGTGCCTTTTGTTCTTGATTTCTTGGAAAAGGAGAGATGAAAGGAGAGATCGGTCCCACCGGGCGTGCCAGAAATTTGTAACACAAATTTCGTGTTAATCCCTGAAAATAAACAAAGAAAACACAAAATTGTAACAAATGAAATTGTATTAATTTGTGAAATAAAAAAGCGGGTTACAATCTCTTGAATCCTTTGATTCTCCCTATTGGAAATTAATTGTCTTCCGGATATAGTGGAAGGACTTTGAATTTAGAGTGGTTTTTGATCTCCCGGATATTGCGGAAGAGCTTTGGATTTGCGATCTCCCGGATGTGGCGGAAGATCTTTGAGTTTATGGTCTCCCGGAAATGGCGGAAGAGTTTGGGGATTTGTGGCCTTCCGGATGTAGCGGAAGGGCTTTGAGTTTATGACCTCCCGAATATGGCGGAAGAAATTTGGAATTGAATACTCTGGATATCGCGGAAGGCTCCAAAGTTGATGAAGACTTGAAGGGATTTCGTGTTACCTTCGATCTCCTAATGGAAGAAACTTTGACTTTGTGAGGATCTTCGAGCGTTGGAGATAATTTTCGGTCTTCTTTGCTTCTTGAAGAACTTTGAAGATCTTCAAGGGTGTTGCTTCGCCTTCTTGAAGAACTTGAAGGATTGTTTGAAGATCTTCGAGTGTTGTTGATGAATGCTTGAAGCTTTTTGCTCTGAGATTTCCACCAACTCTTCAATGTATCCTCTGTAAATGACTAAGGCCTCTCCTATTTATAGTGCTAGGTGATGCCTTTGCATTAATTCGCATTAAATGCGATCACACACTTGATTGATTTCCAGAAGATTTCACATTTATTATAAATCATTAAATTCTCTTAATAAATTGATTTTTAAAAGATTTTATGATTTATTGAATTTTATATTATTTCCCAATATTTAATGGAGGGAATAATATAAAATATTTGGACTTAATGGTATGTGTAGTATGTGACAAATATAATGTGTCACACATATATATTTCTACATAGCCAAGATATTTTATTTATTTATTTATATCATTTCCTATCATTTTGTATTGGAAATAATATAAAATGAACTTAATTTCGAGACAAATACATTACGTGACATTTATATTATGTCACATAAATTTTTTTATTTCTACAGACGGATATGTCAATGTAGAGAAAGAGGATGAGTAGTGGGTGAATGTCCCGAGGATTTTGAAGAATCCGAGAGCAAGCGATTTGAGGACTAGTTTTAAGGAACATGTCTCATTGGTGCCCGCCAAGTCAGATTTGATGCACGCCAATGAACACTATAGATATTCAGATAGTTTTGGGTAAAAAATGACGTGCGCCAATCAGGACCCGGTGTACACCAAAGGTGATCCCAATGAAAGTGAGACGCATGCCAACGATGTTTCGGCACGCTCCAATACCCAACAGGAAAATTCGAAGAAAGGCAAAGAAAAGGTGGTGCATATCGAGAATGAATGGCGACTATCGGCAGCTCAAACATTGAGAAAAGATTCTATTGATTCATTGAGTGGCAGAGGTAAGGAAGGTATGAACTCCACTCCTAAAATTATTGATCTTGAGTCATTACCTTACCCTCCTCGGGAAGAAATTAAGAAGAAAAAGCTAGATAAGAAGTATGCTCGCTTCCTTGACACGTTTCGACACTTAAATGTTAATATTCCCATCATAGAAGCACTCACTAGCATGCCTGTGTATGGTAAGATTTTGAAAGACGTTCTCCCTAACAAGAAGCTATTAGAGGAATATGAGATCATTTGTCTCAATGAGGAATACTCCACCGTGTTGCAACATAAGCTTCCACATAAGCTCAAAGACCCCGGGAGTTTTACCATCCCTTGTGAAATTGGGGGCTTTCTGGTTAAGAGGGTGCTTTGTGACCTTGGCGTTAGCATTAACCTCATGTCTTACGAGGACTTTATCAAACTTGGCATTGGAAATTCGAAGAACACAGAGATGACTCTACAATTAGCAGATAGGTCTATAAAATGCCCAAAGGGATTCATAGAAGACGTGTTAGTGAAAGTTGATAAGTTATACTTCCTAGTCGATTTCGTGGTCATGGATATGGATGAAGGGTATTCAACACCCCTTATTCTCAGTCGTCCATTCTTAGCCATGGGAAGAACTATGATCGATGTTCAATGTGGAGAATAACTTTGAGAGTTAATGAGGATGAGGTCACATTTAATATTTTCAAAGCTATGAAGCATCTGTACAATTTACGAGAGTCATGTTATTTTGTTGATGCATTGTCTTTTCCTTGTATGGATAATACTAACGTGTAGGTCTTTGAAGACAAGCTTGAGGAATGATTGGCCTTGTCCGTTTTTGACAGCGAGAGTGATGATGAGGAGATGCAAGTAGTGATTTCTTATTTGGATGCTGGTCATACATTCAACAGACAACCATGGCATCGATTTCTAGAATTGGAGCATGATGGTCCGCTATCGAAACTTTCAGTGGAGGATCCACCAAGGAATCTTGAGTTGAAATCTCTACCTCCTAACTAGAAATATGCTTTTATTGAAAGTGATAATCTCCATCCTGTTATTATTTCTTCGTCACTAACCAATGTGCAGGAAGATTTGCTACTGAGGATGCTTATAAAACATAAGAGAGCATTTGGATGGATTGCAGCTGATATTCAGGGAATTAGTCCTGAGATTTGTGTTCAAAAGATTATCCTCAATGAAGATGCCAAGCCATGTGCTCAACTACAACGTCGTTCGAATCCCAACATGTAAGAGGTTGTCAAGAAAGAGGTTATCAAGTTATTAGAGATGGGCATTATTTTTCTGATATCTGACATCGAGTGGGTTAGCCCTACTCAGGTTGTACCCAAGAAGAGAGGATTTACCGTGAAGGAAAATGATAAACATGAATGGATTCCGAGAAGGGAAGTCACAGGTTACCGCATGTGTATAGTTTTTCGACGACTCAATGACCATACCAGAAGGATCATTACCCACTTCAGTATATTGTCCCGATGTTGGAGTGGTTGTGTGGGCATAAATTCTATTACATTCTTGATGGTTATTCGGGCTATCTACAGATATTCATTGCTGGTGGTCCCAGAGAAGGGTAAAACTATTGTCAGAGGGGGGGGTGAATGACTATAGTGGAGTTTCAAAATCTTTTCTTGTAATTAAAAGCTTTTGTGCAGCGGATAAGTCCCTTCTTACTAAATTATTTCAAAGTGGTTTAAGCAATCTCAAATATATAATATAAGCAATCAAATGAATGCAGTAAGGTAAAATGCATAAAGTAAATTGACACAAGGCTTATAGTGGTTCAGGGTGGTGTAATCCCTTAGTCCACTCTTCTCCTATGATGATTGGAGGAATTCACTATTGTTTTCACATATATAATAGTACGATTGTCCTTGACTTCCCAAGCTTCACAATCTACAAGACTATCACTCCTTGACTGCAACAGCTTCAATGATTCAGTCTCTTTCACTGCTCCTTGGGATCAAATCCTTCAGCAGCTATCACACACAACTCCTTCTCAGATGGCTCTGATTCAGTTGCTTGATTGATGTGAATTGGATTCACAAACTTGTTGATCAATTTCAATGCTTGATGTTTGAATTGTAATTCTCAGTTTTGAGTTGATCACTAGATGTTTCCTTTTTGCACAGATAGGGGGCTTTTTACTTTAACAGAGTTTCTGCTCAAATTTTTTTTGTGTTCACTTCTTTTTTTCTTTTTCTGTCAAAGCCCTCGATTTATAGCCTTGATTATTCAATTTGAATTTCATCCGTTGTCTATATTAATGAGGGGAGTAATCCTTGATTTTATTCTTGATTCCCCCTTAATTATATTCTCCTTGATTTTAGTGATCGGTTTTATCTTCAAACGTTTACTAGAAAATCCGTCTTTGATTGATCCTCTATTAATTGTGCATTTAATGCTTAATCTTCTGTATCTTCTTCATATTTCAAGAATCTGATCGAGTAAGGTTTACTCAGCCATTCTTTGAATGGTCAAGTGACCTATCTGACTTTGCCGCTTAGATCTTCCTTCACTGTTTTGTCTTCACTCAGCCAAAAGTCAGTTTACTTTGCCGAATCTCTGTTTCCTTCCTTATTCAGTTTAAGGAGAATCTTTATACTTCACTGATCCTTGATTGGGGTGAGATCAGTGTACACCATATTTGAACATTAAGTTTCATCAATTAAAGCATAAGTTAGACTTATCCAAGGTCATCACAGACTTCCTTGGTTATAAGTCAGACCATAATGTCTTCCTTGCTTTTCTGCTGGTGCTTGGCTGGCTTCACTCTACCGAATGTTTGTTTTACTTTTCCGTCCTACCGACTAGTACAGTACTTGTTTGACTCAACTTACACAACATGTCAGACTCTAAGTAAAGACTTATACAAAGAATTCTAACTTATTTCAGGCTTGCTATAACAGCTAGTATGGCCATCATCAAAACATAATAAAATGTTCCTAATAATTTCCCCCTTTTTGATGATGCCAAAACCCTCATAAGCCTGAGCATAAGTAAGCCAAAATTTTCATAATAATGAATAGAATAAAACTCAACAATTTTTATTCATCCATTTAAGGGCAATAAGATATTGCATCTTTTTTTTTATTCAAAAACAAAGGCAAATAGAAATAATTCAATTTAAGCATAAGGTCGACTTCTTCATCTCTTCAAACCTGATGTCTTTGCCTTTGATGCCTTTGCCCTTATCTGTTGGGCTTGCCTTCTTTCCACTGGAGCTTGCAGGCTTTGAACTTCCTTCCCCCTTTTTGGCAGCACCAAAACGTGCTTCAAGATTTGTAGTTGCTGCTTCAGACTCAGGGAGAGGTCCATACCTTTTCTCCAGTATCTTGTTGGTTGCCTCACCAATGTTGAGAAGGGTGTTAAGTTGTTGCCCAGAGTACTCCATGATCTCATCCAGATGTTGAATTTGATGAGTGTGAGAGTTTACAGTGTCCACCAAAGGTTTGAGATTGTTATCAATCTTTTCAGCATGAAATGCAAGGTTGGTTTGGACATGGTAGGGAATAAGATGTTGTAGGTTGCAAAGCAAGTTTCCCTATTTTTCCATTACCTCATCTTGTATCTTGATGTGATCGGTGAGGGCTTCAATCTTATGGTTTAAGGAGGTTGCGTCACTCCTTAAGGCAGCTTTCAGATTTTGCCTGCTGTGATACTGCTTCTCCATGTCTACAATCAGGGGTTGAATGTGCAGATTAAAGACTCTTTCTGGATCAATTTCCTCTGGTGCCACTTCAACATCCTCATCATCTTCATCTTTCTCCTCCTCTACTTTCACCTCATCTTCTTCCTCTTTCTCTTCTTTCTTTTCACTTTCTGCGTCTTCTTCTCTTTCTTCCTTTTCTTCTTTTTCTTCCACATTTGTCTCAGGGTCAGTAAGAGGTTGCTGGGGGGTGTTGGCTTCTTCATCTGCTGGAGATAAGACTTTTTCTGCTGCTGTTCCCCCTTGGTCGATAGTGGAGGAGTTGACAAGTTCAACTGAGTGAGTTTTATCAGCTGGCTCACTTGGCTGTTCATCAACTTTGTTGATGTTCTAGAAAAGCACCTTCAGAAGTGTTAGCTCATCATAAAAAATCTCCATGTTTTCTAGATTGGCTTTAAGATGGCCACCTTCTAAGTGTTCATCCTCTGTCTCCGCTTCTTCCTCTTCCATCTCTTCTTCAGATGAAGTGAGAGCATATCCTTCATCACCTTCTTCCAGATAGGTGATGTACTCTTGTTGTTTTTCTTCCTCCATTGCTGTATCATCACTGATTGTCATAGGTTCGTTCAAGTTGCTGGTATTAGTCAGAGAGGTGTTCTCTTGTGCCTTCTGGGATCTGGTTCTTCGTCCCACTCCTGATCTGCTGCTTTCAAGTTGTTTCCTTTTTCTCCCTTCAGTTGGTTTGGGTTTCATAGATGCCTTGATGTAGGTAAACATTACCAGAGACCTGTGTGGAGCCTGCAGATTTGTGGGTTTCCTTTTCAATGTGTCAAACAGGTGTTAAAGAGGGAACCCATATGATTTCCTCTCCCAGAAATCACCTTTCTTCTACAAACCCTTGCTTGGTGCCGTAATGGACAGATCAATCTCCTTTTGAATCTGGTCTTTCAACCTATTGAATACAAATGTTGCCCAGTCAAATTTAGTACCTTTGTAGATGATTTCCATTAGCTTCACCCATAACTCAGTTAATTATTCCATCGACCCTTTTCTGCCTTCGATGTTTTTGGTGATGACCGGTGCAAATTCAGCAAACGGAAGTTTTAGTGCTGATCTAGGGAGATTGTATGTTTTGCTATTTTTCTTGGGGTTCTTGGCTATCTCAGCCTAGAATTTTTTGATGTCAATATTTGCAAACTTTACATTAGCCGGACCTATCATGGGTAGGTGTAAGAATCTATTGAGAAGACCAGGCGTAATGACTACCTCTTTCCTAAAGATTGAACTTTTTATACAGTCGATATCAGTTTTCTTTGTGATGGGTGCAAACTTGGCATTTTTCCAGAATGCAATCATATTTTCAAAGCAAATTCCATTGATTGGGGGGTTTAGGAAGGTCATAACCCCATATTTGAACAACAATCAACCAAGCGTTGTGCTTGTGCATCATTGTCACAGAAAGAGAGGTAGGGTTCAGGTTTGAAAAAAGATCCAGTGATGATTGATTTTTCATAGAATTTTTCAGTGGGAGAGATTGTAGAAGATGAAGCCATTTCTTTGAGATTTGAGAAAAAAATTTGATTTGCAATAAGAAATAGGGTTTGTAACTTGCAACAGAGTGTAAAGATTTCTGAAAAATCTCTAAGTATGGTTTATATAGGATAATTTGGGTAGTGTGAACGTGGTTTGAATGTGAAAGGATTTTATGACATAATGGCGTGATTTTGTGTATATAAATCATGATATTCCAGTGTAGTGAGGGAGTGGATTGAGCTAAGTAATGATAAATCCCGAGAATCGAGGCGTTTGTAATTAGAAAATTAATATGGTTAACTCCATAATTGTAAATTGATCACGTGTGTAATCATCCACAAATTAATCCTCCATAACTTCCTTATTCTCACGTGTATAAAAGTTGATTTTGTTCACACAATAATTTGCCCATGACTCCAATCTTTATTTAGGTGGAGTGCATTGGCTGGTCACATAGCCAATGTAGTGAATTTTTCACTGAGCTGCTTTATTCTACCATTCCTAACAATCAGTGAAGTTAACTTCACCGAGTACCAGTGCCTTACCTGTTACATCTCCTGTAACGGCAATGGTTTAAACAGCTGATGAAGTCACTTGGCTGATTACTCCAGTTAGCCTCTCTTTGGTACTTAGTCAATTTCAATCATTCCCAACTCAGTTCTTAACATGCTAAATCTTTCATGACTGAGTGGTTTAGTGAAGATGTTAGCCAATTGATCTTCAGTGGGTATGTATTTTAGGATGACATCTCCTTTTTCAACATGGGCTCTGATAAAATGATGTCTCACATCAACGTGCTTTGTTCTTGAATGCAACACTGGATTTTCAGTGATAGATATGGCACTTGTGTTGTTACACATGATTGGGATAGTCTTTTCTTCCACTCTATAATCCTTTAGTTGTTGTCTAATCCAAAGTACTTGTGCACAACAAGTGCCTGCTGCTATATATTCTGCTTCAGTTGTTGATGTAGATATGGAGTTTTGCTTTTTATTGAACCAAGAGAGTAACCTGGTGCCTAGCATCTGGCATGTTCCTGAGGTGCTTTTTCTATCTATCTTGCATCCAGCATAGTCAGAGTCTGAATATGATATCAACTTGAATCCTCCATCTTTTGGATACCAAATTCCAACATTAATAGTGTTTTCCAGGTATTTGATTATTCTTTTGGCTGCTAGAAGATGTGATTCTTTTGGTTGAGTTTGAAACCTTGCACATACTCCTACTGGAAATGCTATATCAGGTCTGCTTGCATTTAGATAAAGTAGGGATCCAATGATTCCTCTATACATTTTCTGATCAACATCTTTTCCAAGAATGACTCTTGCACACATTGGTGTATCTGCTGTGCCACTTGTATCCATACCATACTTGTGTATTAAGTCTTTTGAATACTTGGCTTGACTATTGAAAATCCCATCCTTCAATTGCTTTACTTGAAGACCAAGAAAGTAATTTAATTCTCCCATCATGCTCATCTGAAATTTGCTCTTCATCAAGTTTGCAAATTTCTCACACAGCTTTTCATCCTCTGATCCAAAGATGATGTCATCAACATAGATTTGTACTAGAATGTGCTTGTTCCTTCCTCTAATTTGAATAGAGTCCTATCTATAGTTCCCTTGTTGAATCCATTCTTGTTCAGAAATTGTGATAGTGTTTCATGCCAAGCTCTGGGTGCATGTTTGAGTCCATAAAGAGCTTTCTTGAGTTTGTATACTTTGTCTTCTTTTCCTTTGATTTGGAAACTAGGAGGTTGTTCCACGTATACTTCTTCTTCCAAAAGTCCATTCAGAAATGCACTCTTGACATCCATTTGATAGACATTGAAGTCTTTGTATGCTACAAAAGCTAGAAAGAGTCTGATTGCCTCTAGTCTTGCCACTGGTGCAAATATTTCATTATAATCTATTCCTTCTACTTGAGAATAGCCTTTTTCAACTAGCCTTGCTTTGTTTCTGACAACTGTTCCTTGCTCATCCATCTTGTTTCTGAATACCCATTTTGTTCCAATGATGTTGGCTATGTCTGGTTTGTCAACAAGTTCCCAGACTTCATTTCTTTCAAATTCATTTAGTTCTTCTTGCACGGTTATGATCCAATCTGCATCTTGAATTGCATCAACTATTGTCTTGGTTTCCACTTGTGATAGAAAACATGTTAGCATATGCTCCAGTTGTCTTCTGGTTCTAACTCCTGCGTGAATGTATCCAATGACTTGTTCATCAGGATGAGCTCTTAGCCAATTTAGGTCAGGTTGAAGTTGTTCTTCACTTGGTGCTTCTGCAATTTCAGGTTCTGCATGAGCTTCAAGTTCTGATGCTTCTTCTATTGTGTTGACATGTGGCTCATTTTCATTTTCAAAATGATGATTCAGAATGGTAGCTGGTATGGTTGTATTTGTATATACTTCCCTTTGTGTTGCTTCTTCTTCTTGATCTTGAAGACTTTCACCATTTGTATTTGGTTCATCAAATACTACATGTATTGATTCTTCAATAACCAATGTTCATTTGTTGAGAACTCTGAATGCCTTGCTGGTGTCTGAGTATCCCATAAAGATTGGTTCATCATCTTTTTCATCAAAGGTGTGTAACTGATTCATGTTCAAAACAAAACATTTAGATCAAAACATGTGTAAATGATAAATGTTAGGTTTTCTTCCATTCCATATCTCATATGAAGTTGTTCCATGATGTTTGTTGATGATTGCTTTGTTCTGTGTATAGCATGCTGTGTTTGCTGCTTCAGCCCAAAACCTCTTTGGTAGGCATGCTTCTGAAATCATTGTTCTGACTGCTTCTTTGAGAGTTCTGTTTCTTCTTTCTGCGACACCATTTTGTTGTGGAGTTCCTGCTGCAGATAATTGATGTAATACTCCATTTTCTTCACAATAAGTTCTGATCACTTCATTTAGAAACTCGTACTCGTATATCGATCGATCGGATAATCTTTACTTCTTTCTCATTTTGAATTCTTCTTAGTAGATCTGGCATCTTCTTGAGTGTCTTTTTCTTCTTGTTCATGAAGATGGTGCAGGTGAATTTGGAGAAATCATCAACCACTACTAGAGTGTATTTCCTACCACTTACACTTACCGGTGTGACTGGTCCAAATAGGTCCATATGTAACAAATGCAGAATTCTTGTTGTAGATTGGTAGGGCTTTGATTTGAAGGTATTTTTGATTTGCTTCCCTTTTTGGCATACATCACAGAGACTTTATTTCTTGAATGTTATCTCTGGCAGCCCTTCAACTAACTTGTTCTTTGATAATGTGTTAATGGTCTTGAAATTTAGATGATTTAATCTTCTATGCCAAATCCAGCTGGTTGATTGTTTATTTTTGACAAACAAATATGTTTCTGCTTTAGTTGTTGTCCAATCCACCACATACATGTTGTCTTCTCTTTTTCCTGCAAGAACTACGGTGTTGGTGTGGCTGTGAATCACTTTGCATCCTTTATTGTTGAAGTGTACTTTGTAGCCTTTGTCACAGAATAGACTAACGCTTAGCAGATTGAACTTAAGTCCCTTAACATATGCCACATTTTGAATCTTCAAATTGTTCTTGAGCATAATGCCTTCACCCTTAATCTTGCTAGGGTTTTCTTTGCCTCCAAATATGACTTTGGGTCCATCTAAAGCTTTGAAATCAGTGAGCCATCTTTTGTTTCCTGTCATGTGTCTGGAACATCCACTGTCAATGTACTAGACATCCTACAAAACAAATTAATTATGTTTAGGTACCCAACACTGCTTGGGTCCATACCTGTTAGCAGTCATGCCTCTTACTCCAAGTGTATATCCAAATGATCTTCTTTTTGGATAATTGAAATCATCAACTTCATATGTATAAGGCATGGCAGAATAGCTTCTGATATTTCTACTGAAGGTATTCTGATACTTTTCTCAACTTTTTGGTGCATTTGTATCCTTCTTCACCTTCCAATATGTAGTGGGAAACCTATGTTGCTTCATGTGTCTAGGAGCATACCTAGATTGACTTTTCTTCACATAATGCATATCATGGTATGGTTTCTTCTTGTATTTTGGAGGTGCAACATTCCAATCATCCTCTGAAGGGTAAAGTCTTCCTTTACCTTTCAGTAGGTCTTTGTTTTTGGTTGACTGGAATGTTGGTTTAGTCTGTTGTTTCACTATATTCGATTTTGACTTCACTGTTATAGGATGAGTGGTTGAAATTATGGTCTGTCCTTTTCTGAACTTTGGTCCATTGTTGGTCCTAGATTCAGAATTGTGTTGTCCATTGTTTCTATTCTCATCCTGACTATTATAGCCAAGACCTTATCTGGATCCAAACCTTTTTGAGGGTTTGTAAGCTGGTGCATTTAGTGGTGCAGTGGTGTTTTTAGCTGCTAGGTGGATTTCCTCAACTGATCTGTTAGCAGTGGATGAGTTATCATCTACTGCTTTTTGATTAGGTGAGTATATCTCCTTTGTAGCTAGTTCAGCTTTCAATTTATCTAGTTGTTCCTTCAATCTTTTATTTTCTTTTCTTAGATCCTTACATTCTTTTTCCTGAATTTCATGATTCATCTCAATTTCATCAAATTTAGTCATGAGATTTTGGACTAGGATTAATGGATCTAATGGGACAATAGAAGATTGTGCAGTGTTAGATGTGGATGCATTTGATTAAGAGTAAGATCCAGATGTTACCTCAGTTTCATCAGATTCTTTGGCCATTAGACATATATTTGCTTTCTCAATGTCTGAGCTGTCACCTTCATCTTCATCTAATTCTTGGGTAATGAGACATAGACATGCTTTTTCATTGTCTGAGCTGTCTTCTTCATCACTATTATCTGAGTCATTATCAGATGAGTCTTCATTCTTTTCACTGCTGCATTCAGCCTTGAGCGCTTTCTTGCCTTTCTTCTTTTCAGATGTTTTGTACTTCTTCTTTTCCTCATCTTTATTGTTTTCTTCGGGGCAATTAGCCTTGAAGTGTCCTTTCTTGTTGCAGTTGAAGCATCTGTACTCATCATCTCTTTTCTTCATGTCTTTGTTTGAGCTTGACCTCTTGTTTGATGATGAGTTCCCTTTGAATGGCTTCTTTTTGCTAAACCTATCAAAACGTTTAACTAATAAGGCTACATGTTCTTTAAGTTCTAGTGTCTCTTTGCTGATACAATCAGGAAAGTTACTTTGCTGAGGTGTTATTAGTGCACTGGCTCTTCGTGTCTCTGCCGGGGCACCTTCTTCGCCGTTTAATTCAAATTCATGAGCTTTTAGTTGGGACATCAGAGTCAGAGTGTCACTGTTTGCAAGGTTTGTAGTTCCTCTGATTACTGATGTTATGATCTTCCATCTTTCAGGTAAGCCTCTCAAGATCTTTAAACACACTTCTTTCTGGGGGTATGTGTGTCCAAGCTGTTGCAGTTCACTAATGATGCTTAAGAATCTGTTGTCCATTTTATCAATGGATTCACCAGCCTTCATTTTGAAATTGTCAAATTTCTGTTTTGCAACAGATAATTTGTTTTCTTTGACTGCTTCAGATCCTTCATTTATCAGTGCCAGCTTGTCCCACATCTCATTTGATGTCTTGCAATCTTTGATTCTCATGAACATGTTGCTATCTAGGGTCTTCAAAATCATATCTTTGGCAACAAAGTCTAGATTCGCTCTTCTCATGTCATCCTTGGTCCAATCCTTCTTGGGTTTGTCCACTTCTTTTCCTTGATCTGCTCATGTGGCTACCACAGTCATGATCATGATTGGGCCATCGTTAATTACATCCACCATCTCCTCAAGAGTTGCTGGAAGATGGGACAACATTCTTATTTTATATTCATCAAAATTGTTAACATTAAAAATAGGTACTTTTGACATAATGTTTGAGGAATCCATAAGTACAAATAAGAGATATATATGTGAATATCTAGAAAGCACAAATTTGAAAACTACTTTGAAAATATGTGATCTCCTTGTTATCAGAAATTAGATTTGAATAGGTTCTGATACTAGGAACACTGTTCCGATACCAATTGTTGGTCCCAGAGAAGGGTAAAACAATAGTCAGGGGGGGGGGTGAATGACTATAGTGGAGTTTCAAAAACATTTCTTGTAATTAAAAGCTTTTGGGCAACGGATAAGTCCCTTCTTACTATATTATTTCAAAGTGGTTTAAGCAATCTCATATATATAATATAAGCAAGCAAATGAATGCAGTAAGGTAAATTACATAAAGTAAATTGACACAAGACTTATAGTGGTTCAGGGTGGTGTAATCCCTTAGTCCACTCTTCTCTTGTGATGATTGGAGGAATTCACTATTGTTTTCACAGATACAATAGTACGATTGTCCTTGACTTCCCATGCTTCACAATCTACAAGACTATCACTCCTTGACTGCAAGAGCTTCAGTGATTCTGTCTCTTTCACAGCTCATTAGGATCAAATCCTTCAGCAGATATCACACACAACTCCTTCTCAGGTGGCTCTGATTCAGTTGCTTGATTGATGTGAATTGGATTCACAAACTTGCTGATCAATCTCAACGCTTGATGTTTGAATTGTAATTCTCAGTTTTGAGCTGATCACTAGATGTTTCCTTTTTGCACAAATAGAGGGCTTTTTACTTTGACAGAGTTTCTGCTCAAATTTTTTTTGCGTTCACTTCTTTTTTTCTTTTTCTGTCAATGCCCACTATTTATATCCTTGATTATTCGATTTGAATTTCCGTCCGTTGGGTATATTAATGAGGGGAATATTCCTTGATTTTATTATTGATTCCCCTTTAATTATATTCTCCTTGATTTTAGTGATCGGATTTTTCTTCAAACGTTTACCAGAAAATCCATCCTTGATTGATCCTCTATTAATTGTGCATTTAATGCTTGATCTTCTATATCTTCTTCATATTTCAATAATCTGATCGAGTAAGGTTTACTCAGCCGTTCTTTGAACGGTCAAGTGACCAATCTAACTTTGCCGCTTAGATCTTCCTTCACTGTTTTGTCTTCACTCAGCCGAAAGTCAGTTTACTTTGCCAATTCCCTATTTCCTTCATTATTTCAGTTTAAGGAGAATCTTTGTACTTCACTGATCCTTGATTGGGGTGAGATCAATGTACACCGTATTTAAACATTAAGTTTCATCACTTAAAGCATAACTTAGACTTATCCAAGGACCATAATGTCTTCATTGCTTTTCTGATGGTGCTTGGCTGGCTTCACTCTGCCGAATGTCTGTTTTACTTTGCCGTCCTACCAAATAGTACAGTAATTGTCTGACTCAACTTATACAACATGTCAGACTCTATTAAAAGCCTTATACAGAGAATTCTAACTTATTTCAGGCTTGCTAGAACAGCTAGTATGGCCTGTTAGTAATACCATCCACAACAGAAGCGATTTAAGGTTCTAGAACTATAAATTACACGTAATAAAATAACTATATCTAGTCTACAAGGGGGTTGTAAAACATACCTCTTGGATCTCAAAATCCAAGTAGAAGAACCGCAACAGAAAGAATGAAAGATTGTGTGAAGAGCACCACGATCTTCCGTACGTGTGATCCAAGCAACTCCCGGTGGAAGGAAATTCTCGTCTCGAATCCTTCCGATATGCTACCCGGAAAACCTCCAAGATTTTCCTCCTTTTCCCCCTTGGCCGAATTTTATTCTTCTCCTCTCTAAGAGGTGAAGTCGAAATTATGTGTTGTGTGTAGGGCTTGGGAAAACTCTCTTTATATAGGAGAGTAATCCTTGTCCTCCAAGGATTTTATTTTGCAAATAAATAAGTCCAATAAATAAAAGATAATCCCATAATATTCTAGAACAAATCTAGAAAAATCTTTATTTTTATTTTTACCATAAATATTTATCCAACAAATATTTTGTGCACATGTCTTATTAATTCTCAAGAAAACAATTTCTTGTTCCATAAAACATTGCCTTGGCCGAAAATTATCTTGTGACCTAGTCACTTATGATTTTCGACTATACACACTAAATTGGGCCATGATTATGAAAAATGTCTTTTTCACATATTTAATTATTTAGCCCAACTAATTTAATAGTCCACTAAACAATTAATTCACATATCGTTTTAATTAAATTCTAATAGGAAGTAAATTAATATTATTAGGATTCGACGTCCGAGAATAGGTATGCTATATTGGAGGCACGTCGGGGACCATGGACTAATAATCAGCGGCTCCAATAAATCAAATAAATAATTTTCTTATGAACAGAATAATTATATTCGATAAATCAATCACAGGAATATGCCACCATAATCCCGTGACTGCACTCCTCTGATTATGAGATTATATTTATCTCCTCACGAGTATGATAATAAGCGTCCATTGATATAATCATTAAATATGGATTAATCCTCCATAGACTGTTCATTCTAAATCGGGAAATTACCGTTAACCCTTTTTAGAACCTCTTATCCTTATTTACCATTAACCCCCTCGTGATCAATTAATTCATACAACTCACTGGTAGCTAATTAGTGAAATATGAACTCGTATGATCGATTAGTTTCTAGGATTAACAAACAAGGGAATTGTCTATCTACATCCATAAATGGAAGGAATGGATTCCGTATCTGTGATAACACAGACTACTCACTCAATCCAGTACAATGCCAAGATGGGGTAATTCAGATCACATACTCAGTGTAATCCTTACACGTCAAGTCAAACCTCATACTGATTCAAGCAGTTGACTGTGATTACCTCAGGATTAAGATATATCCATAAATATGATCATCGATTGATTCGATAAGACTTCTCGAATCACAGAATTATATCGTGAACTCTAATCAAATCGGTCCAGCCCTATATGATATATCTATCATATATAAATACCCCACTAGGTTCTCTTAACCGAAAGTTCGGATAAGACAATCACACCTATTGTGTTCTGGGCGCATTAATAGCACGTTAAAGGAGAGACCCGATGATTAACTTCACTACGGGCTAATTGTATTTTAAGTACATCTTCACTATCTCAATCCTCCCATGTATATCCATACACTGAGTTAAGTGATTACATAAACGATATACTTTCGGGTTTTCTGTAGTGTAAATACTATTGTCACATCGGTGAATTTGAGAATAATAAATATGAATAATAATATCATTTCATTTATTAGATAAAACAATTACAAAATTGTCTTTCGGGCATCACACCTAAAAATCTCCCACTTGCACGAAAGCATGTGATTAATTGTTTTAGAGCACACCTTATTATTTAAAATACAACAAACTACATCTCCCACTTGCTCTAAAGCAATGGAGACCCATCTCGTATTCTATTACCCATTAAGCATATCATAACCATTGTAGATGACAAAGTACACTACGAGTGTGCCGTCGTAGGATAGGTCAGTGACTCGGGGAGTACCTACATCTAAATATCATGGGTCTTAATGATTAGTCAAGTTGTCGGCTCGAGACGATCCGTATAATCGAAACGTTACCGGTCCATCGAATCATGTGGTACTTTCCCAATATGCTATTAACCTCTAGTGATTTCGAAAAACCTTATAAGCTACCCCTTCATCGTTTGCACAATGATGTGGTATCGTCTTCCAAATCTAGAATCACTCCCAGATATGAAAAGGAAATCCTTAAGCTATATCGCCTCTCTAGCTACTACAAAAGCCGCTAATCACCCAACTAGTTAAAGTCGAGTTGGCGTTGCTAGATTCCTCTAGGCAATAGCTTCAACACAAGAGTAAACCTTGAGCCCGAGATCGACTTAACGATCATCCTCAATCTGACTTAAAATCAAAATCAGTGTATCACACATATCCAAGTTCACACATGAATATGTCCGCATATTATTCCTCGTTCTCTCAAAATACTAAAGGAAATACTAAACTTGCTTTGTTATCCGCCGAATCTAACATTCAATCAAAGTTGACGTTCAATAACCTGACCGTCTCTTACTAGAAAGGGAATCTATCCCATTTATCTTGATCCGAAGATTTAGAGAGTCATTCCTGAGGCATAGGGTAGAACTTCCTCGTTGAATGTTGCATACACAGATGCATCATCTTAACCAATAAGATGGATGGGAAACCAGTGACTGATTCTAATGAATTCAACCGAGTCAAACTCTTTAGGAAGTTGTCCAAATCTCTGTTGCAGAGAATTGTGGCATTGTCAGATTTTGACTTCAGATAACACACCTATGTTGATTCCAACTGGTGCCGTGTTATCCTTCACAAACACTAATATATGTATATATTCACTACTGTACTAAATTGATATCCAGTCTACAAAAGACTTATCAATATTCTGGTCAAATCTATATATTGTAGAAAAATATGACTTCCAATGACCGAGAGGTTTGCTTTTTATCCATAAAGGACATAAGCCTTGACAGTCATCCTGTCATAAGTTCATAAAGCAATACCCTTTTGTTCCGAATGAGTCCAAACTCCGTTTGTTTGGCAAGAAAGTCTCAGGGAATCACCCCTATTTTCTGCTTTTTAACGAAATCATGCAATACTAAGAGGTAAGAGAGTCCAAGGTCTGATTAACTCTCTACTTCTTAGGGAATTATCCCTAGACCACTCAAGCTTCGCTCTGAAAGATAAACTTTCCTATTCATTCTACTCTTTTCCGTGTAGATCCAATTACTCCTATTGGGCCTAAGACGCTCAGGTGGTTCTACAAGAGTATGAACAGAACTGGAGTACCGAACTCCATTCACAGGGTTATGGCTATTAAACCAACCTCTATTATCAGAATCCTATACTGTTCACAAAAGAGCTATGGGTCATCAAACGATCCTCAAACTACAAAGTCCACAGAACCCGTAATGGGTAATGGATAAACCATACTCCCAATACTTACTAGGTGGATCGAAATTCTGATCTAGTTTAGTAGTGTATTAGTGTTATCACCAACAACTGTTTAGGGTGATTTTCTATGATTTATAGCGTTCTATTTCGTAACAAATTTCCTCTATACTCTGATGTTTTGCATAGAAAGTGAACGTTTATTTCATTTATTAAGCAAGTGATGTTTGGAATGGGTTTATCGCAAAGTTGGTTGAATTATGAAGTTTTATTGCTGATTTTCTATCGATTTGAATGATTTTACACTTTGCAATGTTTTTGATATCTTGTAGATACACGAATTTGGCTTAAAAGAGGTTTAAAAGATGTTCAAGTGAGGATTTACATGGAAGAAAAAGGATAAAGATAGAGATGAAAACCGGATTTGAAGTAAACGAGCATCTGAAGCTCCGTCCAAATGGACGGGCGTTTGAGGAATCGAACGGGCGTCCAGGAAGAAATAGTGGATTCAGAGTATTGAGATTTTTGCTGAACGAGCGTCCAAATTTACATAGGACGGGCGTCTGACATGACTCGGCCCGACTCGAAGATTTTATGCAGAATGGACGGGCGTTCAAGACTCTGGACGAGCGTCCATACGCCGACCTAGCAGAAACCGACTTAAAACTCTATAAATAGGCGCGTTTTTTTTTCAACCCTAAAAAAAAACCGAATTACTCTAGGCGGCCACAAGAACCCTAAGGGGCGTCTTCCTTGTGGTTTGCAACTTTCTTAGATAGTTTTTACGCTTTTAAATTCTTAGATAAATTCCTTCAAATTTATGTACTTCATAGAAGCTATTTCGAGTATTCAAGCGATGCTTAGAGGCTAGAAGCTTTTGGAACAAGCGTTGTGAAGCCGTTCTATCAACACTTTGATTTCACCTTTGGATTATCTTGGGAGTTTTTATTAAAAGTTGCATCTTTATTATGTTTTACTTGTTTGTTATGCAATTTGAATCGAGAGATCTTTGCATGTTTGATGTTTAATGTTGATGAGAATCGTGATTAAACCCTAGATCACCGTAGTAAAGATTAGATCTTTAATCTAATTAACGAGAGTTGTTAGGTTGAATTTCTAGATTAGAAATTGAGAAATTTCACACCTTGGATATAAAAGCGTTAATCTTTAGGATCGAAAGATAAAAGATTGATAGACGAACTTTTCTAAGAGATTAGGAGCTCATACCTTTGTTAGGTGAATCACAACTTTTATTAAAAATCACTAGATAATCTAGAGGAGAAATTGAATGTTATAGAATTGGTGGATCAATTGCTTGTTCGTTCATTAAATTATTGATTAAAATCGCTTGAACTTGAATTGCTTAGCTAAGTTAGAACTTTTTACTGCATGTTTAGGTTTTAGAATAGATTATTTTAGATAATTTGGTTCGAAATCACGTTTCCTGGATTTAGATTTCTAATCTTCTATCCAGTTTACTTTTGTTATTTTCGTTTTTAGTTTGTACGTGTTAATCGTTTTTATTTTCTTATAATTTTAGTAATAGTAGTTGTGACATCTTTAGGTTAGTTAGATAAAAACTAGGTAAACAACCTCGATTCCCTGTGGACTCGACTCCAGTATTAACCTCTATACTACGATCCATGCACTTGGGGTAAACCGGATTTATTTTTATAACTTGTTTATTTTTCATTAGATAAAAACCGAGACAAGTTTTTGGCGCCGTTGTCGGGGACTCGATACGGTTGTCAAGTTTTTACTAAGTTTTCTGTTTCTGTTTTCTGTGCTGGTTTCCAAACGCGCGTCCGGAGTAAGTGAACGCCCGTCCATCTAAAAAGAGCCAACTTAGTACCGTTTGGAGGAAATCAGACGAGCGTCTGGCTTGCCCCAAACGGTCGTCTAGTTCTTCAGGCAGACGCCCGTCCGGATTAATTGGACGCCCGTCTGTTCTCCTATTTTTATTTTCTTTTTATAGGTTTTAACTTTTAGTTTTTAGTTTAGACAACTTGATTTTGGTTTCGGTTTATACAAACTCGAAGTCAAAAGGGGCCACTACTCTATACCCCCGACCTCGAGCGGACCATAATCCGACCAAACAGGCAGAGAATCCGTCATGCGGTTCTTTCTGATAAGGCCGATCAAGACCTTGAGGAACGTTTAGCTAAGGAGATCGAAGACATAGTCATTATGGCTACAGAAGATAGACGTACGTTGGCTGACTACGCCATGCCTGGTGAAGTCAAAGTCAACCCGGCCATCGTTCTACCCGCCATAAATGCACCAACCTTCGAACTCGAACCTGGGCTCATCCAAATGATGCAACATGCATCAATCTTCCATGGTTTTCAATCTGAAAATCCTCATACTCACGTACACACATTTTTGGAGATATGTGGTACGACTCGCATTCAAGGTGTAAGTGAGGATGCGATAAAGTTGAAGTTATTCCCATTTTCCTTGAAAGGGGAGGCAAAAGAGTGGTACAACTCTCTGCCTGCCGAATCAATCACCACCAAAATTGGGCTGGACTCGAAAAAGAGTTCCTAAGTCAATATTTCCCACCATCTAAGACAGCCCAATGCTTAAGTGAAATTTTCACTTTTTATCAAAAGGAAAACGAATCGTTCTTTGATGCATGGAAGAGATTCAAAGCTCTTCTTCGTAAATGCCCTCACCACGTTTTGGACTTGCGAGAGGCAAGTCAACACATTTTTCAAAGTGGATTGACCGAGCTCACTAAGGGTATGGTCAATAGTTCTTCGGTGGGGCATTCCCGAGGAAAACACTGCGAAGGGTGGGCATTATTCGAGGATATTGCCAAATATAATTATGCCCCCTCCTCTCAAGCTATTCAGGCACCTCCTCCTCCTCCTAGGATCGAGGAGGTGAACAATCAAAATCAAATTGCCATGCTGCAATAGCAGGTGGCTGCTCTTACAAGGTCTCTAAATCCAACGAATCATAATCTATCATTTCCGTAGAACTCTCAAGTTCTGTATTGCGAAAATTGTTGTCAAACTGGCCATATGGTTGGCCAGTGTCAATTTATTTCCCCTTCGACCTATCAAGTCAATGCGTCCGAGAATCGGGGACAAGTACAATTCGATCACATGCCGGGCATGTGATAATGTGGGGCACACCTCTCGCTTCGTCCTATGAATGGACGACGAATGCGAAGTTAATGCTTTCCTTGGCTCGAAAAATCGAGATTTAACAATCAGTTCTCTGGCCAAAGCAATCTTCAAAACCAGGGTTTCCATCAGAATCAAAATCTCAATCAAAATTCGAATTTTAACCAGAATCAGAATTTCAATCGAAACCCAAGCTTCAATCAGAACCTAAACACGAATTTTTCCAATACAAATCAGAGGTTCAATCAAAATTGGCCAAACAATTCAAATCCTGCGTTTCAGAATCGTTCCAGCCAAACCATCCTGCAGAACTTTCAGAACTCTCAAGGCCCCTCTCACTCTAATGATCTTGAAGTTAAACTGGAGGAGCAGAATAACAATATCCAATCCCTTCAGAGCACATTAAAGAGTCTTGAGAGGCAGATCGGGCAAATGGCTGGCCAACTAGCTTCCAGACCCTCAGGGCAGTTGCCCAGCTTTACGGAGAAAAATCCTAAGGGTGGTCATGTAGCTAGACCGATTTGAATCATGGCCAGTGCACTGACCTAGTTCCTTCAATTCCCTATGGTAAAGAAGAGGCCAGTACCATGAATCTCAGATCTGGTACTCAACTTAATGGTCCCCCGAACCAGGGAAACCACTAACCCCTCCTCCCAGTGATGAGGCAGGAGTGGAAATCGAGCACCCATGTTCCCCTTTTCTGTAAGAGAGTACTCAGGTGGCTGATCCCCTGACTAGTAAAAGAAGTGAGAAAGTGGTGTGGTGGAAAGATTTGGAAGATAAAGCTGTCAGTTCATCCTCGAAGAAAGTCTTTTCTGAGAGTGATTTAAAGAAACTACCATTTCCACCAAGAAAAAGCTACATCTCCTTGCATGAGGACAAGAAATATGAAAAAGTGCTTAATCTTCTGAAAAATACTCAGGTTAATCTTCCATTATCTGATGTTTTGGTTGAGATGCCTAAGTACACTAAGTTCATCAAGGATGTTGTTTCTTCTAAGAAGAAGTTAGAAGACATGGATCTGTTGATTGGTGAGGATTACTCTATGATAAGTTATGAAGATCTACCAATCAAGAGGGGTGACCTTGGGAAATTTGTGCTCACATTGCTGATGGGAGGCCTAGTCTTCCCAAACTCTTTATGTGACCTGGGTGCATCCATAAGTCTGATGCCATTTTCTGTATGTAAACAGCTTGGATTGAATGATCTTTTAGAACCCACGACCATGAACCTACAATTCGTTGATAGATCTTCCAAGAAAGTGCGGGGATACTAAAGGACGTATTAGTTCAAATTGATAGATTTACTTTTCCGGTTGACGGTACGTCCTAGACATAGAAAAGGATGAGAATGTCCCCTTGATACTTGGAAGACCTTTTCTTTCTACGCCGAGCCCTCATTGATCGTGAAGGTGGGCAAGTGACCATACGAGTCGGTAATCGGGAGGTGAGCTACGGTGTCTCCAAAGCTATTCGAGACCCTCTCGATTATCCAACCGGCTTCTCCATTGAGGATATGTCGATGACTTTAATGATTACATGGAAAAGCAAGTCATGGCTGTTGAGACTGAATATGAGCGATTAGTTGAAAATTTGAATAATCATGGTTGGGTGAATCTAGAACAATTAGAAGCTGAGTTTAATAAAGTTTCGTTGAAAGGAGAAGCTTTGGCAATGGGACCACTAAGTAAACTCAGTGATGTTGAGTTGAAAAGTGGAGATCTTAAATCGAGTTTAGAAGAACCCCCTGCAGATCTGGTACTGAAGCCATTACCTATGCATCTGAAATATGTTTTCTTGAGAGAAGGTGACAAGCTTCCGTTGATTATTTCTGCCAAGCTATCCCGGTCGGAAGAGATGAAACTGTTAAACATTTTGAGAAAGAATGAGAAAGCTTTTGGTTGGCAAGTGGGAGACATCAGAGGGATATCTCCTGACTTATGCATGCACAAGATTAAAACTGAAGAGGGTGCCAAGTGTGTTAGACAGCCCCAGAGGAGGCTCAACCCTCACATGCAAGAAGTAGTTAAGAAGGAGATTATCAAGCTTTTGGACATGGGTATTATCTATGCAATTGCTGACAGTGAATGGGTGTCCCCTACTTAAGTAGTTCCTAAGAAAGGAGGAATTACTATCGAGAAGAATGAAAAGGGTGAAGAAATAGCATTGAGGCTAGTAACGGGTTATAGAGTCTGTATCGACTACAGAAAACTCAATGAAGTTACAATGAAAGATCATTTCCCCCTTCCTTTCATTGACCAGATGCTAGAGCGTCTGGCATGACATGCATTCTACTATTTCCTTGATGGATATTCGGGATATTTCCAGATACCCATAGATCCAGTCGACCAAGAAAAGACAACTTTCACCGCTTCTATGGTACATTCGCTTACGTGCGAATGCCATTTGGTCTCTGCAATGCCCCAGCTACATTTTAAAGGTGTATGCTGGCAATCTGTGATGGGCTGGTTGAAAAGTGTATGGAGATATTCATGGATGATTTCTCAGTCTTTGGTCAATCCTTTGATGATTGTCTTGATAATCTTGACCAGGTTTTATCCCGCTGTGTGGAAAAGAACTTAGTCCTAAATTGGGAAAAGTGCCATTTTATGGTAGATGAAGGTTAGTTCTTGGCCACAAGATCTCAGCCAAAGGTATGGAAGTAGATAGGGCAAAAGTGGAGGCTATAGAGAAGATGAGTTTGCCTAGAAATGTGCACGAAGTGAGAGGTTTTCTTGGACACGTCGGTTTTTATAGGAGATTCATTAAAGACTTTTCCAAGATAGCCAAACCCCTATCTACCCTACTCAAAGAAGATGTTGTTTTTAATTTTGATGATAGTTGCAAGCAAGCGTTTGAGGAGTTTAAAAGTCAGTTGATTTATGCACCAATTCTTATCTCTCCTGACTGGAATCTACCGTTCGAGCTTATGTGTGATGCATCCAACTACGCTGTTGGTGCAGTCTTAGGACAACGAATAGAGGGAAAGTTCCAGCCCATATCTTACGCCAGTCACACACTAAACCCTACTCAAGTAAACTATACCACAACTGAAAAGGAATTATTGGCCGTAGTCTTCGCTACGGACAAATTTCGTAGTTACTTGTTGGGTGCTGCAGTTACTGTGTGGACTGATCACGCTGATTTGCGATATCTAATGACAAAGAAAGATGCTAAACCGCGCTTACTACGTTGGATACTGATCCTGCAAGATTTTGACGTTCAGATTAAGGACAAAAAGGGCAGTGAAAATGTAGTAGCTGATCATGTTTTTCCAGGATGTTGAATGAGGAAGAGCAAGAACCTAACGATATAGACCTTTACTTTCCTCTTGAAAATGTTATGCTTATAGACGATTGCGCCCCAGAAGTTCCATGGTATTCTTCCATCGTCAACTACCTCCATTCTCAATATCTAAATCCGGAATTTTCACATCAGGAGAAGAAGAAATTCTTCTCTGACTTGAAAACATTTGTATGGGATGAACCTTACCTCTTCAAAATTTGTAAAGACGGATTGTTAAGGAGATGTGTTCCTGAATCTGAGCAACGTGATATTATTGAACAATGCCACAGTGGGCCTACTGGCGGTCACTTTGGTCCTTGGAAAACCGTTGCAAAGATCTTTCAGTCTGGTTTCTATTGGCCCACGATCTTCGAGGATTCAGAAGCTTTCTGCAAAGCTTCTGATAGGTGCCAACAAACCGGAGCTTTAACAAGGCGTTTTGACATGCCGTTGAAACCCATTCTAGAATGTGAAGTCTTCGATGTATGGGGATTGATTTTATGGGCCCGTTCCCATCTTACTGTTGAAATAAATACATCTTTGTCTGTGTCGATTATGTATCGAAATGGGTGGAGGCCAAGCCACTTCTCGCAATGATCATAAAACGGTCATGAATTTTCTAAAGAAAAACATCTTTGTAAGATTTGGGTTCCCACGTGCCTTGATATGCGATGAGGGAACACACTTCTGCAACCGACCACTAGAGAAAGTACTTGAGAAATACGGTGTTCGGCATAAAATCGGCACACCATATCACCCTATGACTAGTGGTCAGGTTGAACGAAGCAATCAGAGCTTGAAGAAGATCCTGGAGAAAGTAGTAAACAGTCACAGAAAGGACTGGAGTCTTAAGTTGGATGATGTACTATAGGCATATCGAACTGCCTACAAAACCCCCATGGGTACATCACCCTATCAAATGGTATATGGAAAACCATGCCACCTGCCAGTTGAGTTGGAGCATAGAGCGTATTGGGCCACTAAGTTCTTAAACTTCGATACCCAATCATGTGGTGAACACCGACTACAGCAGTTGCATGAGTTAGATGAGTTTAGACTCCAAGCCTACAAGAGTTCCAGGATAAGTAAAGATAAGATGAAACTCCTTCATGATGCCAAAATCAAGAAGCGAGAATTTCAAGTTGGGGAGCAAGTTCTATTATACAATTCTAGGTTACATCTGTTCCCTGGAAAGTTGAGGACACGTTGGTCCGGCCCCTTTGAAATTCTGCAAATCATTCCTGGAGGTGTTTTAGAACTAAGAGGTCATGGTGACCAGCCGTTTAGAGTGAATGGTCAAAGGTGCAAGCATTATATCGGTCAAACCAAAGAAAAACCTTTGATTGTTCATTTCCTCGACATCCTCGGGTGTGGTATACCTGAAGTCAATAAGTTTGCCGAATTTTCACCCGACTTGTTTTCTGAGGATGACGGCAGTGGTCCATTAGAGGAAGTCATGGCTGGTAGTTGGGATATGGAAGAGTTTAAAAGGGAGCAACAGCTTAAGAGACGTCTGAAGAAGAAGATGTCTACAATGGGGTTAAAAGTGTTTGGAAAGCTATCAAAAGCTTGACCCCGTGCGTTAGATGCTGTTTTTGTAGCCACACTACTAATCAGAGCTTACACGATGTATTGGCTGGAAGAAAGGTTAAATGGCCTGATCCAGGCTAAATTGAGAGATCATCGAGCTAACGACACAACCAAAAGCGCCACTAGGGGGCATCCCAGATATCCTTATTTGTATTAGTTACTTTTGTTTTACTCTTTTCTTTGATTTATTTGTTTAGTCTAAGTCTAATTAGGGTAATTGTTGACTCTGCTTCAGTTCAGCTTTGTGTTTTTTTTTTAAATGGTTCTGCCGCATGAGTTCCCTTTCATTAGTAGGATCCACCTTATCACCTTAGATGACGGACCTGGAGGGACGATCATTCTGGACGTAGATTATGATATTATCACTCGCCTCAGGACTGTTACCTAAGTTATCATTGTACCCCAAGCTTTGGGGGGTGGAGAGTTTAGTACCGAGGACCTGCAGAGTGCTTTAGGATGACCGTATACAATCCTCAATGATCCGATGCTGACCGACTTGTTGCTAGTGCTGCGTGCTGAACATTTCCGAGGAGCGGATGTTGTTGGAGAGGACTGGACCCTACAGGATGAATACGATTTTCCTCCCGCGATTGACATGCTCCGTCGTCTTATCCGGATTGTGGATTGGGCTGATATTTGTGATGACTAGCTTCGTTATTTAGTCGAGCAAACGACGTTAAACAAAAGCGCTCGGTGGGAGGCCACCCACTATCTTCTAGTTTTTTATGTATTTGAAGTTTTTGTTTGATTTATATGAGGCAATAAGGGTTTGAATAAAAATGTATGAAAATTCTATGTTTTTGCTTAATTTTGATCTAGGACGCCTGTCCATCATATGAGACGCCCGTCTGCCTGTGTTTTCATTGAACGTGCGTCCATTTTTTTGGACGCCCGTCCAGAAATTTCCCTCCAACTTTGTATTCGTTTTGAAAAGTGGGACGGGCGTCTGTTTCACTGAACGCCCGTCCAGTTCATAAGATTTCCAGCCGAACGCTCGTCCGTTTTCTTGGACGCCCGTCCGCCTTGCTTCTATATATATCCCCTGCTCCCAAAATTTCATTCGCACCAGAAAATTCCAAGTGAAAAACCCGAATCTTGCGCTCCCTTTGCTCTCAAATCTTTGTTTCTAAACCATTTTTTGGCGATTTAAGGCTCTGCAAACACCTCTCAAACCCCTCTCGTCGATTATTCAAACCAAATCCAACAACAAACGGCCATTAATCTGATTTAGTGACCTAGCTTGTGCGACTTTAATTGGAGAAAAATACGAACTTTTGGGGTCGATTTTGCATTGTTAGGGCTTCCAGTTATCATTTTCATCACCCTCTCATTACACCTGGTAAGATTTTATAACCTTTTCTTAGATTAATTCATGTTTTTTTAGTTCGATCTCCGAATCGACTTTTTTTTCTTTTCACATGAATACTATCTTATTAGTTTTTTCTTCTTCTTGTTTTGTTGGTGATCTGGGTGGTGATGGTTGATGGTGGATGGTTGCATGATGGTTTTGGTGTGGTTTGGTGTTGGTTGTTGAATTATTGGGAAATCCCGTTTGGACGATAAATGGGTGGTTTTGTTTGCATTGTGGTTTGGGGTTGTTGTTTGTCTAGGTTGTATAGCAATGGTACGTAAAGAGGTTTAGAAATGACATGGTAAGGGGATAGCAACCGAACCGAGTAAGAAAAAAAGGTTGTAGATCAAACCTTAGTACTTCCCACACGGGGTATTGAGATTAGAGAACATCTTCCTAGGGCTGCTCAAGGTCAATTTAGTGTGCCGTTAAGAGATGAATCTGAGTCAGACACTGATGACGAGGTACCCCTAGTGAGATTACCTAGGGTTGAAAGGACTGAAGAAACACCTAGGCCTACGACTGAGGAAGCAACTGAGAGAAGGGAGCCTGTTAGACAGAATGTTAGACCCCCTGTCCCTATTCCATTTGCTCGGAGGTTCAATAACCCCAAGGCCCTAGGTGTATACAATAAGCATTATCTGACCAGAACTATGTTGATTGAAAGAGCCGTTCTTGAGACTAAAGTAGATCCATCTTTTGTTAAGATGTTAACGGATAGAAAGTGGGGTGCACTGATGAGAACCCCTAGAACCCCTGTCAATGCTACCCTAGTTCGTGAGTTTTATGCGAACTGTTCTGAAACGGATCTGGATACTGGGGTAGTTACGGTTCGAGGAGTTAAGGTGCCGTTTACACCGAAGGTTATCAATGAGAAATACAAGTTAGCACTATTTGAGGGGTTGGATTATAAGGAAGCAATTAAAGTGAAGCATGATGCGGGTGAGGACCCTTTGGAGGAGCTTAGACTGAAAGTGTGCCCGGAGGTGCCGTGGACACTTAGACCGGGAGGTGGTAGGAAAGAATTCGTTACTACTTCTTGGACGGAGGATTGGAAAGCCTAGTGTAGATTTATACAGAACAGGTTGTTGCCTAAGAACAACCTGACACATTTTCACATTGGCGATCTTGGGATGCTCTACGCCTTGAACTTTAAGTTAAATGATGATGTTGGACAGGCGATTTTTGATGAGATAGCGTTGAATTAGAAAGTCTATTCTCGATGTCTGATTTGCCCCCATTTGATCCATAGTCTCTGTCTAGATGCTGAGGTTCCCGAGTACAAAATTGATCACAAACCAAAAAATCCAAGGTACTTGAGGCGAGAGAAAGTGAAATCTTCAGGCCAGACTGAGTCTGAGGCAGCACATGAGCCCGGATCATCTTCAGTACCGCCTCCAGTATCTTCCCTTCCTTCTTTATCTCCATCAGTTCAGATGAGTTTGAGTATGGCAAATAGCCTAAGGAACTGGATGAAGGACATCAGAACGTCACAAAACAATATCTTGACTATCCTACGGTGTATGAGTGAGGACCGTCCTCCGAGGGACCAGAGATGCTACAACACAAGCACTATGGATTATGTTTTTTCTGACGAGATCGAGCAGGCTATTGCAGATGTTCTTCATGACGAGTCATCTTCTGATGAGGAGCAGGTTGACACAGCAGGGAGGACTACTACACCACAGACTGGACCTTCTACTAATACTCCTATGGATGGAGCGCCTCCTGCTGGTGACTCTTCGGCACCAGGGCAGACTTGACTTTGAGATGCTGATTCTATTTTGTATTTTTATCCATGTGATTTGATTGTATTTTGCTACTATATTTTTTTTCTTTTCCCTTACTTGATTCATATGTATTTTTCTTGGAGCTACTGTCGGTTTCCGTTGCTCATCTTTATTGATGAATCTTGTAAGCCATACGGAGTATCGTTGACATTCATATGGTTTCTATTATTCCGTGTCGTGCATGAATTGTCGTTTGATTCGATTTCACCTTATCCTTATCTTTATCTTTATTCTGCGATGTGATATAATCCCCGTTTTTCCCCGAGATTTTCCCATGTTTATCGAGTAGTGCAGGCATATTTTTAGCTGTTTTGTCGAGCTAGTTTTGGAATCATGCTGAAACGGATAATCTTTGAGTTTACAAACGTTGGTTTCTTCATGCTCCTACCTGACCAACGGTTCGAGTATCTATTCAAATCAGCTAAGTACTTTGTTTCTTTTTCATTCTGCACAACCTGAGGACATGTTGTCGATTAAGTGTGGGGGAGGGGAATGGTTATGTGTATCTTTTATCTTTTTGCTTATATTGTTATTCTATGATGAAAATAGCTAAATTTTTCATTTTTTTTTGTCCCGGTTAAGCGAATGCATATTTTTGTTAGGTTTTTATAGACATTTATGCTGTATATTGTATGTTTAGTAGGTTAGATGTTTCACCCGACATACATTTCACGAGCCATATTAAATGATGAGCTAAAATATAAAGTTATACCCATTTGGATTAGTAATTTTTGATTATCTTATAAGTATCTTGTGCTTAGTGCTAATGTACGTATCGTGAGAATTATAATAGTTTGTGTTTAGAGCCGGAGTATGACATACTGTGAATATCTTAGGTTTGAATGTGATAAGCGAAACGTGACTATTGTGCTTTAAAAAAGTTGTTTTAAAAAAAAAATTACAAAAAAATGAATTAATTGGGTGTGTCGGAAGCTGGTCGATGATTTGAGTGAGGTAGGTCATATCTCCAATGTCCTATACCACTGTGATGACCAAAAGCTCACGATAGTCAGAAGAAGCTGCTTGATGATTTGAGTACGGTAGGTCGTATCTCGAATGTCCTATTCTACTATGACGGGCAATAGCTCATTCTGATGTGCGTATAAATGTGAATGTTAATTAAATCAACTTACGAAAGGTATTGGTATGAATTGATATAAGACTTAGTTATCGCCTACCTTATCCCCAGTATAAACCGACAGATATGTTGTAGGGATTATCCTCTGAGGATGTCATAAAGGTCCTAAATGTATTCTATCATCCTTTTCGGGATATGTTACGTTTTGTAGGGTGCATGTTATAAGTATCATTTATTTCTAGTTTAAATGGGGTATTTGCTAGTTGCTTTGAATATATTTCAAGTTTGGACTTAGTGGAAGTTTGCTATGGCTTTGCACACACACACGGGTGAACCTCTAATTTATTAAATATGCTTTATTCTTGCTGAAATGTCTATCTTTTTTCCGAGCCTTGATCTTGTTTTGTTTCGCTCGGGACGAGCAAAAGCTAAGTGTGGGGGAGTTGTTTAGGGTGATTTTCTATGATTTATATCGTTCTATTTCATAAAAATTTTCCTCTATACTCTGATGTTTTGCATAAAAAGTGAACGTTTATTTGATTTATTAAGCAAGTGATGTTTGGAATGGGTTAATCGCAAAGTTGGTTGAATTATGAGGTTTTATTGTTGATTTTCTATCGATTTGAATGATTTTACACTTTGCAATGTTTTTGATATCTTGTAGATACACGAATTTGGCTTAAAAGAGGTTTAAAAGATGTTCAAGTGAGGATTTACATGGAAGAAAAAGGATAAAGATGAAGTTGGATAAAGATAGAGATGAAAACCGGATTTGAAGTAAACTGAACGAGCGTCTGAAGCTCCGTCCAGATGGACGGGCGTTTGAGGAATCGAACGGGCATCCAGGAAGAAATAGTAGATTCAGAGTATTGAGATTTTTGTTGAACGAGCGTCCAAATTTACATAGGACGGGCGTCTGACATGACTCGGCCCGACTCGAAGATTTTATGCAGAATGGACGGGCGTTCAAGACTCTGGACGAGCGTCCATACGCCGACCTAGCAGAAACCGACTTAAAACTCAATAAATAGGCGCGTTTTTTTCAACCCTAAAAAACCGAATTAATCTAGGCGGCCACAAGAACCCTAAGGGGCGTCTTCCTTGTGGTTTGCACCTTTCTTAGATAGTTTTTACGCTTTTAAATTCTTAGATAAATTCCTTCAAATTTATGTACTTCATAGAAGCTATTTCGAGTATTCAAGCTTTTGGAACAAGCGTTGTGAAGCCGTTCTATCAACACTTTGATTTCACCTTTGGATTATCTTGTGAGTTTTTATTAAAAGTTACATCTTTATTATGTTTTACTTGTTTGTTATCCAATTTGATTTGAGAGATCTTTGCATGTTTGATGTTTAATGTTAATGAGAATCGTGATTAAACCCTAGATCACCGTAGTAAAGATTAGATCTTTAATCTAATTAACGAGAGTTGTTAGGTTTAATTTCTAGATTAGAAATTGAGAAATTTCACACCTCGGATATAAAAGCGTTAATCTTTAGGATCGAAACATAAAAGATTGATAGACGAACTTTTCTAAGAGATTAGGAGCTCATACCTTTGTTAGGTGAATCACAACTTTTTTTAAAAATCGCTAGATAATCTAGAGGAGAAATTGAATGTTATAGAATTGGTGGATCAATTGCTTGTTCGTTCGTTAAATTATTGATTAAAATCGCTTGAACTTGAATTGCTTAGCTAAGTTAGAACTTTTTACTGCATGTTTAGGTTTTAGAATAGATTATTTTAGATAATTTGGTTCGTAATCACGTTTCCTGGCTTTAGATTTCTAATCTTCTCGTTCGCTTTACTTTTGTTATTTTCGTTTTTATTTTGTTACGTGTTAATCGTTTTTATTTTCTTATAATTTTAGTAATAGTAGTTGTGACATCTTTAGGTTAGTTAGATAAAAACTAGGTAAACAACCTCGATTCCCTGTGGACTCGACTCCGGTATTAACCTCTATACTACGATCCCTGCACTTGGGGTAAACCGGATTTATTTTTATTACTTGTTTAATTTTCATTAGATAAAATCCAAGACAACAACCGATGTTGGATGTGGTCTGATTTTAATCAGTTAGTAACTACCTTGAGTAAACGTATTTCAAGGTTCAAGGTTTTGTTGTTCATGGACTCTATCAGAAAGGATGCAACAGTATAACTGTCCCTTCCCGATTTCAAGAATCCTATATCTAACCTTTATACACAATAGGTTAAAAGATATATCACGAATGGTCATTGACCAAACGTATGCGCGAAATTCCCAGTCTTACCTTCAAGCACCGTGTGCTAAATGCTTATATTTATGGAAGTGGGGTGAACCGAATCCACACCTTATCCGTAAGTTCCAAAGCATATTCTAGGTAGACTTCTTGGTCTTATATTTCAATGTAGACCGTTATTTCGCTTCTAATATCTTTATTGAGTTAAGCAGTGTTTTGTAGCACATCTAAAACTATATAAGGCAATTTAACGGTTTCTCACTTAGTGAGAACATGTCACAATAAGGCAAGCTGAGCATCAGTCTCGAGGACTATGAATGGCCTAATCCGAGTATAGAATACTCCATCTCTGTTGAAAATAGAGAAACCTCAAAATATTTTGGATAAACTTTCCGGAGAGTTTGAATAGTTATCAGACAATAAGTCACTACTCGGGAGCTCCTACTAGCTTGTATCTTTTATCAGACCCCGAAGGTCGTCATGAACAAGCTATGTTACTTCTTTATAACCATTATCCTTTCCCGATTGAAAGGAAACTTAGTCATTGAACCTTTGAGACAATATAACCAGACTGGGAGAAGGAATCACCCTGAGCCAGTCTTCAGGTCTTGTCTTTTAGGGACTATGCACTAACTATGGAATATGAAGAAGCGTTTATCTAAATATAGAAACCAATTGCTTTTAATAGTTCTTAAGATGTGTTTTATATACATATTTCAGCAATTGTAAGTGGTTTTGACTTTATCAAACAAAAGTCCGAGTCTTGGATTCGTACTACAAATGGTATATTCACTTTCTATACGACAAACAAATTATCGAATAGAAGGTAAATCCTTTCGTTCCAACGAATCTTAAACATAAAATATTTTTTCCGTGATATCCAAGGATTGAATCCGAGATTCATTTCTTTATATCACTCCCACTATTCTAGCAAAAATTAACTGCCTGTTGTTTACTCTTTTAATCGTTAAATGCACCGCTACCTTGTTCTTCCAAAGAACTTAGCTCGAGAAAATCGCCATGGATTCATAGGTTGGTGATCCAAAATCACTGTCCTTATCCTATGATTTTCAGTTAATTAATTTTCGGTTCAGCCATAAAGTTTTCTCAGTTTAGATGACTAACACTTTTTGAAATATTCTCCCATTCTTGACTTTCCGTGAATGGAAACAGTCTTGAACCAGCGGTTAGTTTGAGTAGACACTACTCTTGAACCGTGGGATGTCTATTTCTAGTGTTACTCGTCGAAACTTCTCGGATTTTCTAATATACCAGAAAAAACAACAAATCATAATATTAAAGCTCCAACTAGTTTATCGGTTCCAAATACCGTCTAACGAGCAAAGCTTTATTTTTTTTTATGATTTTCTGATTTTTTTCGATTAGAAAATCTTTCGTACATAGTTCCAATGTTTCCAGAAAAACAAAAAATCATAAAACTCCCACTAGTTCATCGATTACAAATATCGTCCAACTAGCGACATTTCATGACATTCCGGTTTTTCAATTAGAACGGTTACGTGGGTAGTCAGTTACACTTTTCTAATGTTCTAGAAAAACAACAAATCATAAAGCTCCCACTAGTTCATCAATTCCAAATATCGTCCAACTAGTAACACTTCATGATTTTCCAATTTTTCAATTAGAAAATTACTCGTGTAATCACTACACACGCAAAATTCACTATAAGAATTTCAAGTCTGAAATCACCTTTGATCAAACTAAGTTTGTCTTCCGTTTGACACGAATGACAATAGTGACATACCTATATGTCACTCTGGTTTTTAAAAGGCTTAAGAGAAAATATCTCTTTCGAAAAATAATTGCATTATCAATTAACTAGTTCAACGTCCTAGTTACTTTCCACTCTTTAACGAAGTAAATACTAGTCAATTATTAATTTTTAAGCAATTTAGTAAGGGATATAATGATGTAAATAAAATGACATATATTAATTCAAGTTTAACACAATTATATAAGTTTATTTTAGGAATTGTAAACTAACATTAAGTCTACTATACCATTCCAAGGTTTTAACCTCGCATCCCAGTGCCTCCGTAGGCTAGGTCAAAGAGATGACGGTTAAATCGAGACAATCTCATCAATGAATAACTTGTGAAAATCGAACGTCCCACGAGAATCGAACATCCCTTTATTCATTGACTACCTTCCTTTTTTAGCCTAAATATTATCAAGAATATCCTTGATGAGTGTGACCTACTATATCGGATCTTTTAGGTACGCCCCGAGTGTGCCGTCGTAGGATAGGTCAGTTACCCGACGAGTACCCGGAAATCCTATCCTTTCGGAGACCAAGCCATGAATGTTGATAGGGGTGAACACCATCCGTAGGGGGACAAAATCAAAGCGCCGCGAGGCGTCACCCTTCTCTCACTTACTTGTATCTATAGTAGAGGCCGTGGGGTTGGCTGTCGCCTCCCCCGCTCCTACTCAATATTTTGGAAGTGGTGGTGGGTTAACTAACCATGTCTTTTTGATGTTAACATAAAAGCACATGAAATCAAGGATTCCGAATGGTGTCGGTAACGTAGGCAAGCCTACCCGTCCTATTTGTTGGAACATATGTGACAGTCGGACGAAGTCGGGTCTAGAGAGCCCCATTGAGATAAGAAGGAATCACCCCTCCGCTCGCCGGTGTAGCTTAGTCTTGCCGGACCCCCGTGCATACATCACACTAGGAGGGCTAAGTCCGTCGAGCCTAGCTCAGTTGACCACCCAACCTATAAGCGAACCGTTTTTATCCAAGATTTATTGTTCTTTTACCATCATTCAATCTCGTAGACACTACGAATTGAAAACGTGATCTCGTTTGGGCTTTTAAGGCAGTTCACCGAGAACACACACCGAAAAGGCTTAACGATTTCATAACCCATCCTCGGATCTTCAATTAGTTACTAAATTAATTAATTACCACGTATTAATTAAATTTCAACTAATTACGCGAGTTTGTATACATTCCTATTTTAATTACCAAAATTAAAATTCTACATGTATGCATGGAGTGGATTTATGATACGATGTATGTCATGGCAATTTCGATTTTATATCTATTTTATGATCAAACACATAAAAAATAAATTGCGGAAAATTTAAACACCGAGATGGATTGTTGGTACCACCGTATATAATCTATCCTAGGAAAGCGGTAAATTACATAATCTATGTCTTCGAGTCTTGATCTTCGAATCTTGAACTCGAGCCGCCGGATCACGAACCACGATCACCCGAGAGGAGAAAGGCCCTTTTTTAATTGAATAAACCCAATTTATTATAATTAAAAAAAATATATTTTTTTTATTGTTACATGCGGTTGTGACATAATTATTTTACAAAAATAAATATTTTTTTTTCCTTTCTGCCAATCGGCAGTCTTTTAAATAAAATTAAAAAAATTAGGTTAAAAACAAGTTACATGCAGCCGCAACTTTTAAAACCCTAGCCGCATGCAATTATATAAACAGGACTTATAGTGACGCTTTTCAGCGTCGCAGAAAGTCCTGTAGCAGTTTTTTTTTTTTAAAAAAATTAACCGTTTCTCCTCGTTCATACCTCAGGTTTCACCTTGATCTTCAATTTTCCAGCAAGATCTTCATCTTTTCGAGCCCGGAATTACAAAATTACAATAAAAGATGCTACTTTTACATGGAATTTTCGAAAATTGACATAAAAAAAATAATTCATATGCTCAATTGTTACTAAACAAAGGAGCTACAATATAGATCTAACGAGTAAACAGTACCAACCCCAATCCATCTCTTCAAAACGCAACAATCGCAACATAAATAAAATATGTATGTGCATCGGCCCCAATAATAAAAAAATTGGGATGCAAAAAATATACATGTTTACCACTCCTACATCTAATATTTTATACGTATAAATATAGATCACTTTGGCGACTGATACCACTGTTAGTAATACCATCCGCAACGGAAGCGATTTAAGGATCTAGATCCATAAACTACACGTAATAAAATAACTAGATCTACTCTACAAGGGGGTTGTAGAACATACTTCTTGGATCTCAAAATCCAAGTAGAAGAACCACAACAGAAAGAATGAAAGATTGTGTGAAGAGCACCACGATCTTCCGTACGTGTGATCCAAACAACTCCCGGTGGAAGGAAATTCTCGTCTCGAATCCTTCCGATATGCTACCCGGAAAACCTCCAAGATTTTCCTCATTTTTCCCCCTTGGCCGAATTTTATTCTTCTCCTCTCTAAGAGGTGAATTTGAAATTATGTGTTGTGTGTGAGGCTTGGGAGAACTCTCTTTATATAGGAGAGTAATCCTTGTCCTCCAATAATTTTATTTTGCAAATAAATAAATACAATAAATCAAAGATAATCCCATAATATACTAGAACAAATCTAAAATAATCTTTATCTTTATTTCTTACCATAAATATTTATCCATTAAAAATTTGTGCACATGTCTTATTAATTCATAAGAAAACAATTTCTTGTTCCATAAAACATTGCCTTGGCCGAAAATTATATTGTGACCTAGTCACTTATGATTTTCGAGTATACACACTAAATTGGGCCAAGATTATGAAAAATGTCTTTTTCACATATTTAATTATTTAGCTCAGCTAATTTAATAGTCCACTAAACAATTAATTCACATATCATTTTAATTAAATTCTAATAAGAACTAAATTAATATTATTAGGATTCGACGTCCGAGAATAGCTATGCTATATTGGAGCCACGTCGGGACCATGGACTAATAATCAGCGGCTCCGATAAATCAAATAAATAATTATCTTACGAACAGAATAATTATATTCGATAAATCAATCATAGGAATATGCCACCATAATCCCGTGACTGCACTCATCCGATTATGAGATTATATTTATCTCCTCACGAGTATGATAATAAGCGTCCATTGATATAATCATTACATATGGATTAATCCTCCATAGACTGTTCATTCTAAATCGGGAAGTTACCATTAACTCTTTTTAGAACCTCTTATCCTTATTTACCATTAACCCCCTAGTGATCAATTAATTCATACAACTCACTGGTAGCTAATCAGTGTAATATGAACTCGTACGATCGATCAGTTTCTAGGATTAACTAACAAGAGAATTGTCTATCTACTTCCATAAATGGAAGGAATGGATTCCGTATTTGTGTAACATAGACTACTCACTCAATCCAGTACAATGCGAAGATGGGGTAATTCAGATCACATACTCAGTGTAATGCTTAACCGTCAAGTCAAACCTCATACTGATTCAAGCAGTTGACTGTGATCACCTCAGGATTAAGATATATCCATAAATATAATCATCGATTGATTCGATATGACTTCTCGATCACGGAATTATATCGTGAACTCTAATCAAATCGGTCCAGCCCTATATGATATATCTATCATATATAAATTGCCCCACTAGGTTCTTTTAACCGAAAGTCCGGATAAGAAAATCACACCTATTGTGTTCTGGGCGCATTAATAGCATGTTAAAGGAGTGATGCAAACCGATTCTCGTAGGATCGTTGATTAAAGCGCAACAAACGATTCTGCTTTGAAAAGTATATTTTTTATGGCTTTTTGAATATATATAACAAAATAACAAAAGGGATATGTAGCAACCCGTCTCAGATTACTACTGCTTTGTGATAATCCCGTCTCAGGAAGATCACCCAATTATCCCGTCTCAGGATAATCGCAAGAAGTCCAATCTCTGAAAACTTCTTGAAAGAAACCCAATCGCTGAAAGTTTCTTATGATGAAAATTCAATCTCTGAATTTCAACCAAAATAGTTTTTTGATTCAATAATAAGCTACCTATTCAAATACAAGGAAATGCCTTATATAGGCTACAGACTCCAAGTCCAATTGCCATTTTAGCAATGTGGGATAAAATAACAATAATTAAAAATAATAATAAATATAAAAGACAATTAACCAATGTGGGATAATAAAAGACTAATTAAAAGACTCAATCTTCCTCTTGAATTGGGTATTATTTGGGCCGCATCATTCCCTCCCTCTTCAAAAGGATTCGTCCTCGAATCAACCCGGATCGAACACGAATATCTTGCTTCCATACGTCCACTCAACCACGAGAAACTCGGAATCACAACATCGCAAAAACATGGAATGGCGCGAGTGGAGAAATCGGCGACAACAAAATCCAAAGGGCGGCAATGCTGTAAATATGGATCCACATATACATGTGGCGCTTGTAACGCCTCCAAATCGGCAACTAAAATTGCCGAGCGCACCTTTGAACCATCGGATTGCACCGGTTCGGTCCCCGGTTGGACCACAATCGATTCAGCAAGTAAGTCCACGGGCATATGAATATAGATTAAAGCAATATGAATTTCGAAAGCTGCTCTTTTAGGGCTTGTGTGATCTGATTTTTAGGGCTTTTTCTGAATATATAAAATGTAAATAACAAGAAAGAAAAGGGATATGTAGCAACCCGTCTCGATTACTACGCTTTGTGATAATCCCGTCTCGGGAAGATCACCCAATTATCCCGTCTCGGGATAATCGCAAGAAGTCCAATCTCTCGAAAACTTCTTGAAAGAAACCCAATCTCTCGAAAGTTTCTTATGATGAAAATTCAATCTCTGAATTTCAACCAAAATAGTTTTTGATTCAATAATAAGCTACCTATTCAAATACAAGGAAATGCCTTATATAGGCTACAGACTCCAAGTCCAATTGCCATTTTAGCAATGTGGGACAAAATAACAAAAATTAAAAATAATAATAAATATAAAAGACAATTAACCAATGTGGGATAATAAAAGACTAACTAAAAGACTAAATAAAAGACTCATTCTTCCTCTTGAATCGGGTATTATCTGGGCCACATCAAGGAGAGACCCGATACTCTCGATTAACTTCACAACGGGCTAATTGTATTTTAAGTACATCATCACATACACTGGGTTATGTGATTACATAAACGATATACTTTAAGGTTTTTTGTAGTGTAAATACTATTGTCACATTGGTGAATATGAGAATAATAAATATGAATAATAATATCATTTCATTTATTAAATAAAACAATTACAAAATTTTCTTTCGGGCATCACACCTAACATGGCCATCATCAAAACGTAATAAAATGTTCCTAACAATTGCGGCAGGAGATAGAGAAAAATGACTTTCACTTGTCCATACGGAACGTTTGCCTACAAAAGAATGCCATTTTGTTTGTGCAAAGCTCCGGCTATATTTCAGAGATGTATGATGCTATATAATTGACAAGGTAGAGAGATTTCTAGAGATCTTCACGGATGATTTCACTATTTTTGGGGATTCTTTTGAGGAGTGTCTCTCTCATTTGGAGCGTTTGTTACATCGACGCGAGGACACGATTTAGTGCTCAATTGGGAGAAGTGTCATCTTATGGTATCAGAAGGTATTGTGTTAGGCCAAACAATTTGTAATTAAGGTATAAAAGTGGACAAAGAATGACCAAAAGTGATTCAAAAGTTATCCCCACTGGTTAATCTTAAGACTTTGAGAGGATTTCTTGGGCATGCTGGTTTCTATAGGAGATTTATTTCTTTTTTCTCATATCGCCAAACCTCTCAGTCATCTCCTTGAGAAAGAAGTACTGTTTGTTTTTTTATGAAAAATGCATTGAGGCTTTTGAGTCTTTAAAGCAAAAACTGATTAGTGCACCCGATTTAGTAGCACCGGATTGGAATCTACCTTTCGAGCTGATGTGTGATGCAAGCGATTTAGCAGTTGGGGCCGTGCTTGGCCAAAGCCATGGAAAGGTACTTAAAGCCATTTAGTATGCTTCTCACACGTTGAACTCTGCTCAAATAAACTATGTAACAACCGAGAAGAAATTACTTGGAATAGTGTTTGCCCTCAACAAGTTTAGATCTTAACTCGTTGGTTCCAAGGTCAGTGTCTATACCGACCATGCAGCCTTGAAGTACTTATTGAACAAGAAAGATGCTAAACCGATACTGCTTCCATGGATTCTCCTACTCCAAGAATTCGATATCGAGATTAACGATAAAAAGGGCAGTAAGAATGTCGTGGCGGATCACTTAAAACGGTTGGATTTCTTTGAAGAAAAAGGGATACGAAGAGAGATTCATGTCTATTTTCTATATGAACAACTCATGATGGTGGATGCTCCCCTGACAATGCAACTTATTCACACCGGTTCGAAACCGAAGGAGAGCTCACCATGGTTTGCTAATATTGTAAATTATTTCTCGTGTGAGTATGTTCTACCGACCTGGACATGGCAAAAGAAGAAAAAATTCTTCCACAAATTGAAATTTTATTATTGGGAGAAACCGAACCTTTTTAGGAGGTGTTCGGATGGCACCATTAGGAAATGCGTTCCCAGTGATGAAATTTCAAGCATACTCTCTTTTTTCCATGGTCAAGATACCAGAGGCCACCATGGACGGTGGAGGACGCCATACAAGGTTTTGCAATGCGGATTATATTGGCCTACACTCTACAAAGATGCACATCGTTTTGCACGATCATGTGTTGCATGCCAAAAGTGGGGAAATGTATCCAAGAGGTATGAAATGCCCCTCCAACCTATTTTGGAGTGTGAAATATTCGATGTTTGGGGCATCGAATTCATTGGCCCATTTCCTCACTCATTCGGTAATAAATTCATTTTAGTAATGGTTGACTATGTTTCTAAATAGGTTGAAGCGCAAGCCTACCCCACTAATTATTCTAAGGTGGTGCTGAAATTCTTAAAGAAAAATATTTTCACTAAATTGGGCACTCTTCGAACTATCATTAGTGACCGCGGCTCACACTTTTGCAACCGACCATTCATTAAAATTCTTGAGAGCTATGGTGTAAAACACAAAGTCGGCACACCGTATCACCCACAAACGAGTGGGCAGGCTGAAGTGTCAAACCGAGAGGTAAAATGGATTATTGAGTAAATGGTGGGCACTAACCGTAAGAATTGGTCGGTGCGGCTTGACGATGCAGTTTGGGCTTACCGCACCGCTTTTAAGAAACTTATTAGATGTTCACCGTATAGGTTAGTTGTTGGAATGTCTTATAACTTGCCCGTTGAATTGGAGCACCAAGCTTATTGGGGTATTAAGTTTCTTAAGTTTGATCCTAAGCTTGAAGGTGATCATCGGTTGCTCCAACTCACCGAGCTTGATGAGTTTCGCCTTGATGCATACGAGAACGCCCAAATTTACAAGGAACGAACCAAGTCATTTCATGACAGGAAGATCTTTTATCAAGAGTTCCATGTAAATGATAAAGTGCTCTTGAATAACTCACGATTGAGATTGTTTCCAGGCAAGCTTCGATCCAGGTGGACCGGTCCATTCATTGTAACAAAGGTGTATGCGTCCGGTGCAGTTGAACTTACAGATGGAAAAACAACTTTCATAGAAAATGGTCATTGTGTCAAAAATTTTATTGAATGATGTGATGTTCCTCGAAGATCCCCCATTGGACTGAAGAATTGCACAGTCTAGCTATAGACTATAAATTTAGCACACCACAGGTACTCTCTATTGATTTACTTACTAAGCATTATCCTTTGGTTGACTTATTTGCTTAATGTTTACGTGCTTATGTGGGTAGTTGTTGATAGTTTTCCAAGTTGATGATCTGTATAATTCCATTTTCTCTACCGTATAATCTCGTCGAGCTACCGACGTAACACAACAACGCTACCGGGAGGCAGCCCGTTATTTGATAAATTGCAATCATTTCATTACTAATTTGATAAGTTTGGTGAACATTAGCAATTTTTAAACTTCAGAACTTGTGGAACTGTTTGGCTGACGCCAATGCACCCTTGGCGCGCGCCAAAAGTTACTGCAGACATACTGAGAGTTTTAGACATTTTGGTGGCGCGCGTCGTTTTGCCCTTGGCGTGAGTCATTGGGTGGTTGTTTAGGAGTTTGGCGTGCATCAATTGCCCTTGGCGTACGTCAATATGGTGGTTTTTGAATTAAAAACGGTTCTTCTTCTCTCTTTCTCCTCCATAACTACCATTATCATCGAAATTTCACCCCATTTCCTCCATATTTCAACGGTTTTTCCACCATCACTTCACAATTTACTCCATTTATCAAAACCCATCACACCATTCTACTTTATCCATTCTTTTTCTCTTGTTCGTTCTTGAAAGTGAAGAACTCCGTTTTGGTTTCAAGGCGCATTTTCTGCATTTCCGGTGAACCCCATACTTTCCGGCGACCTCCATTTCTGTCTGCAGTGTCTTTCAGTCCAACAATGTACTTTGTCTTAGTCCTTATATTTCAATTTAATTTCTGTTGATTGTTTTTATATTTTGAGTTGATTGAAACCAGAGGAAGGGTTGATTATTGTACTAGTTATATTGTTGGATTGTCGTGAACCCGTATCTATGTCTGAAACATCTACTCATAGTGGTAGTTGTCAGGGTGACCAGAGTAAGAAGAGGAAGACTTCAGCCGCTACTGACCATAATGCATCCGTGAGATCCCAAACACCTACCTCACCCGAGTCGGTTATTTCTTTCCTCTCGACTACCTTTCGTAGGAAGGCCAAGAAACACTTTGCCACGTATTTCAGTCAATGCACATTGCACTTTGAGCGAGGAATAGAAATTAAGTCGGTTAGTGCTAGGATTCAGAAAAAACATTAAGGATCGTAAGTGGGAGAGTCTAGCAACAAATCGTACTTTTACTATCAATGGCATCATTGTGGCTGAATTTATGTTAATCTTGCCACTGACCCTACTGTGGCAAGCAAAGGTACAGTCCCTGTTCGTGGTAAAGATGTCTCGTTTTCGGTTAAGGCTATCAATGATTTCTTCGGTATCCCCGACGTCTAGGCTGAGACTACTTTTTCTAACATGTGGAAACTAAGTGAGGAGGGAAATCTTCTTGCCAAGGCCCAGGAGGCTTAGACTTACCCTTGAACATCTGCCACTTGGGTAGACAAGCGTTTTAAGTATGGTAAAGCGGTCAAATATGTGAGGGTGATGAAGCATTTCATTAGTCACAATATCATTCCTCTCACAAAATCAATACTTTCAATTTTATTGAGGCTTGCCTGGTCGTTGCCATTTTCGCTGAAGTGCCTATGGACGCCGGGTACCATATGTACTAGGGAGCGGTGGACTTTGCTCTGAATCCCCGTGCGAATGGCAATATGCCCTTCCTTGGCTGATTCATGAACTTTGCCACTAAGCTCAAGTTCATAGTTGGTCCAGTGATACATTGTGTCCGCCTGCTAACCTCATGATTGGCCCTAGTATCTCAGAAAATATGAAGCATCCCACTCCCTCTCCTGATGTTCCTATCTCAGCCAGTGGTCCGTCTTCTGTTGACGTCCCTACCTTAGGTCAGCCTATCTCTTCGCGTCCTTCTATTCATGATTCAGCTGTGAGAGCTTAATTTGTGATCTTTGAGTCCGAGATGACAGCTATGTGTGGAGCATTGGTGGTGTCCAATACCAATTCTAGATTTGGATTTGAGAGTGTGTTGAGAGGTTTGAATGATTTGTGAGTCGGTTCCCGTGGGTAACGTTATTTTGATGAGACCTATAATCCCAAGTATGCGGATCATGCTGAGTACTTTGATTCATGTGCTGAGGATCCTTACCTATTCCCTACTTGGATTCCACATTTTCTTGTTCCTGCTAGGGCCCCACTGCATCCCATGGCTTCGGGTAGTGTTTCTGCTTTTTCATCTACAGGTACAAGTTCGGTTAGCACTGGTTTTGCTGCGTTTGCTGGGCCGAGTTTGATAGGTTCGATGTTACGTCCACTGGTGACGGGGCTGGTAGTTCGACTTTCCAGTCTATGCTTTCTTCTGCCTTCCCTGATGATCCTCTTCAGATGCTGTCAAATCCTTATACTGTCGAGTCCCAGGGCACTAGCTTGTTCCATCCTACGACTTTTCCTTCCTCCAGTTCACTTACTCCATTGGATGCCGGTGTGCTATTTGATGAGGACGGTGATGATGAGGAGATTCCTCCTGCTGCTACATATATTCCTACCTCCACTACCGATGTTGATTAGTACTTTTGGTCACCAAACATTGTTTTAGCCGTATGTGGCTATGGTACTTTTGCAGTCTTTTATTGTTTTGTTGAACTATTTTGTTATTTGGTACTGTTTGAATGTTGCAAGTGTTGATTTGCTTTTGGGAATGTTGCACTGTATTTAGATTGTGATACCAGTCTGACTATCCCTCTTTGTGTTGGAAATTGAATTTGTATGTTCCCCAATATTGTGTGATTATCTATGCTTAGCTCCTCGTGTAGCGATAGTCTATATTTGGGTGATGTTGATACTCCTGAGTTACAGTTCGTTTCCAGGCACTTTTGGCCTGCGTCAGTATGCTTCTGGCGTAAGCCAGTAATTTCTGTTCTTTGGCATACGCCAATCCCTATTGACGCGCGCCATTTCACTTTAGCACACTTTGCACACATACGACAAAACTGACGTGTGTCAGCATACTTTTGGCGTGGGTCAACTGACTTGACAACAAGATGTCATGCCTCTGCCATCACAAAACCCTAGCCTTCATCTTTTGTCCCCTTGACACATGCCAATGTCGGTTTGGCGCGCGTCAGAAACGCGTTTTATGCCACCAACTGACCATCAAACACTATTTTTATTTCTTTTAACCACTCTTCCAACTCAAATTCATTCACCGTCATTTTTTTCTCTTTCCCATATTCCCTCTCTGCACCTTTACTACTTCTTCTTCTTCTTCTTTCACTTTTACCATGTCTTCTACTCCTGAAGACCGTCCCGTTCTTTTCTACGATGTATCCGGTGCTGACGTTGTGCACAACTACATCGATTTATTCAGCCATCGCCCTATTTTTTTGAGCAGGATATAGACTCTAAGAAGCTAGAGGAGTAATCAGACTACAACATAGAGTGGGGAGGTTGGAATCGATTGGTCGCACCACCTAAGGGACAAGTTACGAAACTATCGTTCGTGAGTTCCTTGCCATATTATCCACTGTGCCTGATGAAAGGTCCACTAATAATGTTTTGGTTCATGGGATTGAGGTTCCATTCCATTGGATGGAAATCAACAATGTTTTGTTGACTCTAATCCACTACCGTTGCACCTATCAGCACTACGAGATCAAGTGGAATCTCTCAAACATTGGCAGTTTCATCGCTCGTCTCTCAACTGCAACTGCTGTACTTTACCCGGGACGGGAAGGCCCTCATGCGGAAAACTCAGTTTTTGCTCTTTCCCTCGATATGTGGGCTTGGAAACGCTTTGTCAATAATCACTTTCTTGCCACTAATAATTTCGAGGTGCTCACTAACAATGAGATGCTTTTTTTTTCCGACATCAGGCGCGGGGAGTACAACAATTGAGGTAAGTTGATTCATCAGGCTGCATGGTCTTGTGCTCAGCCCACGTGTACCCTACCTTTTATCCCCTTTGCATGGATCGTGTCTCATCTTTGCACTCAGGTCGCCTATGTTCCCTTTTACTCTCAGGTTGAGTTCATCCCCAGTCTGGTTCCACGTCGTGGCCTTATTCCGCGGGATGTTCCTGGTCTTCCCCCGTCTTCCTATGAGTCCGAGTCTGAGTAGTTCTTTCTGGTTGGCTGATGTTTGTGGTGTTGGTTGTTTGTTGGCTAGTCTGGTTTAGTGTTTATCTCTTTTTCGTTTATGCTGGTGGATTTGAATAATTGTTGCACATTTCCCTTGGTTGTTTCTGAACAATGCTCCTTCACTTTCAATTTAATTTGAATAATGTAAAATATTTGTTTCTTTGCTTATTTGGTTGAATTTGCTTTGTTTTGATATCTTGCACCCTTCCACGGTTATTTGTTTAACCCCACTACATGAAAACCTCAATTTCCCGAGATTTTTGAATTACAGGCCTACGCCAAAGTGGTTTAGCGCGCATCATTACCCTTTCTTAGGGAATGGCATGCACCAAAGCTCTTTCTGGCATGCGCCGGTTTTTGCAGGCAAACTTTCTGTATAGCAATAGTGTTTTTGGTGCGAGTCAATAAGCCCTCGGCGTGCGCCAACACTCTTTTTTGCCCATATTTCGCCCTAATTTTGCTTATGGCCGTATCGTTTTTCTGCTCATGTTGATTCCTCGTTGTTCCCGTAACTATATTTTCATTCCTCACTTCGCTTTGAGGGCAATGCAACCTCGTAAGTGGGGAGTGAGAGTATAGTTAGTCTAACAATGGGTAATGCTTTTAATTGCTTATGGAAAACCTTAGCTTTGATCATCTCTAAGAAATTTAGAGCTGCATAAATTATCTTTTGGCATGAATTACGACCGTATAATTGATAGAGCGTGCATTTGTTTTAAACGAGTAACTCTGATGGAACATATGTACATGTTATTCACTATCTTTGTTGGTAGTGTGATCCATTGTGCACGTATATTCCATTCTTTCATTAACAAAAAAAATCTTCATGAAGTTGTGCATGCATACTCTAGCTTGCAGCTTAAACTTAGGAATGTTATTCTTTTGAGACGAATAACAGGCACTTGGAATTTGAGTAGGGATGATGATTTTTGGCATTACTTTGACAAGCCCATACCCAAATGGCCTTCCTGAAAATTTTCCTTTTTGTCCTCATCTCAGCCTTGTAGTGTGGTGAGACCCCACTCGAGCTAGCCGTTCGTACTTAGCCTCATTATAATCCAACCCTTAGCCGAAATTTGGTCGACATTTCTTTTGCCACCTGCAAGCGTAGTTAGAGTCTATTAATTGTGTAGGCGGTAGTTGGGAACTAAGAGTCGGATGAGTATGTTAGTAGGTTGAGAGGGCATCTTGTGAAGTTTGTTTCGGAAACCATTGGTGTGACAATCTTTAATTTTATTCAAAGAAAAATACAGTTTCTTTTATTTTGTTGTACATATTCCAAGAGTTGACTAAAAGCTTCTAACAAATCAAAAACTCAAATAAAAAAGAAGCGTACGAGTTGTAAATACTTAATCGTTGAATAATGAGTCATTGAAGTAAATTTTTAAGCAAATTGTAAGATCCTAAGTGATGTAAGGTTGGGAGGTATGTAATTTGGAGGTTGGTGTCATAAAGGATAAGGTTTGGATTCTAGCTATCTTGCCTTATTCTTTTGATTACCCTTTTATTTCCCTTCGGTTAGCCACTACCCTAGCCTGAATGTTACAAGCCGATTTGTCAACTACCTAACCTACTTCTTGATTCCAAGAGCCTAATTAGTGGAGATTGGTATTATTCATAAGCTTATGGTTGCATTTTTTAGTAAGGCTTGCATGATTTGATGATCGTCAGTTTCATAGCAAAATTGAGTAATATTCACTCACACATTCCACTACTTCCTTAGATGTGGAGAACATGTTCTTGCAATTTTGATTGGTTGCATCGCCTAATTGCATCATCATTTCTTGATGTTGCATGATCGAATTTTTGTGACTCTAGATGGCCTTATCGCTCTAGTTGCTCGATGACGAGCAAACGCTAAGTGGGAAGTGGTTGTTGTAAGTCATCCTGATGATACAATTTCCGATGATCCACCCCTTTTTCTAATGCAATTAGTGATATTTTGATATCAACTTGTGCAGATTTTATGATGATTTGAACCATTTTGTGTACATACAAACTTTCAGAAAAACCAAACTTTTACTTTTATTTTAGTAGTTATCAGCCGATTTTGTTATCAGATTTACGCGTGGTATCTTTGTGTCTATTTTGCAGCATAGGTATCTGATAAGCGGATTTTCTAGGTCCGGTCGATCAAGTAAAAACTCGAAACCTTAGCAAAATCTACTTTCTAACCGGCAGTGGACCGGGTCGATTGTAGGATAGTGCTTGAGGAGCCCGAGGTCGAACCCACCAGAGATTGGTTTTTGAGTACCACAGTTGACTTAGCACTCAGTTCAGGTCAAACAGATAGGTGTGCAGTTATACTATTGCGTAAAAGAAAGATTACACTACTGGAATTCTAAACAATTAAAAGAGGTATGGCCGAACTACATTTCAGCGGATTACTTTATCCTTAGAAAGATTGCCCCGGGAGTGTGCCTTACTCTACCTTGCCGTCTAACGATAACTCATAGGACAAACCCCGTATTGGAACTGGACTTGATGACTAGGGCGTCAATCTAGTACACGGGTAGGTGTCAGACTACCTTTCAAGCCCAAAACTTCTACGTTCCCGAAACCCCGTTCCCACACGTCGCCGCAACATACATTTATAAGCTACGTGTGTGCAACAATGAACAAGCTTGTCAATCTCATTAAAAGCTATTAAAACAATCAAAACAAGTTTCGTGATGTGGATTATCGATTAGAACGTTAAATTACGCGCTACACTACCTCCCGGTTCATCTCTCTAATGGTGTTTCACCCGTATTCACGTGGTTCGACCATACGAAAAATCTAGCTACTCATAATCGAATCTAAACAATACAAACGGAAGAAAAACATCACAACAATGGTAAAACAACAAGAAAACATACCCATTTCGATTACTTGAAGAACTACCAAATTCGAGCTCCAAAAGAACAAATCTTGTCACTTGAAATGTTACAGATCGAAGCTAAAAGTTAGAGGTTCAAAGAGATGATCGGAAGAGGATTCTAATGATATATAACACTAATTCTAACTATAAGAAACGAAGAAAATCGCCCCAAATCGCCTAACCTATCTAATATTATCTCCCCTTATTTTCTGCTTGCGGCTGTGAGAAATGAGGCAGCTTTATATAGAAAGTCTTCGTCCGTATGGATATCCACCATGTCCGGCCGGACTGTTCTTGATTTTCCAGGTGTCCGGACGGATGCATAGATGTCCGTCCGGATGAAATGCTCTTGTCCGTCCGGATGCTGGATCTGTCCGTCCGGACGAATTCTTCATCAAAGTTTTCCCAATTTCCAGAGAGTTAGCCGTCCGGACACAACACCTTGTCCGTCCGGACAAACTTTTGCAGCCAAGAATCCATTTTCCAGAGAGTTAGCCGTCCGGATGAGAGGTTTTTGTCCGTCCGGACAGCCACTGAACGCACGTCCATGGTGTCCAGACGGGTGTCCGGACCCATGTGACCCAAAATCTTCACTTTTTTCACCTTCAACCTCCGTGTTTCGCCTCGGGCACTTCTAAACTCCATAATTCACGCCTTTCGGGCCCTCGAGACACCCTGGTCCTGCATCCATATGAAAACAACAAGCAAACGCATAACCCCGCAAACTACGGGTGCTCGGGAAAAACGAGTATAAAATGCTAAAATAAGGTCGAGTTTACGGAAAACCGACAAGTCACTCGCCGTGCAATAAAACCTCATTTAATACTCAAAATAGGGTCTAAACTCACCCGAAACATGCCAGAAATATGATAATCGTGGGCTGAACTGTACAGAAATGCACTGTAAAGTTGGTTCCTATCACCACCCCACACTTAGCCTTTACTCGTCCTCGAGTAAATTAGGCGTTCAAACAATACCAAGGAATCAACTTTACGGTGCATGCATGTATTTCAAAATATCGAGGTGAAAAGAACTTAGTTAAGTGAATGCATTACTTTGACTCTACTGGATCATGACACAGAGTGAGTGTGTGTTGAATGGCGACGACTTATGCTTAATACGATTTCGGGCTTGGAATACCGGACAAATGACTTTACACAATCCTGGCCTTCCTAGAATCTCCACTAATCGGGACTAACCAAGGTTAAACACGGTCCAGCAGGACTTGAATGGTTATAACATTAGGCTAGGGTAAATTCGGTTAATCGAAAAGGGTAATTTGGGAAACTGGAGAAAAGAAGTACGAGTGAACATAATCCAAACACGTACCACGTCTTCTTTACCAAACAAACCCACCAAACTCCTTTTTGATCATTTTCAACACTTTGGGAACTATAGGACACTAAAATACCCGAACTCATTGCCAAACTCGACTATGTTTCAAGTGTCGTGTGGTGAGCTCAAATACTTAGTACCTATCTGACTATCCCAACCCTAACATCATCATTGCTTTAAGCTCATTACCTTTTTCAACCTTTTATTTCTATATACAACACAATTATTTGATTTGAAAATTTTTTTTTTTGAAATGAAACCCGAGCATCCAGCCCACCTGAGCTCCTCCTCTCCTTATAGCTCTAAAACTGAGGAAACAACAACCCGAATCAAAAACAACATCTCTTGCCTTGGCAAGTGTGGTTTAACAAGAGACTAAGTCCACTCGTAGGGTCAAATAAAGGGAATGTGACCAAAATAAGGCTCAAGGGTAGGTTTCTGACTAAGTAACGAAACGGCTATAAAGCGAATGGTGGTCGGACCACTCTATCAAGGCTGAGAGGAGCTACGAAGGTCAAACATTCGGTTCAGGCTTATTTGGCTAAAGTAGGGTCAAAAAGAACGCCAAAACTGTCATCCCGTGTTCCTACCAAGGCCAATCCTTCTATTTCGCCTCGAAACTAGGGTACAGGTGTGTAAAGTAATCGTGATAAGCATAACCGTCGTCAAACGTGTACTAAAAAGTGTTCCGTATCATGACAATATAGACTCACTGTGAGACATTCACAAAACTAAAGACCTTTCACCACTCAATTGTGAACAGCATGCATATAACGTGGTGTTAAAATCTTGGAAAAATTTGAAAAACGGCCTAAAAATCGACTCGGAAATGAGTAAAAACCAAGTTTATCACATCATGGCATAATACTTTTAAGAACAAGCGAATAAGCTAAGTCGCCCCCTCCCCCCACTTAAGTGAAGCCCCGTCCTCGGTGTGTGAACGAGAAGGAAAAAGAAAGACTTAGTTTATGAGCCCGACAAAAACGCGCGATCAAGTCCCGTAACGGTCGTGAAAGTAGTCCATCCCGAATCCCTAGTCATTGAAAAACATCCAAGAAATACATGCACGGGACATGGTCCACGTGCCAAAGCATATAGATATTGGGGAATTCCGGGGATAATAAAAAGAACGACCTCGTCAAGTCAGAAAACTTGAATAAGTATGTCACAAAGATAGTCAAATATGAGTCAAACATACAATAACAACCAATCACGTCCAAACGTGCCCAACACAAAATTCACAAATCCAAGACAAGTCACATGAGACATGAAAAGATGAAAAGTGGGTGCCTTATGGCTTACAATCGGTAGATCGAGAAAAAGTAGCAAAAACATCACCTCAAAACAAGCAAAACACAGCAAATGGTGGGTTGCCTCCCACCGAGCGCCTTTGTTTTACGTCGTTGGCTCGACCAAGTGACACCAAAACGGACTCAAACCATAAAAGACTCAAAACAACAATTCAATTATTTCATTTCAAACAAGTATCATCAAAACCATCAACCAAAATCCGAACTCAAAAAGATCAACAACTCAAGAAGAATACAAATAGCAAGCATCATGAAAACCGAGTTCGTTAGAAACTTACCTATCATAGCCCTCGATGCAACCTCCTTCAAACTCGGGAATCCTCTTCTGTCAAAACCTCTCATCATCTTCTTCTTGGAATCACCCCACCACCGTGGTCTTTCCTGTCTATCACCTCTACGTGTGTCTTCCACCCGGGACCCTTCGAACTTAACCTCGTAGAACTCATCCACACAGAATGGAAGGGAGTAATAATCGGAGACCGGTATATCAAAGATGACCAATCTATCCGGGGGTGTCAACATAATGGGCTCATCCACATGACCTCAAACCACTAGCGAGCTAGGCGGCAGAATGAGCTGTCCCATCTTCTTCTCCATTTCTAATCCCACCGGATCGACGACCTCAAATAAATCTATCGCACCTCTCGTCAAGGTGTCATGATGGTCATCATCGGGATGTGGTATGATAGACAACAGTTCCACCTCCCTTACTTTACAATAATGGGTATCCTCCATGTCCCAGAGCATCGCAATACCAAAAGCTTCCGGCTCACCCAAAACTGAGGTAGGCTCCACTACAAGTGCCTTGGCATACTCATAAAAATTCTCCACCGACTCGAATGGTACATCATCAACTAATGGAGTGATGGGCGAATCCCATATCAATCTCTTGCATCTCAATCTCTGGCTCAGAAATCTCCTCATAGAAAGCCGATTCATCAACCTCACTCTCCACCTGAACCTCTTCACTGACGACTTTCTCTGGCCCTATTTCCATCGCGAGTTCTCTCTTAACAGCAGCTAACTCCCTTTTCCTAGCTTCCAACTCAGTTTGCATCACGGACTCTACCAAAACATCATCATTTTTCAGCTCACTATTCGGGAGTTCACTCGGGAGGACTTGGAATATAATCAAATACTACAATGGGGGGTGGCGGTGATAAATCCAACTCAATCACTGAATCCTGCGGGACGAGCACCTCATTATAGCAACTTGACTCGTCAATATCTTGTCTACCCGGACCGTTTGTCCGCAAGACTTTTCATTTTGATCCGGCATCCGGGCCGTCATGAGAGACACGATATCCCGAGACATCCAACATAGCTCGTATCTCATATGGGGCCAATCTTCATTGGCTAGGCGGGTCCTATACTCCCCATTTGGAAAACTTGTCTTGCATCTCCCCAAAGCCACGTTTCAAAGCATCCTCGGCCTCTTTATATAACACGAGCATCCGGTTCAACCAATCGATCAATTGATGTGCCGACACTTCCTCATCCATAGCCATAGAAACCCTTTCCATCAGCTCCTGAATAATACCTACTTCTCGTTCCTCTTCGGCATAGGCAAGGTCAATCTGATGTAAGTGCTGATTTTGAGAGCTCCAATTCCAAGGGTTGTTCGAGTCATATTCTGATTATTCCATTGTCCTTGATTTGGGCTCCAATTGTAGTCATGCTGGCTTTGATTGCCTCCCCAGTTTCCCGGTTGATTCTGGTTCCAATTTCCCCCAAAGTTCTGTCTATTATAGTTCCCCTCATCATATCGATAATCGTCGTTCATAAGGTTGATAATAATGATTTTGACCAAGCTCATGTGCCCAAGGTTGGTAGGTGGATTTTTCTTCATAAAAGTTGTATTGTTGAAAGTATCCACCCATTTATGCTCAATCTGCAAAATCACAGAAAACAACATGAAAACAATCACAGTGCCTCGTCACCACCACCTCATCAATAGGTGGTGTGGCACTTCAGCTGCAAGTCAAAACAAAGCAACAAGAAAACAATAAAAACGACCTAAGCCCAAGCTTTCGGTCAACTTTTATGATATCAAAGCATTGCCAATCCCCGGCAACGGCGCCAACTTGATAAGCGGATTTTCTAGGTCCGGTCGATCAAGCAAAAACTCGAAACCTTAGCAAAATCTACTTTCTAACCGGCAGTGGACCGGGTCGATTGTAGGATAGTGCTTGAGGAGTCCGAGGTCGAACCCACAGAGATTGGTTTTTGATTACCACAGTTGACTTAGCACTCAGTTCAGGTCAAACAGATAGGTGTGAAGTTATACTATTGCGTAAAAAAAAGATTACACTACTCGGAATTCTAAACAATTAAAAGAGGTATGGCCGAACTACGTTTCAGCGGATTACTTTATCCTCAGAAAGATTGCCCCGGGAGTGTGCCTTAATCTACCTTTCCGTCTAACGATAACTCATTGGACAAACCCCGTATTTGAACTGGACTTGATGACTAGGGCGTCAATCTAGTACACGGGTAGGTGTCAGACTACCTTTCAAGCCCAAAACTTCTACGGTCCCGAAACCCCGTTCCCACACGTCGCCGCAACATACATTTATAAGCTACGTGTGTGCAACAAAGAACAAGGTTGTCAATCTCATTCAAAGCTATTAAAACAATCAAAACAAGTTTCGTGATGTGGATTATCGATTAGAACGTTAAATTACGCGCTACACTACCTCCCGGTTCATCTCTCTAATGGTGTTTCACCCGCATTCACGTGGTTCGAGCATACGACAAATCTAGCAACTCATAATCGAATCTAAACAATACAAACGGAAGAAAAACATCACAACAATGGTAAAACAACAAGAAAACATACCCATTTCGATTACTTGAAGAACTACCAAATTCGAGCTCCAAAAGAACAAATCTTGTCACTTGAAATGTTACTGATCGAAGCTAAAATTTAGAGGTTCAAAGAGAAGATCGGAAGAGGATTCTAATGATATATAACACTAATTCTAACTCTAAGAAACGAAGAAAATCGCCCCAAATCGCCTAACCTATCTAATATTATCTCCCCTTATTTTTACGCTTGCGGCCGTGAGAAATGAGGCGACTTTATATAGAAAGTCTTCGTCCGTACGGATATCCGCCGTGTCCGGCCGGACTGTTCTTGATTTTCCGGGTGTCCGGACGGATGCATAGATGTCCGTCCGGATGAAATGCTCTTGTCCGTCCGGATCGGATCGTCCGTCCGGACGAATTCTTCATCAAAGTTTTCCCAATTTCCGAGAGAGTTAGCCGTCCGGACACAACACCTTGTCCGTCCGGACAAACTTTTGCAGCCAAGAATCCATTTTCCAGAGAGTTAGCCGTCCGGATGAGAGGTTTTTGTCCGTCCGGACAGCCACTGAACGCACGTCCAAGGTGTCCAGACGGTTGTCCGGACCCATGTGACCCAAAATCTTCACTTTTTTCACCTTCAACCTCCGTGTTTCGCCTCGGGCACTTATAAACTCAATAATTCTCGCCTTTCGGGCCCTCGAGACACCCTAGTCCTGCATCCATATGAAAACAACAAGCAAACGCATAACCCCGCAAACTACGGGTGCTCGGGAAAAATGAGTATAAAATGCTAAAATAAGGTCGAGTTTTCGGAAAACCGACAGTCACTCGCCGTGCAATAAAACCTCATTCAATACTCAAAATAGGGTCTAAACTCACCCGAAACATGCCAGAAATATGATAATCGTGGGCTGAACTGTACAGAAATGTATTGTAAAGTTGGTTCCTATCAGTATCACGGCGTGAGCGTGGGTTTTTGACTTTATAGTTCCATGGATTATTGAGTGATGATTTTGCTGATTGAGGCGAGGATTTCAACCCACGAGGATTGCTGACACACGATTAGTGGGTACTATCCATTCCAAGTGAAGAATAAATTTGATCATAGTGCTTTTAGTTACAAATGACGTGTGACATATGACCTTGACCCGTGCCAAGTGAAGCCATCAACTCTGCTGAGCATTTAATGTGAAGGTCATTCAGCCAGCTACTATATATTCGACATGGCGCGTGCCGAAGATCAGTGACCTGAGTCAATACCACAAATGCACATGACGCGGGCCAGTTACCTTTGACCTGCGCCAATTTTGCAGATTCGGCAAAGATTGGTCTGTTTTATTCATCCATTCACACAAAATAACATATACACTTCTTCTTCCTCAACTTTTCCATCTTGAAGGCATTCCTCACCCCCAGGCTCTTATAGCCGAATTTTAGTAGAAATTAGCAATTGAACTTGATTGTCAGGGCTAAGGATTCTTGTTTAACTCTATTACTTGATTGGATTCAACATACTAGTGTTTGTTTATTGATCCTTTTGGCAGTTGGATGAAGAACACCAACTCAAATTTGTACTCTTGGTTTTGGTAATTCTTAATCTTTATTTTTATTCGATTGTTCTCATGGTTATGAATATTGATTTTGAGATATTGATATTTGTAGACATGAGTGGCTAGACTTATCTAGCCAAGATTATGTTGTAACACTAGTTTATCCTCATATGTTGATTGGGATGATTGTTTGTGTTGTTAGTTTTGATTGTTGTGAAGCTTTTCCTACATGTGTTGTATTGTTTGCTTGTGTTGGAGTAATTGCCTAGTGTTAGCATTTACACGTTTAACGGAGACCGAAAAGAGATGTTAGTCGTGGGAAGAGTGTAGGAAAACCGGAAGGTAAAATCGACCCTTCGTGGCATTCAATTTCGTATCCAGGGATAGTTGACATTGTCATTGCATTCACGTGCGTAGCATACCAATTCATTTGGTTTAAGATCTCTAAACCAATGAGGAGGTAGAGAGTAGTTTTGTACACTCGTATGAGGGGAAATTGCTTGCTTAGGAGTGAACCGTTTCACACTTTTGAACACCAGTGGTAGGACGGTAGGAAATCATTCCCATGATACAACAAGAGGATGGCTAGGTTACAAATTGTCTTGGTGAGTCTCTTTTATCGTTTTCTCATCTTTATTATCACAAGCCCTTTATTTATACATTCAATTACTATCTCACAATTTGTGACCTAGATCGGATTAATAGAGACTTTTTAGTGTGTAACCTCACAAGTGAGTTCCCCGTGGATTCGACCTTGACTCACAATACTAGACTAAAGTCGACCCGGTACACTACCGGTTAGATTGGACACCTAGGATTGGGCCATCAATGCAGAGGTGCATCAGTTCGAAATTCAGAACCCCGTTTCGTTACGAGAACATTAATTCGTACGGCAACTCGTATGCAAACGATAATCAAAATATTTATTTATGAAAAATTTTCTAACAAATATTTGGTTACAAGCAGTAGATTAGTCACAAAGGGAGGCTTCTAGTGACAATAACTTTGTTTGTCACAAGAAGTTGTAGTACAAAAAAGATGTTCTCACGGAAGATTTAGTTATTTGTCACCGATTGTATGATCTAACATGCATATTGTGTATAAATTTTGATATGAGGCTTTGGTGACAACAATTTTTTTTTCATTTAATATTTTTTCTTCTATAAAAATCGTTATCACCACATCGGTAATAATTTATGTGACAAACATATTTTGTCACATATCTTCTATTTAAAAAGAAGTTTATGATTTTCTGCCATTTGTCACGTAAGACTAACCCTCGTACTCAGCTCGTTAAAACTTTTTACACGATTTGTGATTTTTCAAGTTCGAGCTCGAGCCAAGGTACCTGAACATTAAATCGAGTGAAAGCCCCATTTGGAATAATTATTGTTCGAGTGGCAACCAAGTTAACATATTAGCTAGGTTACTTTTTCGAACAGGCTTCTAGAATATATCGACTTTTCTCCGCCCATCCTCCACGCAAATGTAATCAGCCATGGAAATCTGCTAGGGTTTCATCAATTTCCATCCGATGAATGAAAATTTTCCATCAATCTGCCCGATTTCTCAATTTTGAAACATCGACTCATGACGATACGAGATTTCACCCCTCCACGTGAAATTATCTAATCAGTCCAGCTGGCGTTTTAAGGAATCCAAGCCTCTAATAATCACCTCGGGTCGAACAAGAGATGTGTCAATGAAGACCACAACAACCAACATGTTATGCAAGTGTCCCATCTCGAACATCCATGTCGGAGATATTCGAGCCGAGACCAGAAGTCCGGCCCAGCTTCTCAAGCCCAATATCCATGGGATTACTTGGGCAAGGGGCTAGGCCCAGTAAGGGTCATTAATGTCAATAGACATGACCGCCTTATGATTTAGGGATTAACACAGATTTATGGCTATAAATACACAACTCCAGGAACTACGTAAGGCTTGATTCCTGGAAAATACTCAGGATACGTAGGCAATCCGAGATACATTCTTGTCTCAGCCGCAAAACCCTAAAAAAACCCCATCTTTTCCATCGTTTTTGCCATCCTAATTCTTCTTAACTCATCCTTAGATTATATTTGGTCTTGTTAAATTAGTGGTGCTTAATATAGCATCATCATTGGCGCTAGAAGGAGGGCCTTCTACCGGTGAGTTATTAAGGATATCGCAATGGTACCGCCGCCCAGGAGACAGAAGCCTGCGGGCAGCAAGAATCTACCGACTGAAGAGCACACGGATTTAGATCCCGCAGAGGTGCAAACTCAGGTTCCTGAAATCCCCACTGGATCTTGACCCGCAGTTGTACATCCGCCGAAGCTTCAACTTCCCCCACAATTTCAAGACATGGTTGATCACCTGGAGTCTTTGAATGAAGACGCCCTGAAACGAGTGGTGGCATCCGTAGTCATAGATAAAGGGATCTATAACACCACTAATGAGCAGAACCCTTTAGACCCACCGGGTTGAAAAGAGCTTGAGTACTCTGGGGAAAGAAGCATGTCGATCCTCGGGAAGAGTGTGAAGACGAAGTAGAAGTCAGCATCACCAACGCCAAGAAACGTGAAGTGCAGGAAAAGCACCGAAGGCAAATCGAGGATGGTATTCGAAACGATTTTAATCGCATTGTAGGTAAGGATCAGGTCACAGAGTGGCTCGAATCACTATTCAACTCCTAGATAGAGGAATTCTCGATGCCTGAGTCCTTTAAGCCACCAAAGATAGAGCCCTATGATGGTACTACGGACCCAAAGGATCACCTATATCGATACATATCACTGGTGAGATTAAGGAATGCTAACAATTTCATGAAGTGTCGTGCCTTCGATACCCTACTTATGGGTCGAGGTCAGGAGTGGTTTCATAAACTATGATCTGGGTCAATTTTTTGCTTTCTACAGTTGGGGCAGAAGTTTCGAGGTGATTTCATCGGAAATAAGAAGTTCCACCTCAGTGCCACTCACCTCATGAACATCAAGCAGGGAAAAATGAGAGTCCACTATTGACTTCATGAGGCACTTTAATCACGAAGCTATGAAGGTGCATCATGAAAGTGTTGCACTTCAGGTCAATTCTTTCATCGAAGGCCTACGCAATATGAAGCTATACGACAAGCTCTCTAAGAAGATGCCCCAATACATGGACGAATGTGTGAACATAGTCCACAAGTTTTGCCAAGGTGTAGAGGCAGTGCGTCTGCACACCATTTCACTTGGCCTCAACTCAAGAAATGACGCCTGAGGCCAGACCAAAGGCCAGCCTAAGGGGCAGAGCGATGAAGGAAAGTCAAATGTATTCGATCGATTGACAGCTCCAATCACGGATCGGCAAGGAAAGAAGGGGAATTTAAAAGACCGAGATTTCATCCCCCTCAACCGATCTTGATGGGAGGTGTTGGCCATCATGATCAAGAAAAACATCGCACGAACTCCTAAACCAATGTCCAAAGATCTAGAAAAGAGTTTGAATACCCACAAATAATGCGATTATCATAAAGATGTGGGGACGACACGGAAGAGTGTTTCGACCTGAAAAGAGATATCGATGAGTGTATTTAAGAAGGTCGTTTAGATGAGGTGGTCGACAGATCACAAAAGGATGAGCCCAAAGGTCGTTAGGAATATAAGAGGAAGAATTGTAATGGGGGCAGGGACCGTCGGGCCAGGTCGTCTGAGCCGACTCACAGTGATAACCGTAGGGATGATCATAGGGAGGATCAAAATCGAGACCCTTATAGGGATAATCGCATCGGATATGGTGTCAACACAATTGTTGCTGAGCACGAGTCAGATCGTCCTCGAACTAGTCGACAGTCTACAGACAGATCGAGAGAAGCAAAAAGAATTAGGTTCACGACAGAAGTGAGTTATGGACCCAAGGATGATATTCCAAGCTCTAATAGCCACAGTGAAGGATTGGTGATAGAGGCAGTAATAAGCAGAGGCCTGATAAAAAAGATCTGGGTCGATAGTGGAAGTGCAGTCAACATCCTCTACTACTCAGCCTTTAAAGCCATGAAGTTGAGAGATGAGGACGTTGTGCCATTATCAACCCCTTTGTTCGGATTCACGGGATAGGCCATCCACCCTGTCGGGCGATAAACTTACTGACCACCGTAGGAGATAGAGAAAAGGGCAGAACGATTGAAATGACTTATGTCGTAGTTAAAGCCCTATCAGGTTACAACGCGATATTAGGTCGACCCGCCTTATTCGACCTGAGAGCCATTATTTCTAACTTCCACAATAGCATGAAGTTTCCCACCTGGTATGGCACCCATGAAGTAAAAGGAGATGTTGAAGTTGCAAGGAATTGTAGCTTGGTTACGATTAAAGGGAAAGGCGTCGGACATGTGCTGGTTGAAGAGTTAATTCCTGAGGAAGAAGAAGATAAAAGCTGGGTCTCCGTCGACCCGACAGAGGAAGTCCGCGTTTGGAAGGAGGAAGAAGGCCAAGGAGTCCAGATCGGGAAGTGGATACCATACCCCGACATGCAAGCCTTGGTCGACCATCTGGTCGAGTACCGAGATGTGTTCGCTTGGAAGGCCGACGATATGCCAGGTCTCTCGTCGGATATTGCAGTGCATCGACTCAATGTCGACCCAAAGAAAAAGCCGATACGGCAGAAGAAGAGAAACTTTGCCCTGGAGAGGCAAGAGGCGATAAAGAAGGAAGTGGAGAAGCTGTTAGTTGCTGGCATCGTAAAGGAGATATTCTACCCGGAGTGGTTATCCAATCCAGTTTTAGTTAAGAAGCCATACGAGAGTTGGTGAATGTGTGTGGACTTCATGAATCTAAACAAGGCATGTCCTAAAGATTCGTATCCGCTTCCCAAGATTGATCAGTTGGTCGATTCGACAATAGGTTTTGAGGTTTTCGGATTTCTAGACGCTTACAAGGGCTATTATCATATTTTTATGGACCCCCAAGACTCGAAAAATACGCCTTTGTTACAGAGTTTTGTACGTTCTGTTTCGTGACCATGCCATTCGGTCTAAAGAATGCATGAGCCACTTATCAGAGAGCGGTCAACAAGATCTTCAAGGGGCTGATAGGTCGTAATATAGAGGTCTACATCGATGATTTATTAATCAAGAGCAGGTCCATGGGGAAATTTCTTGTCGATGCTAGAGTGGTTTTCGAGGTGCTCCGGGCTGCGAATATGAAGCTCAATCCAAAGAAGTGCACCTTCGGGGTTCGGTCGGGTAAGGTTTTAGGTTATATGATATCGAAAGTCGGAATTCGAGTTAACCCGGACAATATTGACGTGCTCAAAAATATGCCTGCACCTCGTAACATCAAAGAGGTACAGTGATTGACAGCTCGTATGGCAGCCCTCAACCATTTTTTGTCATTATCAGTGCAGAGAGAACTTCCTTTCTTCAAGATATTGAAGAAGGCAAGTCTCTTTCAATGGGATGACAAGTGTCAGAAAGCATTTGAAGACCTGAAGAACTACTTATCCGATTTACCAACACTGACTTCACCTCGGGAAGGAGAAAAGCTACTGGTTTATTTTGGAAATTTTTGAAGAGGTAGTAAGTGCAGCGTTGGTTCGAGAGGGGGAACATGGACATGTTCCAGTTTATTTTGTGAGTAAGGGGCTACATGGAGCAGAGATCAGATACTCGGCTGCCGAGAAGTTAGCATTGGGGTTAGTTCACGCATCGAGAAAATTAATGCCTTATTTCCAAGCAGACCCTATTGTTGTGGTCACTGACCAACCTTTGAGACAAATTTTGGTTAAACCCGAGACATCGGGTCGATTAGCAAAATGGGTAGTTGAATTAGCTGAGTATGACATCGAATTCTTACCCCGAACAGCAGTTAAAGGGCAAGCTCTGGCAGACTTCATTGCCGAGGGGTTATCTATTCAGCTAGAGCAAGAGAGACAAGCACCAGAGGAGCGGTGGACCATTCATGTCGATGGGGCATCCAGTAAAGAAGGGTCAGGAGCTGGATTACTACTGGTCAGTCCGAAAGGAGAAGAATTCCCCTATGCACTTCGATTTGAGTTCAAGGCCACCAACAACGAGGCAGAGTATGAAGCCATGATTTCGGGCCTGAAACTAGCACCAAGTTAGGAGTCGAGAATCTCCTGGTATATAGTGACTCACAGCTCGTAGTAAACCATATTCAGGACGAATATGAAGCAAAGGAAGAAACTATGAAGAGTTATTTAAAAGTGGTTCAAAGGTTGATGTTGGAGTTTAAAACGGTTCAAATCGAACAGGTGCCTCGTAGTGAGAACAAAAGAGCCGATGCGTTGTATAAACTCGCATCGAATTTCAAGTCAAAAAAGAGGGTCCTGGTCGAAATGTTAGTAGAACGGAGTTACAACGAGGTCGATGTACAGCCGGTTACACATGTATCAACAAGGATGGACCCGATAGCTCTGTACTTCAAGGACGGAATTCTACCGTCTAACAAGTCCCAAGCAAGAATGATTCGACTGCAATCCTCCAGGTATGCTCTGTTTATTACGTCCTTTATCGTAAATATTTTGTGACCCCTTGGATGCGATGTTCCTCGGAAGAAGATGGGGCATATCTGCTCGAAGAAATACATCGGGGAGTTTGCGGCAATCACTGCGGAGCTCGGATACTGGCAAGAAAATGTAAGCTAGCAAGTTATTTATGGCCTTCTATGCAAAGAGAGGCCAACCGTCTAGTGATGAGATGCAGAGCTTGCCAAGTGCACGATGTGGTAACGCATCATCAAGCGCAGGAAATGAATGCTATCAAATCGTTATGGCCATTTGATGAGTGAGGAGTCGATATATTTGGGCCTTTACCTCGAGCTCCGGGCAACTTCAAATTCGTGGTGGTAGTAGTGGACTACTTCACCAAGTGGGTCGAGGCCAAGCCTCTTACCGACATCAGAGCCTCGACCATAAAGAAATTTCTCTGGGGAAATATCTTATGCAGGTTTGGGGTGCCGAAGTATTTAATCTCGGATAATGGAACTCAGTTTCTCGACGAAAGAGTACAAAATTGGATTAAAGAGTACAAGATCGAGCACAAGCCGACTTCAGTGGCCCGACCTCAGTCTAATGGTCAGGTCAAACAAACGAATAGACAGATAAAGTTTGGTTTAAAGAAGCGACTGGAAGATGAGGGTCGTGATTGGGCAGCTCAACTGCCTAGTATTCTATGGTCGTATCGAACAGCACCTAATACGGCCACGCAGAAAACTCATTTCGCCATGGCCCATGGGTGTGAAGTGGTGTTTCCTGTGGATATCTGGTTATACTAACCTCAGGTTCTTGCCTACAACATCGAGACCAACGACGCCGATCTACGGCAAGAGAAGGATAATGTTGAAGAGAGAAGAGAGATTGCAGTTCATCAAATTGCTAATTACAAGAGGAAGATCTCGCAGTACTACAATGCAAGAGTGAAGTATAAATACTTTCAAGTCGGTGACCTCAAACTCGAGCCTAATCGGGAGGGTCCCTACAAGATTCTGAAAGTCCATCCTAAGGGATCGTATCAGCTTGGAAGATCGGATGGAAGTACAGTGCCTCGAACTTGGCACGCTACCAACCTAGAAAATATTATGTTTGATCCACTTTCCCCCTTATTTCATTCGTAGTTTTTACATTCATAGTTATAATAAGTCGATACGACAATTGGTCTTGTTGAATTGGTTTTGAGTGGATTTCATTTCAGATTATGCCTTACTTATGAACTCATGTGATTAAAAGATAAAAAAGTAAAAAATCAACCGCAACAACGGTTCTTGACATGATGTAGTTGAAATAAAATAGTGAATAAAGCCAAGTCAATGACGGTGCTTATGCAACTCGCAACTTGCCAATAAGCCACGATGCGAAGCAGTTGGAAGATCCCATGATGGGTACCTTATTCGACAAGTTCATAAGCACCATGAAGTGCGACAGTCGAATAAGGAGTTATTTAATTCGACCAGTTCATAAGCCTGATGAGGCACGAAAGTCGAATCGAGCTCCGACGAAGTAGCCATGTCAAGCCCATAAGGCAGTACAATGCTGGGTCGACTAATATTAAAGTGTACCATGAGTCACGTACTCATATTACACTTCGAGGGGCTTATGGGAGTTAATTCCAAAGGACTACACCCATAAGCCAACATCGCAAGGGAATTAAGTCCAAAGGACTACACCCTAGGCGAATATTCGACAACACAAACGACATTCAATGGAAAAGTCAGAAATCGAAATTCAAAATTCAAAATTTCCGAAAGCTTCAAAGATCGAATCATAGATTCGCCTCGACAAAAATCATATTCAGATAAGTAAAGGTTCGATAAAAAGTTATTACAACCAAATCGAATAAAATTGTTCAAAAATTAATAACGAGAAGTGGCCTCAAGCTGCAGGCTGGTTCGAAGTGGATGCGTTCGGATTTGATATGGCATCGGCTAGCTCTTCCGAGGCATCATCTTCCCCTCCATCCTAATCCATAGTGGGGGCCATGTACTTTTCATGCAAAGACATGCCGGCCTTGAAATCCTTGAAATATTGAGTATAGATGGGCCTTCTCGATGCTAGAAACTTCAAAATCTGGGATCACCATCCTGGCCTGATCAATAGCGTTAGAGAATCCTCCCTTCATAGCTTGGCGAATCAGCAAAGTCAGGTCGGTTTCAAGTTCCTCAGGAAGCAGGAAGTCTTTTTTGGCAGAGGCCAGGCGAGCCGCGTAGCTATTGACCTCATATTGATGATCTTCTCGAGCTTTTTGAGATCCCGCCAGTTCAGCCTTTGCTTCATGAAGCTCAGATGTTACCTTAGCGAGTTCCGCTTCCCTGTCAGATAAGTGTTTACATGCCTTGGACAATTCATCCTGAGAGGTTGCCAAGTCGGATACGAGTTTGGCACGCCGACCCTCCAACTTTTTTACCGTAGATTTCTGCTTCTCGATCTTGGAGTTCTATCGGCTGATTGTTTTTCTATGTTCCTCCAGGATAGCGGAGGGGGACTTGATCCTGTTCATGGCCACTTTAGCCGCTAGCCGAGCCTGCAAAGGGGATGATGTTTATACATAGAGAAGACAAAAAAGTCCCGAAATTAAGAGAATGAGGTAAAGGCTTACAACTCGGAAGCTTTTTGTAAAATAATCACTCAACTCCTCAGGAGCCATAGCTTTCATCTGGGCAACGCTCACTCCAGCGATCGATTCGATCACATTCGAGCCAAGAGGAGGGAGGTTACGAGCTTCTTTCCCAACTCCATGTCTCACTTCCGTGACTTTCTGGTGTTTTCACGAGACAAGACTCCCTTCAGGCTGCTCAGTTACCGAGATATCTTCGGGTTGCTCTCTTAGGAGATCGGATGTCGAAGCAGGGGTAGACGATCGAGCGGGAGTCTTCTGACCCCCATAGATTATTGTACCAGAAAAGGGTTTCTTCGACCCGATGCCCGCCAGTTGCTGAATTTTCTTAGGATCGACCTTCTTAGGGTTAGGCACTTTACCTACCTCCTCCAGCTTTGAAAAAAAATCCACTACGAAGAAAAGAAGATCGACATTAATACACAATACTGAAAAATATATAGAAAAGGAAAAAGCATGAAGTATAGCGGCTCGACAGAGCGAATAAAAATCCTACACAATATCATGTTGTCCTCGTCAATCTAGATTTCGAGTCACGACATCGGGGTTAACCCTCTCGAGGATTCTACATTCAGAGGGAGCACCAGAGTCTAGCTTATCATGCCATTTTTTAGGTCTTTTGAACTAAGTGTGGATGTTGGCATCTTCTACCCCATGTCGGATAAAGAAAAAGTGGGGATTCCACTCACCCTGAGACGAGGTCACCCTTCTGACAAATTCCGAGACCACGGGATGCCTTTGAAAAATATACCACTCTGCATCTTGTAGGGCTTGGATCGAGTAGTATTGCCTGAACAGACGAACTGAGAATCCAACCTTAGCGATTCGACACGACACTACGAAACCCATAACGCTCCTAATTCCGTTTGGAGCAAGTGATGCTGATCTGATAGTGGTGAAGGACATCTCTGAGGGCCGGATCGAAGGGAAACCTTAATCCTTCTTTCAATTGTGCCTCGTATATGGAACACAACCCATGGGGAGGATCACAAGCGTACTGATGTCTCCCGTGAGAGACTTTGATTTTTTCAGAAGAGTAGGGGATGCCGTACTTTATGCAAGCGGCTTTTGCCTTTTCTGGGGTTAGGATGGACATACAGCCATAAGGCCCCTAGCCTTTCATCCTAGTTTTCCGTTTACTAACACCTGGACGAGAAGTCGATTCCTCTTCTCCTCTTTCCTCTTCTTCTCCGGCTACCCTCTCTCCGGAAACCTGAGGCCGCTCAGAAACTGTCCTTTCCGCTGATTCTTCTTCTCCCTCAACAAATTCCTCACTATTTTGAGAATCACTCTCACTACTAGACATAGGATTGAGAAGAGGTAGAGGAGATAAAAAATAAAGAAAGAAACTAAAGGAAAGAATGGCTTACTTGAGTATTTTCGGATAAAGCAGGGAATTGGAATGGCAAATGAGAGACTCCGGTTCCAAGGACTCCTTTTATACTACAAAATCTTCCAAATGATTTGAAAAGACAAGATTTGGGGCAGTTATAGAGTTGGAGGCACGGTAATCAAGGATAAAACCCCGTGTGGACCAATGAGAATGCTTCGTTCCCTGCCCCTATTAATGCTAAAACAGCGTGACATCATCCTATGACAGCCTACATCGACTAAGAGGACAGCTGTTTTCCCGCCTAAAGAGAACCGCACATCGAAAGATAGTTCAAATTTTCAGATCCGACTTCAGCATACGAGATAGGCTTCTCTCCGATCCGGGGGGGGGGCTTATGACGATACGGGATTCCACCTTTCCATGTGGAATTATCTGATCGGTCCAGCTGGCGTTTTCGGGAATCCAAGCCTCTAATAATCACCTCGGGTTGAACAAGAGATGTGTCAATGAAGACCACAACAGCCAGCAGGTTATGCAAGTGTCCCATCTCGAACATCCACGTCGGAGATATTCTAGCCGAGACCAAAAGTCCAGCCCAACTTCACAAGCCTAATATCCATAGGATTACTTGGGCAAGGGGCTAGGCCAAGTAAGGGTCATTAATGTCAATAGACATCACCGCCTTATGATTTAGGGCTTAACACAGATTTATAGCTATAAATACACAACTCCAGGAACTACGTAAGGCTTGATTCATGTAAAATACACAGGATACGTAGGCAATCCGAGATATATTCTTGGACTCAGCCGCAAAACCCAAAAAAACCCAAACTTTACCATCGTTTTTTTCGTCCTTATTCTTCTTAACTCATCCTTAGATTATATTTGGTCCTGTTAAATTAGTGGTGCTTAATATAGCATCATCAACTCACTACACTCTTCAAAATATTTGACTTCTCCATCATTTACTCGCCTTATTTTTCTATCGACATGCATTCTGCTCTTTCTGTCGCATGCCATGGGTAGGAATGTTTTGATCTATATTGAATCTATTTCATGGGATTAAGTTGGAGCACGAGTTTATGCAGCACTACCATAGTCATGTGACTTTCTATTCGGTTGCAGTACATTTGGACTCAATCGGACCTTTTGTTCTAATTCTGCGTTAGACTTAGTAAAACGATATAGATTTTTTTTCTAATTTTGCTGTCAAACTAGAATTTTATTACAAGCATTGTCGAATTGGTTGTTTTAAAGTGAGAATTGAGGTTTTTTTAGGTTCTTTTTATTTGCCAACATGGGTATTGTCTTCAGAAAGCCTTCTACTACAGTAGAAAGCCTTGTGCTACTTTTGTTTGCTTACATTATTGTCTAAGTTGCCTGCCTACTAAGTTAGAAATCTGGTTACAAATTTTGTCTAAATGTGCATCGTTCAAGTTTGGTGAAGCTGTGTTTTGACTCTAGATTTAAGATACATGATTCATTAATTGTATGTGTAGTACATGTTGTAGTGATCATCAAAAACTCTTGTGTAACTCATGTTCCTTTTTGTGTGTTCTTTGATCTCTTACTGAGGGTCTTTAAATCCCTATATCTTGACAATTGTGCTAAATTATGCTTGAAGTGAATCTTGGAAAGGATCCTTAGAATTTGCCTAAGATAAGTCTTGTTTGAGCCCTTCTACGCCATAAAATGTTCCTTGTCTGTATTGTATAAGGTCTTGAATCTGCCTCAGTAAAGCCTTTGACTGAGCTAAAAATATTTAACGCCCCACTCCCGGATACCGATCCCTTATCCGGAAGAGAAACGTTCGGCACGTACATCATTAAATAAATCTAATATTATACACATGCCTCTACGTCGTTGTATCAAAATAAAGCAAACGGAAGCTAAAAAGACTCGGGTTAAAACATAAATGCCAATATGAATAGATTACAACAATACTAAAGGTGGAAAGTTAAATTACAACGATGAAAAACCCAAAGACTTACACAAAAGAGCTTTTAAAAGTACAAACATAACTTACAAAAGTCTTAGACTGAAAGAACAAGTCTAGTACAACCTTTACGAGGAAAAAATAAACTAAAAGCATCTTCAAGGCATCAACGTCATCAAGCCGTCGACTACTCTTGGTCAGCCTGTTCGTCTTCTCACCCCACAATGCATACAAAAAAAATGCAAATGATGTAAATACAAAGTACTTAGTAAAAGTGAGAAGCTAATGAATAACTAAATTCTACAACAAAAAGGTCCTCATTAGTATTGTCAGGTTATCTTTATGAGACTGACTCAATCTAGGGTTCACTCCATGTCCATCAATATGTCATGACGATACGTTTCTAACTTAACTTATCTTGGTTACGTCAGAATTCAAGGGCACTACACATGACATTTATCAGTGAGCATGTGAGTGATCTGGATAGGTCCATCAGTGAGCACATCAATCATCTCATCATGAGAAGCTGCTAGAATGGCCTGTAAACGACATTTGTATTCATCAAATGTGTCCATGTCGCACATTAGCATATGTCTGGCATACCGATGGTTATCCATTGTGATAGTGAGCGAAAACTAGATTATGTAAAGACTGGAAGCTGAAAGACTAAGCTTTTTCAGTGGATCAACTAGAGGAGATAAATAGAGCGAGTGAGTTTTCAAAAATAGCTTATCAAAGAACACTGCTCTGATACCAATTGTTGGTCCCTTAGAAAGGCTAACACAAGTTTAGTGGGGAGGGGTGAATAAACTTGTCACCAAAAATTATATAATAACAATTAAGGTTCAATTTTAACTTGTGTGGAGTTAAGCGGACAAAGCTGAGTTTAAGTCTAACTGACTTATAACAAATCTGAGTTAACTGGCAGCGGATATAAGTTTTAGCCTTTATCTGGATCTTGTTGATTCTATGGGAAAAAGCTGAGTGTGCAAAACTGAATTCTGGTGAATGTCAGTTTGTGAGCTGTGTATGCTTCTAACAATTAGTTTCAGTATGCTTTATAAGCAAATATAAATGCTGTAAAAATAAGTAAATGCATAAAGTAAAAGAGCAAGAATTATAGTGGTTCCAGGTGGTGTAATCCTGTCAGTCCACTCTTCCCCTGTGATATAGGAGGAAAATTCCACTAGAACTCCTTGAGGTACGCTGTTACAAAAAGTCCTAAATGATTGTCCTTGACTAATCCCTAGTGTCACTATCTAAACAACTAAAGAACATGTTTAATGGCTGCTCTTCAACTGCTTGAACCACTGGTCCTTAGAGGGTTCTGTTGCATCTTCACCAGCTACCACCACAAACACAGTCTACCCGATTGCAAGTGTCACAAGTGTTCTTGGCAACTCCTGACCACGTACATCAAGTGATAATAAAATACTTGACCACCATAAACCAATACTAGCAAGAGGGCTAGGTCCATCGTAGTATAGCTATAGCGAATCAAGGTCGATCCGACAGGGAACCAATTGTGGGTCATTTATATACAAACAATTAATCATCCATGTCAAGGACATAAAGCGGTTATGACCAACAAAAGACAAGGAAGGTAAAGGACACGACTCGACACAACATATAAACAACGTAATTAACCTCCCCAATTATTATGTTATCGTTTGGATCTAGAGATTCTATATAATTAAGCGATACTCGACAGCTATTAATCCGATTCGTATTTCTTTTATATTGGCTACGGGAGTCATCCCCTAAACTAGATCTAGCTCCGGGTAGGCCATCTAGATCACTATGCTACATTACGTGACTTCGCTTTTTAGGCCTCCATCTCATATAAATTGCACGCTTACAAAACTAGGGATGCCGATATTATCCGTATTCCTCACCTAGGCAAAATTCCTGTGGTTAGGCGTACTTCATAGGCGATCGCATCAGTCTCTGTTCCATTAACAATCACCTGCACGGTCTTATGTTAATCTACGATTTACGTATAACTAGGTGTCGACAATTCCCAAACACAGAACAGATCTAGATCTCACTGAAAGTCCTGGAAGATCAATTCAGGAGCCGCCTTAGGAGCCCTATATTGGTATTTCCTAATCATACGCTAATTAAAACAGACGAGCAACGTAGCCGTAGCCATACCTACTTAGATAAGAAATTCTAGGTGGACAATCACACCATAAAGACGTGGCTAGATTGACTCGGCGAAAAACTAAATCTTAGCGTTTCTATATACGTAACGCAAAAAATAGAGATTCATAAAGCAATTATATAGATCTACTAAAAACACGGTTGTCGATCATACCAAAGTCATCTATAAGTCACCGGATAACAGATCTGGGCGTGTTGATCCTTATAGATAAGGAATCCCCACTGCCTCATATCGTATCCTTAGATCTACATCGTTTGGTGAAGAACGAACAACCTTAAACAATAAACAATAATTGGGGACTTAATTACAAAGAACTAAAAACAAATAAATACAAGAACTTACATTATTGCAGAACTTGCATAAAAACTGCTTTGAGGAAAACTGAGGATTTTATTATAAACTGAGAGAAGTGTCTGAGGTGTGTTTTAAATGAAATTCGTACAGCTCTATTTATAGGGGTTCAAGCTAATTTAAAGATATACTTCAAAATATCACAACAATTAGAGATAACTCCCGGCCGATCTCCCGACAAACGCAAAATGCGCCCCCCTTTATGCGTCCCCCATCGGCGCCAACTCTTCGGATTGGCTCGCCGGCTCTTGTCATGCCATACTCCTCTTTTCGTGCTTATCCGATCTTTATCTTCAATGCATCCGGATTTACTTGGATTTATCTTTTATTTAATTTGTCCATTTTGCAATTATCCTCCAAAATTATCTCAATCTACAAAATAAATATATATCCCAAAATAAATCATATTTAAATAATAAAAACGGATAAATACCAATTTATATTTTATAAATCACAAAACATTAAATAATCAATATAAACATGTGATTTAATATAAAATATATATTATTAATCTCGATTTAAGGTCAACGTTGATGACTTTTACGGGTATAATTTGACCGTCATCAACTACCCTCCACTTAGACTTTGATCGTCCCGAACAATGCATCGATAAGTCATTCCCCAAGACAACATTTTTCATGGTTGAATCATACTTACGCAAGAAACTCGAGTCAACTCATACTAGTCATGCTCATAAGGTATCCATTATTCACTACTCGCTATGAATCGAAGTGATGTGTGCATGTGCATTCAGGAAAAAATTTCGGGGTGGTCTTGGTTTTATATATTCGTGGCAAGATTAAAGTTTATGCTAACTTCACAATACTAATATTCTATTACTAATACAAAAATAAAAATTTGGGAGGGCTTGGGACCATATGGGAGGGGGCTTGGGACCTACCAACATCCGCCCCGGCATTCAGTTTTATATATTCGTGGCAAGATTAAAGTTTATGCTAACTTCACAATCTCAGCCTACCAACATCAGCATTCCCACTTCTTAAGCCTCGCAAATGGTAAAGACGTGGTGCAATAAGCAAGAGCGTTATCCAGAAGGTTTTTGGACTTGGAGACCGAGAAAAATACTCGAAGCCTCTTAAAAGTTGAATTTTTTTCGCATATTCATATTTTCAAGCATTAACACATCTCAAGAAATAAACTTGCTTTAAAAGTAAAGGATGCATTGCAAGAATCCCCCTTTCATGGATTGGTCAATAGCATTGAATATTACCACAAGCGCGAGGCTACTTTGGTAATGTTACTACAAGTCCAATGTTTAACGCATTGTCAAAACACAGATAAATCTCAAGCTTATTACTCCGCTTTAATGGCCAGAATATAGGAATACATCAGCAAATAAACATCGACACTAAGTCTACATAACCAATCATCTATGCAATGTACACATAATTTCTTCAGTTATTATAATTCGTGCGATAAAAATCGATTGAAATTTGAGTAACGAATAATTAATAACTACTTGCAACAATCGGCATGAATATCCTTAAATTTACTACACTTAAGTATAAAATGATCACGTACTCATGCAACTTGGTTCCTTTCTTATCAATTATAAGCTAGGAACTCACAATTCTAAGGGTACGAGATAAATAATATGGCATTTATTCAATTTTTTTCATTTTTTCACCGTTTCATTCAATTTTCAATTATAACATATCATAGCTAAGTCTCCTACCCCCCCACTTAAACATGGCATTGTCCCCAATGACAAAGAAAAATGAGAATTTAAGGAAAAGACTTAGCTCTGGAAACCGCTCTCAAGCAGATGCAAAACATCGGAGTAATCCAAGCATGTCGTGGAGAAGCAAATGAAAACCTGTTTAAGCTAACCAAACAGAAACTCCACGAAACCGTTAATAACACGTCAGTGGAAGATATAAAATAATGTGGCAGTAATTAGATATAAAATATCCAAAAACAGAGTAAGCCACTTTATTTCATACAAAATGACAAGGAAAACCAAAGAGTTAAAATGATTCGTTCAGACACGAATTCTAAAAAATATATATATAGACACAAAAAGAAAAATACTAAATAGAAAGAAAAATAAACAAGCAACTAAAGATGGTAGTCTTCATCTATAACCCCCACCGCTTAAATATTCGTAAAACTGGGTGGAGAAGACAAAGATTCTTAAAAGAGAAACTTGGTAAGGTATAACAGATTGAATGTGGCCTATAAGTTAAAGATTAAATCAGAGAGTGAGTGCAGACTCTTCACGTTTTGATTGGATATCAACAACTTAGGGAGATGTAGCTTATCCTCGAAATTACTAATTACCCAAGTTATCATCTAGAAGGTCTCAACGTCACCAACAAGGGCGGATCGGTGTGATATTATAGAACAAAACTCATCTTCCATATGTGCCGGAAGGGTCGGAAAGATTGTGAAATTTAAAACTTCCGGTAGAAAGATAAGTTGTATTTTGATCGAACCAAAAACTTTTAAAATTTAGCTAGGATCAGAGCTACACGTACTCCATCTAGGATCATGAAAACCGAAATGATAAAAGATAATCATTAAAACATAGCAATGTTTCTAATTCCGCAACACAAGGGTATTATGTAAACAAAATAGAGGTTGAGAGTATGATGGGTTAAGAAAAAGATATGGAAGGATGGTAAGAAAGATAAAGGGTGGGTAAGAAAATGTGTTTTGGGTGGGTGAAAATTTGTTACGGAAATTTGTTGGGTAGGTGGTGTTTAAGGGATTGGGTTAGGGTGGGAGAGTGAAATAGATGGAAAGAAAGAGAGGGGATGAAATAATGGTTAGAAATGTAAACTGTGAGGCAGATTGGTGAGAGAATAGAAAGGTTGAAGGGTGAAAAGGTATAAAGGAAATGACAAGGGTAGTTGCAGAACGAATTGCACCCAACTTTGGATTTTCACTCGGATCGCCATTCTAAAAAATTTTGGAAGTTGACCAAAATTGTTCTTGTTCACACCAATCATTCTCTGTTACATTTTTAGTAATTCTCAAGCTCTCTTAATGCTTCCATCTTAAGGTTGATTGCTAAATTTCCTTTTCTTTAGCAATTTCTCGACTCTCCTAAGAAACTCTATTTCACGTGGCTTATACTGAGTAAAAATGTTTTGCACATCCTTAGCCTAATGGCCAACGGAACACGGCAAAATAAAAAACCTCAACATATGTCACGTTACTCTTATTAGACTCAAAGAAAACAATACCTAAAATCCTTTAAAAAAAAAAAGAAATCCTAAGGGTTTTAAAGAAGTAGTTCTGAGTTTAAAGTCCTCAGCTCGACTTTCCAAAAAGTATCCTTGTCAGTCATCCTTCTTGGATCGCTAGTTATTGACCCCTTGAGCACTATATGAGGTGGGCTCGTCGCTTTTGCGGATTAATATCCTTCCCTTGGTTGTGAGACCTAGGAAACGACATTTATCCAAACAATTTATACAAAGCTCTTACCTCGGCTCTCGTTTTAGGAACTAGTGAATTCTAAGGAGATTCAGTCCCAGGGACCCATTTTAATCATATCCTCTATAATGATGCTTCATTATGCTCTCTCAAAACTCAACGTCTTCTTTAGATACCGAATTCTTAAAACTACACAAATTGTTGCTTCCATGGCCAATAGAAGCAATCTCATACATAGGACAATGAGATTTTAACAGAACTAAGAGGAACTCTTTATTCACTGCTTCCTTCAACTACTACATGTTTCCCTACACCCTCTAGATGAGACAGATTTGGGGCAGAACCTCCGTCACTAATAAAATTAATCTTACAAACCAACTCTGGGCTAAGCTTCATACTCAGGTTCATGTATAGGCTAACTTATGTTCAAAAAACCAAAATATAGTAAAACATAAGTAAAAAAGGTAGTACCTTGCCTTCATCATTGTACCATGAATAATTCGAACCTGTTAATATTTACTTTTTCGGAGCCATCTTGGTGCTTTAAAGGTGTTTCTTCCATTTCTTTTTCCATCATAGATTCGTAGCTCCACATGTCGCTGGGTTAATTTCTCAGCGCCCGCAAAAAATTACTAAATCAGATTATTGCTTCCCTGGTTTCTGCAAACAGAAGAAAAACAAAACGGACCGTAGACTGATTTTAAAATGGTTTCCCATGCTGCTATCAGACCTACTGATTAAACATACGGAGATAAACAAACACGCGAAATCCCAGAAAACTGACCAGGCTCGCTGGCAGCGAGAGGTAGTCTCGCTGGGAGCGAAACCAGTTGTTCCACATTCTGGAATTTTTACACAGAGCAGACAATCAGAGGGACTCAAAAACGTAAAAAAAGACTCTAAAACAGAAAACTCGACATGAATAAAAAATTATTTATATATAAATTTGACTGTTGGTTCCCCGGCAACGGCGCCAAAAACTTGATGACGTAGATCAAGTGATAATAAAATACTTGACCACCATAAATCAATACTAGCAAGAGGACTAGGTCTATCGTAGTATAGCTATAGCGAATCAAGGTCGATCCCACAGGGAACCAATTGTGGGTCATTTATATACAAACAATTAATCATCCATGTCAAGGACATAAAGCGGTCTACGACCAACAAAAGACAAGAAAGGTAAAGGACATGACTCGACACAACATATAAACAACGTAATTAACCTCCCCAATTATTATGTTATCGTTTGGATCTAGAGATTCTATATAATTAAGCGATACTCGACAGCTATTAATCCGATTCGTATTTCTTTTATATTGGCTACGGGAGTCATCCCCTAAACTAGATCTAGCTCCGGGTAGGCCATCTAGATCACTATGCTATATTACGTGACTTTGCTTTTTAGGCCTCCATCTCATATAACTCGCACGCTTACAAAACTAAGGATGCCGATATTAACCGTATTCCTCACCGATGCAACATTCCTGTGGTTATGCGTACTTCCAAGGCGATCGCATCAGTCTCTGTCCCATTAACAATCACCTGCACGGTCTCATGTTAATCTACGATTTTCGTATAACTAGGTATCGACAATTCCCAAACACAGAACAGATCTAGATCTCGTTGAAAGTCCTGGAAGATCAATTCATGAGCCGACCTAGGAGCCCTATATTGGTATTTCCTAATCATACGGTAATTAAAACAGACGAGCAACGTAGCCGTTGCCATACCTACTAAGATAAGAAATTCTAGGTGGACAATCACACCATAAAGACGTGGCTAGATTGACTCGGCGAAAAACTAAATCTTAGCGTTTCTATATACATAACGGATAAAATAGAGATTCATAAAGCAATTATATAGATCTACTAAAAACACGGTTGTCGATCATACCAAAGTCATCTATAGGTCACCGGATAACAGATCTGGGCGTGTGGATCGTTATAGACAAGGAATCCCCACTGCCTCATATCGTATCCTTAGATCTACATCGTTCGGTGAAGAACAAACAACCTCAAACGATAAAAAATAATTGGGGACTTAATTACAAAGAACTAAAAACAAATAAATACAAGAACTTACATTATTGCAGAACTTGCAAAAAAACTGCTCTGAGAAAAACTGAGGATATTATAAACTGAGAGAAGTGTCTGAGGTGTGTTTTAAATGAAATTCGTACATCACTATTTATAGAGGTTCAAGCTAATTTAAAGATATACTTCAAAATATCACAACAATTAGAGATAACTCCCGGCCGATCTCCCGACAAAGGCAAAATGCGCCCCCCCTTTATGCGCCCGCCGGCGCCAACTCTTCGGATTGGCTCGCCGGCTCTTGTCATGCCTTACTCCTCTTTTCGTGCTTGTCCGATCTTTATCTTCACTGCATCCGGATTTACTTGGATTTATCTTGTATTTAATTTGTCCATTTGCAATTATCCTCCAAAATTATCTCAATCTACAAAATAAATATTTATCCCAAAATAAATCATATTTAATTAATAAAAACGGATAAATACCAATTTATATTTTATGAATCACAAAACATTAAATAATCAATATAAACATGTGATTTAATATAAAATATATATTATTAATCTCGATTTAAGGTCAACGTTGATGACTTTTACGTGTATAATTTGACCGTCATCAACCCCTTGACCGGATTGCTTCACAGTCTAAACCTTTGATTTAGAATCAAAATTGGGCTGAGAATCAATAAAATGATTCTTGCTTGTGGTTCTTCTAAGAGTCAAAATCTGGATAATTTTGATGTAGCTAGAACACTTGAAGTGATTCTAGATATGATCTTGTTGAGCACAGATATTGATTGCAATTCGAATGAACTAGACTTTTGCACACAAAAAATACGTGTATTCTTGTTAATTCCGGTGTTTTATCCTTGGTGCAAAGTCCTCTATTTATAGTGTGAGGTCCAACATTCATCTTGCTTGAATTTGAATTGTTTCAACGTCCATATTTTCAAATGTCAGGTGTCGGTGACCGGTCTCACATGTCAGTTCTTCATCTAATAAAAATCCTTGATTTACAACGTTCGAGTGTACATTCATTTGCTTGGATGGGTGACAATAGAAATGAGTTTCCTAATCAGTTATATTGAGTGTGTCAGTTTTCAGTTTGTTAACTGACTTAGAGCATTAACTGAGTTTTTACTCTTCTTCAAAATTTCAGTACTCTATATATCTAATTTTATGTGACTGAATCAGATTACACAATCTGTTATACCGATCATCTAAGATTGTCCTTATGATACTTAGGTCTTCTTTCAAGATCCATAAAGTCAGTTCAGGCCATCACAGACTTACCTGAATTCTAACTTTACAGTCTCGGCTTAAAATCTTCAGAACTGAGTTTGAACCCTCAGTTCTTCAATCTTCCTTAACTAAGTTTGTGACCCTCGGTTTTTCAAATACTGAGTTTGTTCCCTCAGCCTTCAGTTCTAGATAAGCCAACCGAGTATGTTTCCCTCAGCGAACTTACCTTCTTCAGTTCTGAGTGAACTTCAGTTCTAGGTGTATGTCTTAAGTCTTAAGTTAAGTTCCAGTTTTCTGGATGATTTCCAGTTTTCAGTTTTACGACACCTTTATCTATTACAGTGCTTGTCAATTATCAGACTCTAGTAAAACTTATACATTCAGTTCTAGTCATATTTTAGCTTTCCACTATAAGAGCTAGTTTCAGCACTTCATCAATAGGGTGTAAACAAACATATACTTAAATGAGATGAATCATCATCAAAACTAAATTTAATTTCCAACAATTTCCCCATTTTTGATGATTCCAAAACCCTCCTTAGAAGAAAATCTCAAAGATAAAAGTAATGCAAAATAAGGTAAAACTAGAAACTGGATTTCATTAAGAGTTTGCAAAAACTGGATCAAGTTACAGATTTGGTTATAAACTGAATAAAGACTAATTACTTTCTGTGTAACTACGATAAATTTTCTTCTTTTATCATGAAGATGATATCCTTCTTCAATCTTTGTATCTTCCTTGCTAAATGTTTTGAGGTAGTCCACTTGACTTGTTAACTTCTATTTTATCCACATAGCTAACTTAGGAAGTTGACTTTAATCCTTGTAGTAATCTTCAAATTCATTGACATCTATCTTCATCTGATCAACCTTATCTTTGATTTGAAGGTTTTCTTCAATCCTCTTGATCTTCTTGTAATTTGCCATCTTCTGACTATGAAGACCATCAGATAAGAAATATCTTGTAATTTGCCATCTTCTGACTATGAAGACCATCAGATAAGAAATAGGCAAGTGATTCTTCATAAGTTTTGTGCCTATATTTCGTTTTGACATGGTTGTAATCAGCAACAAATTTCATCCATTGATCCATTTCAGAGTGGCTCTTCTTTCTTCAGGTTGATTGTACTTGAGTATCAGATGTTCATCAGTTAGTTCTACAACTTGTCTGATGTTGGATTCTGGTGCTGATGCTGCCTGCTTCAGTTTTGTCAGTTCTACTTCAAGCTTCATTTTCACTTCAGATAACTTCAGCTTTTCTTTCTCTACTTCCCTCTTTTTGGCATCATACAGCTCATTGATTAGCTGATGTGTTGCCTTCTGATTTGTTGACATACCTTTCTGGGAGGTGAAAACTTCTTTGAGCTGAGTTTCTAGAACATAAATGCGTTGATTGAGGTGCCATTCAGCTTAGGCATGAGTTTCTCGATCTTTCATGGTTGTAATCTCGACTTTTTCCTTGAGACTGAGAATCTCTGAAGCAGAATCTGACGTGGCTTTCTTGATGGTATCCAACTTAGCATGAGCTGATACATCAGTTTTCTTCCTGTAATCCAAGTAACTGGAAATATGTGACAGAAGACCACTGTAATCATCCTTTTGGTTGAGCATAATCTTCAAGCCTTCTTGTACTTTGCTCAGTTCTTCCGTTGTAAGCTTCTCAGATGGGTCTTCTTCTTCCATTTCTTGGATTTTAGGCTGACTAACATCTTCAATTACCATCAGTTGCTGATTATCATTAGCTCTGGCTTCTTCCTCTTTGTTGTCTGTTGTCTGATTTCCAACTGACACTTCTACTGCCTTAGTATCAGTTTTCTCGGGTTGTTGTTCGAGCTGAGTGCTTGACTGCAAAAAAGTACTTTTCTGAGCTTCTTTCCTTGAATCATCATCCTTATCATCATTTTTCTTCTTTAAAACTTCCTTCGGTATAGATGATATGGTTGATTCAGTTCTCTTAGCTATCTCTTTGAATCTATTGAAGCAGTTGTTGAGAATCTCTTCCATTGGAAATAATGGATAGAGATTTTGTATTTCCAGTTTCTCCCACAATAGTTTTGTTCCTGAGGTAGAGTAGCTTCATGAGAATCTTCAGTTTGGAGCTCCATCTTCATTAACTTGACAGTCCTTTTAGCAACAAATATGAACTCCTTTGGTTGCTGAGTTACCTGTTCCTCTTGCTCAACATTCATAAAGGAAACTTGTTTCTCAGATATTTTATGTTGAAGATGAGAAACAATTTCAGGAATCAGAGTCATCAGCTTACTGACTTCAGTTCTCAGTTGTTTTTCCCCCTCAGTTGGTGCTAACTGACTTGAAGTACCTGGGAACAAACAAATTTCAACTGACTTTTCACCATCTGTCTCAGCTTTCCGTTTAATTCCCTTCTACTGAGTGATCTGTTGAGACACAGTTTGCTTATTACCTTCAGGTTGGGAAGTTCTCTTTGTTGAACTTGCAACTACTACAACTTGTCTAGAGGATGTAGATGCAGTAGCAGTTTGTGAATGCTTCTTCCCACCACTGTGTCTTTCCAAGTAATATTGAATCACTAAGCTAAGTGATTTCTTCGGTCGAAATCTTCCCTGAGTTTGTCTTCCTTCAGCTTGGGCTCTACTAAAACTTGCTATTTCATCCAAGTGTTGCTGATTGATCTGATTGAAGATATATCTAGCCCAATTGAACTCAAATCCATGCTAAATGATGTTCATCAGGTGAATACCATCTTCAGTTAATTTATTCAGCCCTTTGTGTTGTCCGGCGGCATGTCTGTTGATCCATCTGCGGAGGAGACAAAATTCAGATTTGAGGTCCTTAAGATGTGTATCGACTGCTTCTAGTTGGTTGGAAGCTAAAATCTGCCTGAGAAATGCTTCACGCTTGAGTGGCAGACATGCTAGCTCAATTGATTTCACTAGAGGATCTTTGAAACCAAAAAGCTGTCTGATTATGTCTTCATTGATGAATATCTTCTGGCCACAAACTCTTGTTAACAGAGATTTCTTCAGCATCTTCATGTTTTCCTAGAATTGCAATAGACCTTCCAAGTCCATATCTTGCTGCAATTCCGCTTCCAGCAGGTTCTTTAAACCCTGTAAACTTCCTATCTTCTCACTTATATGACTGGAGAGAAGGGTATTGCAAAACATTTCTTCAAATTCTTTGAGTGTGAAAGTATCAGGTTTGGCAATTAACCGTTCTTCTTGTGTTTGTTTTGAAGCCGCCATTATGAAATTATGTAAGGTAAAATTTCTGGCTGATTTAAGGAGGAAAAGGTTTGATTTTTCTTTTGTGAAGAGTAGTATGAAAAATGGTTGTATATATAAGAGTGGGACGGTTGGTGATTTGATCCATGATCTTGCAGATAGATTTTGTACAATTTTTTCAAATTCCATCATGGTTTGTATAACCGATGTGTATTATCTAACGTTTTGCGGGTATACAAGGTACAACTTCTGACAAAAAACGGCGGTAATTAATTGCGATGTAAGAGTTGTCAGTTTTATCCGTTCCTTTATTGACTTTGTTTGACTGGGTAAAACTGAAACTGAGATCAGTTTTACAAATGTGTTGAGTTTCGTCATATCTTAAGTTCAGTTAGTCAGTTTGAGATTGTTGATGTCAATGGCTGATCTGCCAAGTAAGCTCACCCAGCATGACAAAGATCAATCCCCTTGACGAATCTCTATGCTTGAATTGACTTAACTGACTTTAATAAACCCCAATTCAGTTCTCTATTTAGCAAACCTTTCTTTGTCCAGAGGTTTGGTAAAAATGTCAGCTAACTGATCTTCAGTTGGAACATAGAGAACTGTAATGTCCTTTTTCTCTACATGATCCCTTATAAAATGATGTCGCACATCAATGTGCTTGGTCCTTGAGTGCAAAACTGGATTGTCAGTTATAGCTATTGCACTTGTATTATCACACATTATAGGAATCAGTCCCTCTTCTATTCCATAATCTCTTAATTGTTGCCTGATCCTTAAAACTAGAGCACAACAGCTTCCAGCTGCTATATATTCAGCTTCAGCTGTTGATGTTGAGATTGAGTTTTGCTTTTTGCTGAACCATGACACAAGTCTATTTCCCAATAACTGACATGTGCCTGATGTACTTTTTCTGTCCACTTTACATCCGGCATAGTCTGAGTCTGAGTAGGATATTAGTTTGAATTCTCCTTCCTTTGAGTACCATATCCCAACTCCTTTTGTATCTTTCAAATACTTCCAGGTTATTTTGACAACGGTGTGATGGCTTTCTTTAGGTTTAGTTTGAAATCTGGCACAGACACCCACTGTAAAGGATATATCTGGTCTACTGGCTATGAGATAAAGTAGACTTCCAATCATTCTTCTATAGAGAGTTTGATCCACATCCTTGCCATCTTTGTCTTCATTTAATCTGATGTTGGTTCCAATTGGTGTTGCAATGCCAGATGATTCTTCCATTCCAAACTTCTTGATCGGTTCTCTGGTATACTTGGTTTGGTGAATGAAAATTCCACTGTCTATTTGTTTTACTTGTAAACCGAGAAAGTAATTCAGTTCTCCCATCATGCTCATTTGAAATTTGCTCTTCATTAAACTTGAAAATTTCTCATAGATTTGCTCATTTTCTGATCCAAAAATGATATCATCCACATAAATTTGAACTAGGAGAGTACTTTCTTCAACTTTTATTCTGAACAGGGTTTTATCAATAGTTCCTTTTGTAGAACCATTATCCACCAGAAACTGAGATAGAGTTTCATACCAAGCTCTTGGTGCTTGTTTGAGTCCATAGAGAGCTTTTCTCATTCTAAAGTGTTTGTCAATTTGATCTTTGATTTCAAATCCTGGGGGTTGCAGAACATAGACTTCTTCTTCAAGAATCCCATTCAAAAATACACTTTTAACATCCATCTGGCACACTTTGAATTTCTTGTGGGCTGGAAAGGCAAGAAATAGTCTGATTACCTCCAACCTTGCAACTGGGGCATAAGTTTCATCAAAGTCTATCCCTTCAGCTTGAAAGTAACCTTTTGCTACAAGTCTGCCTTTGTTTCTAAAAATATTTTCATCTTCATCAAGTTTGTTTCTAAAAACCCATTTAGTTCCAATTATGATGACACGATCTGGCCTGTCAACTAAATCCCAAACTTGATTTCTCTCAAATTCATTGAGTTCTTCTTGCATAGCCAAAATCCAATCTGGATCATTCAAGGCTTCTTCAATTTCATTAGGTTCAGACTGAGACATAAAGAATGCTATCATACCTTCTAATTGGTGTCTTGTTCGAACTTCAGCTTGAAAATCACCGAACACTTGTTCTTCAGGGTGATTTCGCATCTATTGATGTACTGGGGGTTGCATCAACGGGTCTTCATTTTGTTGAGCTGGTTCTTCTTGATCTTGATCATTTCCAGTTGGATCAGTTTGTTCTTGCTGTTGTTCAGTTGCAGGTTCAGTTACTGGCAACTGAGGCTGATCCTCATCTGAAGAATCTGAGATCCTTAATCTTCCAATATCATTGAAAAATGATTCTGGAGTCTTGTCTGTTATTGGTTGAGAAACTGGTTCTCTCTTGTCTTTAAGTGTATCTCCAGTAAACTTTGGTTCATCAAAAACCACATGTATAGATTCTTCATGCTTGAGTTTTCTCTTATTTAACACTCTAAAAGATTTACTGACATTTGAGTATCCCAGAAATATTCCTTCATCAGCTTTGGGTTGAAACAACTTGAGCTGATCTTTACCATTATTGTGAACAAAACATTCGCTTCCAAAGGCATGAAAGTATGAGACATTTGGTTTTCTTCCATTCCAAATCTCATAAGGTGTCTTTTCATGTCTTTTGTTCATGAGAGCTCGATTCTGAGTAATATCAAGTTGTATTTACAGCTTCTGCCCAATATCTTTCTGGCAGTTTAGATTCACAGGTCACTGTCCTCTTAGCTTCTTTGAGTGTTCTATTTCTTCATTCAGCTACTCCATTCTGTTGAGGTGTTGTTGTCGCTGCAAGCTGGTGTAATACTCCATTTTCTCCACAATACTCGATGATTATTTTGTTGAGAAATTCAGTTCCTTTGTCAGATCTAATCGTGACTACTGTAACATTTTTCTGATTTTGGAGTCTCTTGAGAAGTTCGGTGAGTTGTTGCTTTGTTTCACTTTTCTTTGCTAGGAAGATAACCCAAGTATATTTTGAAAAGTCATCAACTACCACCAATGTGTATTTCTTTCCACTAACATTGATTGGTGTAATTGGTCCAAATAAGGCCATATGCATCAGTTCTAAAACTCTGTTTGTTGAATGTTGATACTTAGTGTTGAAACTTGCTTTTGTTTGTTTTCCTTGTTGACATGCATCACACAGACTCTCTTTCTTGTATGTCATCTATGGTAGTATCACCAAGTTCTTTTTGATTAACAAGTTGATATCATCAAAATTTAGGTGACTCAGTTTCTTGTGCCACAGCCAACTAAATTCTGACTTGGTCTACACAATTAAACAAGTTTCTGAAACTACTATAGACCAATCTACAACATACATGTTCTCTCTCTTCTTCCGGCAAGAACTACATGGTAAGCTGTTTCGCTGACAACAATGCATAAATCTTTATCAAAAGTTACATTGTATCCCATATCACAGAATTGACTTGTGCTGTGTAGATTGTAGTGAAGTCCTTCCACGTAAGATACATTTTTGATTGTGAGTCCATTTCTGATTAAGTTTCCATAATCTTTTGTGTAACTGGGTCTATCTTTACTTCCAAAATTGACTCGTGGTCCATCTTTAGTCATAAAATCAGTGAGACGGTCCTTGCTCTTTGTTATGTGTCTAGAGCAACCACTGTCAATGTACCAAATATCCTACAAAACAATTTAAAAAGTTTTAGGTACACAGCTCTGCTTGGGTCCATACAGGTCAGTTGTCCGTACAACTCTGGGTATATTTCCATAAGGTTTTCTCTGGAAATTGTTGTACTTATTCTCATATATGTAAGCCACATTTCCATAATATCTTTTTCTGGATTGTGTCTCATTTATTTGATTTCTCAGGTCTTTTGGTTTAAACTGATTTCCAAAATGTCTTATATTATTAAGAGCTGAATAATAACCATCATTCTTTCTGTACTGAGGTTTGGACTGACCTTTGTATTGAGACTTTTGCTAAGAACTGGGATAAGTTCTCTGTTGAGTCTTAGACTGAGACTTGTAATAAGTTTTCTTTCTAGAATGATTTTTCCTATCAGTTTTAATAGTAGATTCAGTAAAATTCCAATCATCATAAGTGGCGTATAGTCTGCCTTTCCCCTTGATGTTTTAGTCTTTGAGTGATTAACATTCTTAGTTTACTTTGATTTTTTTTTTTGGTTCTTGACTTGATCAATTTTTGTAGATCTGGCATCTACCATTTCTGTTTCCTTGAGGTACAACTGATTTACCATTTGACTTACATTTGGTTGTAGGTACAGCTGTCTTCTTGGAAAACTAAGTTGTCTTATATGAGGCTGACTTTGCTGGTTCAACGATTTTCTCAGTCTGTGGAAGTTGCTCAGCTATAAACTTAATACCAGTTTTGATATTAACAGCTTTGCTAGTTCCTTCCTTAGAAGATTGTTGTGTAACAAATCCTAAGCCAGTTCTGTCTCTATAAGGCTTTCCGGATTTCAATCCAGTAGTTGAACTTGATTGAGCAAACGATTCAGTTGTTGCTGCTGATGCAGTAGGCTGATACTGATTCTGTCCTTTATCAGTTCTAGTCAGTTTCATCATGTTTAGTTCATACTTCAATATTTCAATTTCAAGAATTGGAACTTCTTTCTCAGCTTTAATTGATTCATAACCAGGTTGGATGGTTACAAGTTGATTCATCAATTCGTCAAATGTTTCTTCTAATTCCAGATTTTTTGGATTGGAGTCAGCAGTCGAAGAACATGCATTTTGCATGGAAATCTGAGCTGAGGAATATTCAGAGTTAGATTCACATACTTCATTTAAATTCTCCATATGAGCCATTAGAGCTCGTATCATTTGATAATCTTTCAGTGCCAGCTTCATAGTCTAACTCATCTTCAGCTAAGAGTGTTGGTCCTAAATAAGGGTAAAACTATAGTTAGAGGTGAGGGGGGTGAATGACTATAGTGGAGTTTCAAAAACATTTCTTGTATTTAAAAGCATTTGGGCTGCGGATAAGTCCCTTCTTACTATGTTGTTTCAAAGTAGTTTAGGCAATCACATATATAAGATATAATATAAGTAATTAAATAAATGCAGTAAGGTAAATTGTTGAAAGTAAATTGAAACAAGGCTTATAGTGGTTCAGGGTGGTGTAATCCCTTAATCCACTCTTCTCCTGTGATGATTGGAGGAATTCACTATTAATTTCACATATACAATAGCCTGATTGTCCTTGACTACACAAGCTTCACAATCTACAAGACTATCACTCCTTGACTGCAACAGCTTCAGTAACTCAATCTCTTTCACTGCTCCTTGGGATCAAATCCTTCAGCAGCTATCACAAACAAAACTCCTTCTCAGATGGCTCTGATTCAGTTGCTTGATTGATGTGAATTGGATTCAAAAACTTGTTGATCAATCTCAATGCTTGATGTTTGAATTGCAGCTCTCAGTTTTGAGTTGATCACGAGATATTTCTTTTTCACACAGATAGAAGGCTTTTCACTTTGATGGTTTTTGCATAGATTTTCGATCGTACATCTTTTTTTTTCTTTTTCTGTCAATGCCTTTTATGGGGAATAATCCTTGATTTTATTCTTGATTCCCCCTTAATTACATTCTCCTTGATTTCAATGATCGGATTTTTCTTCAAACGTTTATCAGAAAATCCGTCCTTGATTGATCCTCTATTGATTGGGCCTTTAATGCTTGATGCTCTGTATCTTCATCATATTTCGAAATCTGATTAAGTAAAGTTTACTTAGCCGTTCTTTGAATGGTCAAGTGATCCTTCAGACTTTGCCGCTTAGATCTTCCTTCATTGCTTTGTCTTCACTCAGCCGAAAGTCAGTTTACTTTGCCGATTCATTGTTTCCTTCATTCTTTCAGTTTAAGGAGAATCCTTGTACTTCACTGATCCTTGATTTGTGTAAGATCAGTGTACACCATATTTAAACACTAAGTATCATTACTGGAAACATAACTTAGACTTATCCAAGGTCATCACAGACTTCCTTGGTTATAATTCAGACCATAATGCATCATTGCTTCTCTGCTGGTACTTGGCTGGCTTCACTCTGGCAGAAATCTGTTTTTACTTTGCGGTCCTACCAACTAGTACAATACTTGTCTGACTCAACTTATACAACATGTCAGACTCTAAGTAAAGACTTATACAGAGAATTCTAACTTATTTCAGGCTTGCTATAACAGCTAGTATGGCCATCATCAAAACATAACAAAATGTTCCTAACAATTTCCCCCTTTTTGATGATGCCAAAACCCTCATAAGCCTAAACATAAGTATGCCAAATTTTTAATAACAGAATAAAACTAAAAAAATTTATTCATCCATTTAAGGGCAATAAGATATTGCATCTTTTTATTCAAAGACAAAGGCATATAGAAATAGTTCAATTAATTTAATTAAATACAACAGAGGGGTTACTTCTTCTATTCAAACCTGGTGTCTTTGCCTTTGACGCCCTTGCCCTTATCTGTTGGGCTTGCCTTCTTTCCACTGGAGCTCTCAAGTTTTGAGGTTCCTTCCCCCTTTTTGACAGCACCAAAATATGCTTCAAGATTTGCAGTTGCTGCTTCAGACTCAGGGAGAGGACCATACCTTTGCTCCAAAATTTTGTTGTTGGCCGTAGTGCCATTTATCAAAGTGTCAAGTTGCTGGCCAGAAAATTCCATAACCTCATCCAGATGTTGAAGTTGATGAGTGTGAGCATTTAGAGTGTCCACCAAAGGTTTGAGATTGTTATCAATCTTTTCAGCATGAAACTCAAGGTTGGTTTTGACATGGTAGGGAATGAGATGCTATAAGTTGCAAAGCAAGTTTCCCTGTTTTTCCATGACCTCATCTTGTATCTTGATGTGACTGATGAGGGCTTCAATCTTATGGTTTAAGGAGGTTGCTTCACTCCTTAAAGCAGCTTTCATATTTTGCCTACTGTGATACTGCTTTTCCATGTCCATAATCAGGGGTTGAATGTCCAGATTGAAAAGCCATTCAGGATCAATCTCCTCTGGTGCCACTTCAACATCCTCTTCTTCTTCATCTTCCTCCTTCTCTATATTCACCTCATATTCTTCTTCTTTCTCTTTTTCTTTTCCACTTTCTTTTTCTGCCTCTTCCTCTTTTTCTTTCTCTTCAACTTTAGAATCATTGAGAGGTTGCTAGGGGATGCTTGCTTCTCCATCTTTAGAAGATGGCAGGTTTTCTTCTCCATGAGCTAGAGACTTGATTTCTTCTGTTGGTGTTCCCTCTTGATCAATAGTGGGGTTTTTGACAAGTTCAGCTGGCTCACTCGGCTGTTTGTCAACTTTGCCGAGGCTCTTGAAAAGTAATTCTTGAAGAGTTAGGTCATCATCAGAATTCTCTATGTTTTCCGGATCAGCTTCAAGATGGTCACCCTCTGAATGGTCATCCTCTGTCTCAGCTTCTTCTTCATCCATCTCTTCTTCTTCAGATGGAGTGAGAAAATATCCTTCCTCACCTTCTTCTAGATAGGTGATGTCCTCTTGTTGTTTCTCTTCATCCGTTGATGTATCATCACTGATTACCACCGTTTCGTTCAAGTTGCTGGTACAAATCTCAAGGGTGCTTTATGGTGCCTTCTAGGATCTGGTTCTTCGTCCCACTCCTGATCTATTGCTTTCAGGTTGTTTTCTTTTTCTCCCGACAGTGGATTTGGGTTTCAGAGATGCCTGTAGGTAAACATTACCTAGGACATGTGTGGAGGCAGCAAGTTTGTGGGTTTTACTTTCAGAGTGTCAAACAAGTGTTGAAGAGGGAACCCATATGATTCCTCTCCCAAAAATCACCTTTCTTTTGCAAACCCTTGCTTGGTGCCATAACTGACAGGTCAATTTCCTTTTTAATCTAGTCTTTCAATCTATTGAATACAAATGTTGCCCAGTCAAATTTAGTACCTTCGTAGATGATTGCCATTAGCTTGACCTGTAACTCGGTCAAGTTTTCCATTGAACCTTTTCTGCCTTCGATGTTCTTGGTGATGACCGGTGCGAATTCGGAAAACGGAAGTTTGAGTGCTGATCTAGGGAGGTTGTAGGTTTTGCTGTTTTTCTTGGGATTTTTGGCTATTTCAGCCCAGAATTTTTTGATGTCAATTTTGACAAACTTCACATTAGCCGGACCTATCTTAAGTAGGTGTAAGAATCTATTGAGAAGACCAGGCGTAATGACTACTTCTTTTCCAAAGATTGAACTCTTTATGCAATCGATATCAGTTTTCTTTGTGCTGGGCACAAACTTTGCATTTTTCCAGAATGCAATCAGATTTTCATAGCCAATTTTCTTGTTTGGGGGGTTTAGGAAGGTCATTAACCCTAGATTTGAACAACAATCAACCAAGCGTTGAGATTGTGCATCATTATCACATAAAGAAATATAGGGTTCAGGTTTGAAAAATGATCCAGTGATGATCGATTTTTCATAGAATCTTTCATTGGGAGATATTGTAGAAGATGAAGTCATTTCTTTGAGATTTGAGAGAAAGACTTGATTTTGCAATGAGAAATAGGGATTTTGAATTTCAGGAGAGCGTAAAAAATTCTGAGAACTCTCTAATTGTTGTTTATATAGGATGATTTGGGTAGTGTGAACGTGGTTGAATATAGAAGGATTTTATGACATAATGGCATGATTTTATTTACATAAATCACGATATTCGAGTGTAGTAAGGGACTGGATTGAGGTAAGTAATGATAGATCATGGGAATCGAGGCGTTTGTAATTTGAAAAATAATATGGTTACCTCCACGATTGTAAATTGATCTCCACATGTGTAATCTTCCACAACCATAACTTCCTTATTATCCACGTGTATAAAAATTGATTTGGTTCACACTTTAATTTGCCCATGACTCCAATCTTCATTTCGGTGGAGTGCCTTGGATGGTCACTTAGCCGGTGTAGTGCCACTTTCACTGAGTTGCTGTATTTAACTGTGCCTAACAATCAGTGAAGTTAACTTTGCTGAGTACCAGTGCCTTACCAGCTACAACTCCTGTAATGGCAAAGGTTTAATCAGCCAGTCAAGTCACTTAGCTGATTACTCCAGTTAGCCGTTCTTTGGTACATAGTCAATTTCAATCATTCCAACTCAGTTCTCATCATGCTAAATATTTCATGGCTGAGTGGTTTTGTGAAGATGTCAGCAAATTGATCTTCATTGGGTATGTATCTTAGAGTAACATCTCATTTCTCAACATGATCTCTGGTGAAATTATGTCTCACATCAATATGCTTTGTTCTTGAGTGTAACACTGCATTTTCAGTAATAGATATGCCACTTGTGTTGTCACACAAAATTGGAATTGTCTTCTCCTTCATTCCATAATCCCTTAGTTGTTGTCTAATCAATAGTACTCGTGCACAGCACTTGCTTTGCTATATATTCTGCTTTAGTTGTTGATGAAGAGATGAAGTTTTGCTTTTTGCTGAACCATGAAACTAGGTTGGTGCCTAGCATCTGGCATGTTCTAGATGTGCTTTTTCTATCTATCTTGCATCCAGCATAGTCTGAATAAGATATCAACTTGAATCCTCCATCTTTTGATACCAAATGCCAAAATTGATGGTGTTCTTCAGGTATTTAATTATTCTTTTAGTTGTTAGAAGATGTGATTCTTTTGGTTGAGCTTGAAATCTTGCACATACTCCTACTGCAAATGCTATATCAGGTCTGCTTGCAGCTAGATACAGTAGGGATCCAATGATTCCTCTATACATTTTCTGATCAATATCTTTTCATGCTTCATCTTTTCCAAGAATGACTCTTGACACATTGGTGTATCTGTTGTGCCACTTGTGTCCATACCATACTTGTGTATTAAGTCTTTTGTGTACTTGGCTTGACTAATTAAAATACCATCCTTCATTTGTTTCACTTGAAGGCCAAGAGAATAATTTAATTCTCCCATCATGCTCATCTGAAATTTGCTCTTCATTAGGTTTGCAAATTTCTCACACAGCTTTTCATCCTCTGATCCAAAAGATGATGTCATCAACATAGATTTGTACTAGGAATGTACTTGTTCCTTCCTCTAATTTGAACATAGTCTTATCTATAGTTCCCTTGTTGAATCCATTCTTGATCAGAAATTGTGATAGTGTTTCATACCAAGCTCTAGGTGCCTGTTGGAGTCCATAAAGAGCCTTCTTGAGCTTGTATACTTTATCTTCTTTTCCTTTGAGTTGAAAACTAGGAGGTTGTTCCACATATACTTCTTCTTCCAAAAGTCCATTCAGAAATTCACTCTAGACATCCATTTGATAGACTTTGAAGTCTTTGTGTGCAGCAAAGGCTAGAAAGAGTCTGATTGCTTCCAATCTTGCTACTGGTGCAAATGTCTCATCATAATCTATTCCTTCTGCTTGAGAGTAACCTTTTGCAACTAGCCTTGCTTTATTTCTTACTAGTAGGAAACCCGTGCGATGCACGAAGGAACGTAAACACTGAAAATAAATAGTAAATAAAAAAGATAATCGCCTCGGAATTTCAAATCAATTTATTTTTTTAATACATGTGTAGGTAATGCATGGAAAAATATGTGATACATTAAGTATTGAGTAATGATAGTGCCACAACATTATGCATAACAAACTTTGAGACAATTGATTATGATGCATAAAACTATAGCATGAAAATTGTCTGGAGACGTGACATTCAACGGCGGATTCCAAGCAGTGAAACTCCATCTGGAGTCTTAAATCCCCACAAAGCACAAAACCTTCATTTCGAAACTTGTTTATAGATCTCTACCACTTGGAGCGCACTGTTAGATTTTAATGAAATAACAGTTATATGAAGTGTAATATGTTATAACAGCATATTTTTACTTTCTTTCACAATAATAATATGAGAATAGAATGCATGTCAATTAGTATAAGATATACTTATAACAATCGTAGGATAAGAAAGTTTACGGGGGTATAAGTGGGTGTCAATTTGATCATCACAATTTAAAGTATGAATTAGAAGGTCCGTGATTTCACCATTAACGGATTGTTTAGGTACAGGTCCATGATAACATTTGTTTGTCTATTTCTTACAAATGCCAAAAAAATACGTGCTAAGCACGGGAAAATCAAATGCTAAAAAGAATATAAGTAAATTTACATAACGTACGGTATGATCCACCTTAAATACAGTCGCTACACTTTCCTTCTACATAACTCTCGGCTTTCCAAATCTGGCTCCCCAACCCTCGCTTGTGTGATAATAATTCACTTGTCACCATTCCTTCTGTGATTTTCGTAGCTTCATAGCCAACAACATTTTTGCCTTCTTTTAGAATGCTTTCCAATTCACCTAAGCTGGATGAGAGGGGGAAGAGAGCAACCCCAAGAACGAACTTCATCTTCTTGAAAACAATACATTGTCCTTCAAAAAGAAAACAAAACATTGAACAAACGCAGCTAGTGATAGAAACCCAAGCATAGATTAGAAACATTGAACAATCAAAGAAAACAAAGGAATCCAAGCATCAATTCTTAGAGAAAAAATTTAATGTTAAAAAAATAAGCTAGATTAAATGTATATTGAAGATCTATCGACATCACGGGATTAAGTTAAATTTTTATCCAGCATAAGAACCCAACGAAAATACATAGACAATGTATAACACTTCCTGCTAATGTAAACATGTATTTCTAAATAAATGTCATGCTAAAGAAAAAAGAGAGAAATCAAATAACAGATTAAATAAAATAAAATTAAAAAAAAAAAGCATGATGAGGAAAACAAATACCTTAAATGATAAGCAGAGGGTAGACAATGTTGAGGTTGCTTATAAGTGGAAGTAGTAATCCCTAGTTCTCCCTCAACCTATGCTTTTTTTCAGTCGATTCTGGAAAAATAGTATTTTTAGTCAATTAGCATCGCCATTAAAGTTGAAAAAATAGAATCTAAGAAAAAACATGTTGCTTGGGGCTAAGAAAAAAGATAAAAATTCAAAATTCTGAACCACATGGCGCTTGATCAAACCAATAAAAACAACAAAATAGCTATATATTATGGTGTCCATAAAGCAACACGCACATACAACTATCTCATTCACAAAGCTTAGAGAGCTTTTAATTATTTGTAGTCCTTGAACAGCCAACTTCAAAATGTAGGATAATGGGAGTTCATTTCTAACGTTGAACCACCTAATTCATTATATGAAAATCAAATATTGATTACTCCATCTAGAAGCAATCATAAAAATTATAAATAAAAATAGAAAACAACTTTACCATGCAAAACTATAAATGAACATAGAGAGAAAAAAAAATCCTTATATCTCACGGTTACCCACATTAATTCATAGCAAATGGAGCAACAAAAGCTTAAAAAAAATACAGCTAAAGAGCAGACCAAGTTGTTGCTTCTGATAGTATACGTGATGATGGTGGCGCTACAAATTTAAAAAAAAAAAAGTTTAGATATATTACCACCATTCACCAAACAAAAGAAAAGATGTTTATTTCCATCCAAAAAAGGGTGGTATCAATTTCTTAAAGAGCCTGCATTTCAGCCTATTGCGAACTTTCGAGTGATCCGGCGATGTTAAGATAATTAACAATATCGATTCATCAAGACCCCTAAGTAAAAAAATTGCAATTCATCGAAAACCCCAAAGTAACAACATAAAAAATGATCTATAATAGAAGAAATTTGCGTATTGACCAAAATGAAAAGAAAGTAATATCATACCAGCAATAAGGTGTGACGATGACGGCGGATTTGGGTGGTAAGATCCACTTAACATGGCTAATGCGACCCACTGAAATGCTAACATCATTCCAAAAGGGATAAAATAAAAAAGACTAATTAAATAAAGAAAAGAGACCGACAGCATCGGAAGAGAACAGATCAAAAACCATAACCAACCTCACCTTTCCGTTTTGATGGGTCTTGAAATTATGGACATAAAATTGGAATGGAGTAGATGAGCAGAATGGTTAGCTGTTTGCTGATTTAATTTTGAGATGATAATGAATTTTGTATTTGAATTTTGAGTTGATAATGAAACGGAAGCACGTTAGTTTGAAGGCATGTGATAGAATTCAAATCAAGAAAGTTTGACTCCATTAAGGCAGCTAGTTCGGAGTGAAATCAGGCGAGTAAGAAGAGGTGGTTTGAAACTGAAATCAACTTTCCGTAAAATGCGAAGAAAAAAAAACAAAAAAGAAAAAAAAAAGGATTAGAAAGTGAAAATGGGTCGGGTCATTTGCATTGGCGGGTCAATAACGGGTAATTGGGTTAAATCATCCTTTCTAATATATATAGATATAGACAAGTGTTCCTTGCTCATCTATCTTGTTTCTGAATACCCATTTTGTTCCAATGATGTTGGATGTGTCTGGTCTGTCAATAAGTTACCAGACTACATTTCTTTCAAATTCATTTACTTCCTCTTGCATGGCTGTAATCCAGTCTGCATCTTGAATTGCATCATCTATTGTCTTGGGTTCCACTTATGATAGAAAACATGTTAGCATATGCTCCAGTTGTTTTCTGGTTCTAACTCTTGTGTGAATTCTCCAATGACTTGATCTTCAGGATGATCTCTTAGCCAATTGTGGTCAGGTTGAAGTTGTTCTTCACTTGGTGCTTCTACACCTTCAGGTTGTGTATGAGCTTCATGTTATGGTGCTTCTTCTGTTGTATTGACTTGTGCCTCATCTTGATTTCGAAAATTGTGATTCAGAATGGTAACTAGTACGGTTGTATTCATATACACTTCCCTTTGGGCTGCTTCTTCTTCTTGTTCTTGAAGACTTTCACCATTTGTGTTTGGTTCATCAAAGACTATATGTATTGATTCTTCAATCACCAATGTTATTTTGTTGAGTACTCTGAACTCTTTGCTGGTGTCTGAGTATCTCATAAGGATTGCTTCATCAGCTTTTTCATCAAAGGTGTGTAACTGATTCCTGTTCAAAACAAAACATTTAGATCCAAACATATGTAAATGTAAAATGTTAGGTTTTCTTCCATTCCATATTTTATATGGAGTTGTTCCATGATGTTTGTTGATGATTGATCTGTTCTGTGTATAGCATGCCGTGTTTGCGGCTTCAACCCAAAACCTCTTTGGTAGGCATGCTTCTGCAATCATTGTTCTGACTGCTTTTTGAGAGTTCTGTTTCTTCTTTCTGGTACACCATTTTGTTGTGGAGTTCCTTCTGCAGATAATTGATGTAGTACTCCATTTTCTTCGCAATAGGTTCTGATAACTTCATTTGGAAATTATGTGCCTCTATCTGATCTGATTTTGATGATCTTTAGTTCTTTCTCATTTTGAATCCTTCTTATCAAGTCTAGTAGCTTCTTGAGTGTCTCTTTCTTCTTGTTCATGAATATGGTCCAGGTGTATTTAGAGAAATCATCAACCACTACTAGAGTGTATTTCTTACAACTTACACTTCCTGGTGTGACTGGTCCAAACAGGTCCATATGTAGAAAATGTAGAATTCTTGTTGTTGATTGATAGGGCTTTGACTTGAAGGAGCTTTTGATTTGTTTTCCTTTCTGACATGAATCACATAGACTTTCCTTTTTGAATGTGATCTCTGACAGGCCTTCAGCTAACTTGTTCATTGATAATGTGTTGATGGTCTTGAAATTTAGGTGATTTAATCTTCAATGCCAAATCCAGCTGGTTGATTGATTATTTTTAACAAGTAAACATGTTTCTGCTTTAGCTGTTCTCCAATCCACCACATACATGTTGTCTTCTCTTCTTCCTGCAAGAACCACTGTGTTGGTTTGGTTGTGAATCACCTTGCATCCTTCCTTGTTGAAGTGTACATTGTAGCCTTTGTCACAAAATTGACTGATGCTTAGTAGATTGAAATTTAGTCCCTTAACACCACATTTTGAATCTTCAAACTGTTCTTGAGCATTGTGCCTTCCCCCTTGATTTTACCAGGGTTTTCTTTGCCTCCAAAGGTGACTTTGGGTCCATCAAAAGCTTTAAAGTCAGTGAGCCATCTCTTGTTTCATGTCATGTGTCTGGAACATCCACAGTCTATGTAGCAGACATCCTACAAAACAAATTAATTATGTTTAGGTACCCAACACTATTTTGGTCCATACTTGTTAGCAGTCATGCCTCCTACTCCAAGTGTATATCCAAATGATCTTCTTTTCGGATAATTAAAATCATCAACTTCATATGTATAAGGCATGTCAGAATAGCTTCTATAATTTCTACTGAAGGTATCCTGATACTTTTCTCTACTTTTTGGTGCATTTGCATCCTTTTTCACTTTCCAATATGCAGTGGGAAACCTATGTTGCTTCATGTGTCTAGGAACATCCCTTGGTTGGTTTTTCTTAAGCATATGATGCATGGCATGAAATGGTTTCTTCTGGTATTTTGGAGGTGCCACATTCCAATCACACTCTGAAGGATAAAGTCTTCCTTTACATTTCAGAAAGTCTTTGCTTTTGGTTGATTGGATTGAAGGTTTAGTCTGTTGTTTCACTGCATTGGGTTTTGACTTCAACGGCACATGATGAGTGGTTGAAGCTACGGACTGTCCTTTTCTGAACTTTGGTCCATTGTTGGTCCTACATTCAGAATTGTGTTGTCCATTTTTTTCTATTCTCATCCTGACTATTGTAGCCAAGACCATATCTGGATACAAACCTTTTTGAGGGTTTGTAAGCTAGTGCATTTAAAGGTGCAGTGGTGGTCTTAACTGGTAGGGGGATTTTCTCAACCGGTCTGTCAACACCAGATGTATGATCATCTACTGCTTGTTGATCATTTGTGTGAGTCTCCTTACTAGTTAGTTCTTCTTTTCCTTTATCCAGTTCTTTCTTTAGTCTTTTATTTTCCTTTCTTAGATTCTCACACTCCTGTTCCAGAATATCATGATTCAACTCAATTTGTTCAAATTTAATCATGAGATTTTTGATTAGGTTTGCAGAGTCTAAGGGGAGAATAGAAGATTGTGCAGTGTTAGATGTGGATGCACTGATGATGAGCATGAACTAGATATTACCTCAGTTTCATTTGACTCTTTAGCCATAAGACATAGTTAGGATTTTTCATTGTCAGTGCTGTCATCCTCATCATCAGAATCATTTTCAGATGATTCTTCATTCTTTTCACTGCTAGATTCGACTTTGAGTGCCTTCTTGCTTTTTCTCTTTTTAGTTGTCTTGTACTTCTTCTTATCCTCAAGTTTGTCTTTTTCTTCAGGGCAATCAGCCTTGAAGTGCCCTTTCTTATTTAAGTTGAAGCATCTGTATTCATCATCTTTTCTCTTGGTGTCTTTGCTTGTGCTTCACTTTTCGTTTGATGATGATCCACCTTTGAATATCTTTTTTTGCTAAACCTTTCAAAACGTTTTACTAATAAAGCTACATGTTCCTTCAGCTCGTGTGTCTCTTTGCTGTTTGCATCAACTGTTTGACTTTGCTGGGGTGCAACCAGTGCACTAGCCTTATGTGCCTCTGCTGGTACAATGTCTTCGCCGTTCAACTCAAATTCTTGAGCCTTTAGTTGGGACATCAGAGTCAGGGTGTCACTGTTTGCAAGATTTGTTGTCCTTCTGATCACTGATGTGATGATATTCCATCTTTCAGGTGAGCCTCTTAATATCATGATCAAGAACGCATCTTTCTGAAGATATGTGTGTCCAAGCTGCTGTAATTCACTGATGATGCTTGAGAATCTGTTGTCCATTTGATCAATGGATTCACCAGCCTTCATTTTGAAGTTCTCAAATTTCTATTTTGGAACAGATACTTTGTTTTCTTTAAATACTTCAGATCCTTCATTTATCAGTGTCAACTTGTCCCACATCTCCTTTGCTGTTTTGCAATCATTGATTCTCATGAACATGTTGCTATCCAGGGTCTTCAAAATCATATCTTTTGCAACAAAGTCTAGATTTGCTCTTCTCCTGTCATACTTGGTCCAATCTTTCTTGGGTTTGTCCACTTCTTTTCCTTGATCTACTCCTGTGGCTACCGCAGTCATGATCATGATTGGGCCATCATTGATTACATCTAGCATCTCCTCAAAAGTTGCTGCAAGATGAGATACCATTCTTATTTAATGTTCATCAAAATTATTAACATTGAAAACAAGTACTTTTGACATAAAGTTTGAGGAATCCATAAGTACAAATAAGAGATATATATGTATATATGTGTAGAAAGCTTAAATTTGAAAACAACTTTGAAAATATGTGATCTCCTTGTTACCAGAAATTAGATCTGAACAGGTTCTAGTACTCGGAACACTGCTCTGATCGCAATTGTTGGTCCCAGAAAAGCGTAAAACTATAATCAGAGAGGGGTGAATGACTATAGTGGAGTTTCAAAAACATTTCTTGTATTTAAAATTTTTTTGGCAGCGGATAAGTCCCTTCTTACTAATTTGTTTCAAAGTAGTTTAGGCAATCACAGATATAAGATAAAATGTAAGTAATTAAATAAATGCAGTAAGGTAAATTGCTGAAAGTAAATTGACAAAAGGCATATAGTGGTTCAGGGTGGTGTAATCCCTTAATCCACTCTTCTCTTGTGATGATTGGAGGAATCACTATTGTTTTCACAAATACAATAGCCTGATTGTCCTTGACTACACAAGCTTCACAATCTACAAGACTATCACTCGTTGAATGTAGAAGCTTCAGTGACTCAGTCTCTTTCACTGCTCATTGGGATCAAATCCTTCCACAGCTATCACAAACACAACTCCTTCTCAGATGGCTCTAATTCAGTTGCTTGATTGATGTGAATTGGATTCACAAACTTGTTGATCAATCTCAATGCTTGATGTTTGAATTAGCTCTCAGTTGTGAGTTGATCACTAGATATTTCCTTTTCGCACAGATAGAAGGCTTTTCACTTTGATAGAGTTTTTGCTCAGATTTTTTATCGTACTTTTTTTTTTTTCCTTTTTCTGTCAATGCCTTCTATATATAGCCTTGATTATCCTTGATTTGAATTTCCGTCCGTTGGCTATATTAATGACGGGAATAATCCTTGATTTTCGTTTTGATTCCCCCTTAATTATATTCTCCTTGATTTCAGTGATCGGATTTTTTTTCAAGCATTTATCCGAAAATCCGTCCTTGATTGATCCTCTATTGATTGTGCATTTAATGCTTGATCCTCTGTATCTTCATCTTATTTTGAAATCTGATTAAGTAAAGTTTACTTAGACGTTCTTTGAACGGTCAAGTGATCCTTCTGACTTTGCCGCTTAGATCTTCCTTCACTGCTTTGTCTTCACTCAGCCGAAAGTCAGTTTACTTTGCCGATTCACTGTTTCCTTCATTCTTTCAGTTTAAGGAGAATCCTTGTACTTCACTGATCCTTGATTTGTGTGAGATCAGTGTACACCATATTTAAACACTAAATGTCATTACTTGAAACATAACTAAGACTTATCCAATGGCATCACAGACGTCCTTGGTTATAAGTCAGACCATAATGTCTTCATTGCTTCTTTGCTGGTACTTGGCTAGCTTCACTCTGCCGGAAATCTGTTTTTACTTTGCCGTCCTACCAACTAGTACAATACTTGTCTGACTCAACTTATACAACATCAGACTCTAAGTAAAGACATATACAGATAATTCTAACTTTTTTCAGGTTTGCTATAACAGCTAGTACGGCCATCATCAAAACATAACAAAATGTTCCTAACAAAGAGTGCTCTTTTCCCAGTTCTTCGTTGCTGAGTCTTCTTACTAGTCAGCTCTGGACAGTCAGCTTTGAAGTGTCCAGGCTTTTTACAGTTGAAGCAGAGATATTTGTCGTCTTTCCTCTTTTCATGAGTTTTCTTGATAAACCTCTGAGTGACTGGATGTCCACTCTTCATTTTTCAAATTCTATTCGTCATTAGAGGCATCTGCTCTTCCATCTCATCTAATTGCCGAAGATTGTTTGATGAGGTTTCTTGATTTTCATTTGAGGCTGCTGCGAGGGCTGTTGTTTTAGGTTCCTCCAAAGTCTTGATTATTGCAGCTGTGCTTGTGAAATCTTCGCTGAATTCTTAAGCTTTTAGGTATGAGAAGATTTTGAAGAAATCTTCTATGTCTAGTCTTCTAGATTCTTCCATTGTTGTGACCTTCATCTTCCAGCACATGGGTAAAGCCTTCATGATTCTTGTGTTGATTTTTTTCTTGGTATACTCGGTTTTGAGTAATGCCAGTTCATCCATTATAGCACTAAATATTGTTTCCATCTGATCAACATTCTCTCCTGACTTCATCTTGAAATTCTCAAACTTTTGTTTTGCTACTGAGATCTTATTTTCTTTGATGAAGTCAGTTCCTTCACAAACCAATTGAGGTTTCTCCCATATTTCTTTCACAGTAGTTCAATCCTTGAACTTTAGATACATGTTTCTGTCAAGAGTTCTGAGTATGATAGCCATAGCAACATTATTCAGGTTATTTTTCTTTCGGTCATCACTGGTCCAATCATTTTTGGGCTTTGGAGCTCTAACTTGGTCACCATTGATAGTTTGCATATGAGTGATCTGCATAGGTCCATCAGTGAGCACATCAATCATCTCATCATGAGAAGCTGCTAGAAAGGCCTGCAAACGACGTTTGTATTCATCAAATCTGTCCATGTTGCACATTATCATCTGTCTGGCATACTGATTGTTATCCATTGTGATAGTGAGTGAAAACTAGATTATGAAAAGACTGGAAGCTGAAAGACTAAGCTTTTTCAGGAGATCAACTAGAGGAGATAATTAGAGCGAGTGAATTTTCAACAATATCTTGTCAAAGAACACTGCTCTGATACCAATTGTTGGTCTTTTAGAAAGGCTAACATAAGTTTAGAGTGGGGGGTGAATAAACTTGTCACCAAAAATTAGATTATAACAATTAAGGTTCAGTTTTAACTTGTGTGGAGTTAAGCTGACAAAGCTGAGTTTAAGTCTAACTGGCTTATAACAAAACTAAGTCATCCGGCAGCGGATATAAGTTTTAGCCTTATCTGGATCTTGTTGATTGTATAGGAAAAAGCTTAGTGTGCGAAACTGAATACTGGTGAATGTCACTTTATGAGCTGTGTATGCTTCTAACAATTAGTTTCAGTATGCTGTATAACCAAATATAAATGTTGTAAAAATAAGTAAATGTGTAAAGTAAATAGAGCAAGAATTATAGTGGTTCCAAGTGGTGTAATCCTGTCAGTCCACTCTTCCCCTGTGATGTAGGAGGAAAATTCCATTAGAACTCCTTGAGGTACGCTGTTACAAAAAGTCCTAAATGATAATCCTTGACTAATCCCAAGTGTCACTGTCTAAACAACTAAAGAACAGGTTGAATGGCTTCTCTTCAACTGCTTGAACCACTGGTCCTTAGATGGTTGTGTTGCCTCTTCACCAGCTACCACCACAAACACCGTCTACCCGACTTCAAGTGTCACAATTGTTCTTGGCAACTCCTTGACCGGAGTGCTTCATAGTCTAAAGCTTTTATTTAGAATCAAAGTTGGGTTGAGAATCAATAAATTGATGCTTGCTTGTGGTTCTTCAAAGTGTCAAAATCTGGATAAGTGATGTATTATTTTTATATGATTAAATATACGTTATATTATTATGTTTGATCAACGAATTCTATGTAAAATATATGAAATTATGATATAAATGTTATGAAATATTAATCTTTATAGTTTAGAGTAGTTAGTAGTAAAAATAGTAAAAAGTTGTAATTTTGTACCGATTTTAGTAAATCGGAGTGTCGTGTCAGATTTACGTGGGTATTTGTGATGTTTTATTGCAGATTTATAACCCGAGACCCCGAGAATTGACATATTGAAGTACAATCATATCTACGGAATGATTTAGAGAGTGCCACGAGCTTAAATGGTTAATTGAATAGCTTAAGTGGACTAGTGGCCAACCAATCTGGTTAAGTAATAATCGAGAAATGTCTTCGACAAACGAATGGCTAATCAAAACGACATTTTTAGAAAAAATGTTCTTCACGAAAGTTGTAGATTTTCCCGAGAGCTTTCCAATGCAATTTAAATTATGAAGATTGGAGTTCTACAACTGAAACAGTGATCAAGTGGCTAATCGATTTGGGTTAATAAAAATCCCGAAATAGCTTCGGAGGAACACGAGGTAATCAAGAAGGCGTTTTCTGGAGAAGAGTCCTTCATGAAAGTTGTAGAGTTTCTCGAGACCTTAATTTTGGCATTTCGTTTGCAATTTTTGGAGGTCCAAAATTCGAGATATGAATTTTAGAAGTTTAATAATTATATATAAAAAATAAATATCTCAACGCACATGCTGAAGTGATTAAGCTAGTGGATACAATCATTATACCGGACCGATCCGGCTTAATCTCGGACCGGTCCGGCCTTGAGAAGTTTGCCTATATAAAGAGTTGATCAGAGAACAGCTCGAGGGGTACCAAAATATATATACACCATATCATATATATATTCTCCTCTCCTCTCTCTTTTCTTTTTATTTTTTAGTTGTAGTTGTAAATAAGGCCTTACGCCGTAATAATGTAATTTTAGTATCGTTATAATGCTCGGGAAAATCTCGGAAGTTCGGTTTTGTTGAAGAAGTTGTAATGTCCGGAAAATACGATTTCTGAATCAACTGCCGTATTCGGGTAACTTTTCTGAAGTATTTATGTTTATGTTGTTTATTTTCATCTTTTTAGTCGTTGTAATGTTTTTAGGCTAAATATAATACTGGCCAAAGCTATGTAATCGGTTTTATTTCGATCTTTTCGTTAAAGAAATGTTGTTAAGTTAAAATGATTAAAATTGAGTTAATTGAATCTTTTTCTATTTTGATCGTATTCGTATTGACATATTTAATCGATCTGAGGAATTCATAATCTAATTATGAATTGACGCCTCGTAGTTAGGATATGAGATAAAAGATAGAAAAACCGGAGGGTAAAATTGGCCGTGTGAATAACGTGATAACGGAATCCGATTTCCTACCCGGGGGTAGATTTGTTTTGGGAGAAATGAATCTTATTATAATTTGTACTCGAGATCGTAATAATGTTAAATCATCAGTTAATTGAAACTTAAACCGGAAAGTTGAATCGTCCGGCTTTGACAACCGGAACCTTTTAAATAAAATTGACCGTTTGACGAACGGAGTGACTCCTTTTTATCTAAAGGTAGATTTGTACTCGGGACCGTTCGAAAAACCGTAACGAGCTTGTGGACCTTGAGTGATGCAATGGACATATGACAATTTCATACGCTCATGTGAGGAGGAATTGTTTACCTCAGAGTGCACCGTTTCATTTACTCAATTGGACCTAAAATAAAAGGAGAGATCGAACACATTTCATTTAATCGAAAGATCGTATAAACCAATTATATAAGTTTTGGCCAGTTCTCTAAAATTATCTGTTTAATATTTTGGTATCTATATATACTTATATCTATATATATAAATTGCGGTTTATGCAGATCTATATATATTTATGTATTTATATATATCATGTTAGTATAGTTTTTAATTTTCGTATTTATTTTATGTTAACTAGAATAGTAGTGATCTGTGTTATAAAATTGCGGTTTAGATCGAGTTAATAACAGCTCTTTGGTGTTTAACCACACGTAGAAGAAATTACCGAGTTCCACGAGGATTCGACACTCTGACCCACCATACTAGCACTACAGTTTGACCCGGTACACTGCCGGTAAGGATCGTTTAACCCAGGAAAGGCCACGTCAGCTTTCTGGCGCCGTTTTCAGGGATAGGTTTAGGTCTGTCAGCTTTTTGGCGCCGTTGCCGGGAAACGTCGCTAATTTCTTTTTATGTGCCTATGGTTACTACTTGTATTAGCTCAAAATTCTCGAGAATAAGTCAACACTTTTCTTATCCCATTTCTATTTTATTTTTCGTTGATACTTACCTTATAGGTAAGTTACCAATTTTTTCTACTACTATCTATTTCGTGTTATTTTCTATTTTCGTTAGTTGATGACCAGAAGTGGTAAGGCCCCACTCACTCCTTATAAGCCTGACATAAACACTTACGAAAGGCAGTTAAGAGGTGAAAGTAAACGAAGTCATTACTAGTCGGGAAATCCTGACGAATCATCTTCAAACAGAAATACGAGAATGGCTGAAATCAGTGATGAAACACCTGAACAAGGGCTGGAACATGCTCTAGGGCATGGACAGAACCCTATTAACCCTAATAATAATAATAATAATAATAGAAATAATCAGAATCGGAACCAGAATAATCGAAATAATCCACCAAACCCGAGACCAATCTGTGATCAAACCGTGAGAAGAAACCAGACTAATAATCACACACTTTTACCTAATGAAGGAGCGAATAATTTCGAAATTAAATCTCATCTTTTTGGTTTAATTGACGCAAGAGCCCAATTCCTAGGAGAGGATGATGAAGATCCACATCATCATCTCTATCTTTTTGAAGAACTGTGCAATACAGCCAAAAGTCAAGGTGCTCATAAGGAATTAACGAGGATGACTATGTTTCCTTTTTCTCTAAAAGGACGAGCCCGAGATTGGTTTATGTCTCTTCCACACCACTCACTAACAAGTTGGGAGGAGATTCAAACTGAATTTCTGAAACAATATTTCACTCCTGGACGAAATTTGGAATTAAAAGTCGAGGTTGCTAACTTTAGACAAGGATCTGAAGAAACACTCGGGAATGCGTGGGAAAGGTTTAAAAACTGGTTAAGAGCTTGTCCCGATCATGGTTATTCCTTAGATATGCAAATTCAACTCTTCTGTCGTAAATTGAGAAAAGATTCACGTGCAGATGTAGATCATGCATGTGGTGGTTCGTTAATGATGAGTGAAGCTCAAACAGTTTACGATGCTATAAAAAAGATTTCCAAAAATAACAGAATGTGGGAAACCGGTTCTAGCACCAGAAAAGTAGCTTTTGCAGGAGAATGTACATCTAATACGGAAGTTCTAGCACATTTAGAAAATTTGAGTAGGAAATTTGATGGCCTACAATCTAACAAAAACCAAAGTTCAGAAAGTAGTACACCAAATGAATTCTCAAGTCATGATAATGTGTCATTAGGGAGTGAAGAACCAACAGGATATTCAAGGGAGGAGGTGAGTTTTCTTCAGCAGCATAGGAATTTGAACAATGCATATTCAAACTCGTTTAATGCTATTAGAAGAGATCACCCTACTTATCGATGGTCTGAAAACCCTAGTAAGCCAGGACAACCGCCATATCCAGTTCAGTATAGGAATATGAATAATAATCAAGTTTATCAAGAAAATACATCTAATCAGAATTTACAATCATTACCAAGATCCTATCCTCAACATACCACTCAAAGTATACCAAGTAACTCGAGTTCAACTCAACTGCGAAGGAGTTGAAAAATGGGAAAAACTAATGGAAAATATGATGGGTGTAGTATCTACTCAATCTAAGAATATGGAAACAATGATGACTTCTATTGGTACAGTCACTAAAGATATGAGTACAATGAAAACATCTATGAGTGGACATGATACCAGAATGAGAACTATAGAAGCTTCATTAAGGAATATGGAAGATCATTTGAGTAGGGAAGGTGAACGTAACAACAGTAGACCACCTGGAGGATTACCAAGCAACACTGAAAGAAACCCAAGAGAGGTAAATGTTGTAGTTACGAGAAGTAGGAAGCTCTGTGGTAGTAATGGAGTTGAAAACTTTGGGAATAATGAAGTAGAAAATGATTTAGATGGTAAGAATGATGAAACTAAAGATGAAATTGAATTCACTGATGAGGAAGAAGAAATTATAGAGAATTTCTTGAAAAGGAATAGGAGTTTGGAACCTGAGAATGAAGGTGAAAAATGGGTAGAAATCCCTAGGATTTTGAAAGATCCCATGGATAAAGATTTAAGGAATTTATTCAAGGAACATGTTAGAATAGATGAAACTGGTAATAAGGATGAGAAATAGGAAGAACCAAAAGAGTCTGAAGTAGAGATTGATTCAGGGAGAACTTTAATAGATGTTCAGAAAGGAGAATTAATTTTGAGAGTCAATGAAGATGAAGTTGCTTTCAATATTTTCAAAGCTATGAACCATCCATATACATCACCAGAATCATGTTCTTTTATAGAAGATATTCATTCTGTCTATGATAATCAGTTACCAACTTTTGAAGACAAATTAGAAGAATGCTTAACTCTGTCTATCTATAAAGAAGATGAGGAAGACATTGAAATGAAAGAGATAATACTTTCTCTAGATAAAGGAAGCTTTACTTTTAAGCCACCATGGCATAAGTATTTGGAGTTAGAACTAGAAGGACCAGTTCTTAAATCGTCAATAGAAGATCCGCCGAAGAATGCGGAATTGAAACCGTTACCTTTAAATCGAAATATGCTTTTCTTGAAACCGATAATCTATTACCGATTATTATTTCATCAACTTTAAGCGAGCAACAAGAAGATCAATTACTTAGAATGTTAAGAAAGCATAAGAAAGCTTTTGGATGGACGATTGCCGATATTCGAGGTATTAGCCCCGAGATTTGTGTTCATAAGATAATTCGAAAGAAGATGCTAAACCTTGTATTCAACCACAACGCCGCCTCAACCCGAATTTACAGTTAATCGTTAAGAAAGAGGTGATTAAGCTAATAGAAATGGGAATAATCTTTCTTATATCAGATAGTGAATGGGTAAGTCCAACTCAAGTTGTACCAAAGAAAGGAGGTTTCACAGTGAAAGAGAATGATAAGAATGAATGGATTCCAACAAGGGAAATTACAGGTTATCGAATGTGCATTGATTTTAGAAAGCTAAATGATCATACTAAGAAAGATCATCATCCACTTCCATTCATAGTTCAAATGTTGGAACGTTTAAGTGGACATAAATATTACTGTTTCTTAGATGGTTATTCAGGATATTTACAGATTTTCATTGCAGCAGGAGATAGGGAAAAGACTACTTTCACTTGTCCTTATGGAACTTTTGCGTATAAAAGAATGCCGTTTGGTTTATGTAATGCTCTGCTACGTTTCAAAGATGTATGATGTCTATATTCTCTGATATGGTTGAGAAATTCTTAGAAATTTTTATGGACGACTTTAGTGTTTACGGAGATTCTTTTGGTAAATGTTTGTCGCACTTAGAAAAAGTGTTACAACGCTGTGAGGATACCAATTTAGTTTTAAACTGGGAAAAATGTCATTTAATGGTATCAGAAGGAATTGTTCTAGGTCATAGAATCTCAGAATTAGGAATTGAAGTTGATAAAGCTAAAATCGAAGTGATTGAAAAATTACCACCACCAGTTAATCTAAGGACTCTAAGAGGATTTCTTGGACATTCAGGATTTTATAGGAGATTTATTGCATATTTTTCGAAGATAGCAAAGCCTCTAAGTCATTTGCTTGAAAAAGAAGTACCTTTTAAGTTTGATAGTAAATGTATGGAATCATTTAAGACCCTGAAAGCGAAGTTGATTACTGCACCAGTATTGGTAGCACCAGACTGGGATTTGCCTTTTGAGATTATGTGTGATGCAAGCGATTTAGCTGTAGGAGATGTTTTAGGTCAAAGGTATAACAAAATTCTCAAAGCTATCTACTATGCTTCTCACACATTAAATGCAGCTCAGCTTAATTATGCAACTACAGAAAAAGAACTGTTGGCTGTAATTTTTGCCTTAGATAAGTTTAGATCATATATTGTTGGTTCTAAGGTAATAATCTACACAGACCATTCAGCTCTGAAGTATTTACTGAGTAAGAAGGATGTGAAACCACGTCTTCTTAGATGGATTCTCCTACTTCAAGAATTTGATATTGAAATTAAAGATAAAAAAGGAAGTGAGAATGTAGTAGCAGATCATCTAAGTAGAATGGAGACTGAGGAAGAGATAGGGAATGAAATTAAAGATTCATTTCCTGATGAACAAATATTTAGAATCGATATGCCTCCAACCATGCAGTTATTAAAGAATAGAATTCCTTTAAGGAAATATCGCCCTGGTTTGGAGATATCATTAATTACTTAACCTGTGATTATATTCCGTCTCATTGGACTTGGCAACAGAAAAAGAAGTTCTTTTATGACTTGAAATTTTATTACTGGGAGGAACCAGACCTTTTCCGTAAGTGTTCGGATGGGATAATCAGAAAATGTGTGCCTGATAATGAAATTTTAAGTATTTTATCGTTTTGTCATGATCGTGAGGCGGGAGGTCATCATGGAGGTTGGAAAACTGCTTTTAAAGTTTTACAATGTGGTTTTTATTGGCCTACGCTATATAGAGATGCTTATAAGTATGTTAAATCTTGTGAATCATGTCAAAAATGGGGAAATGTATCTAAAAAACATGAAATGCCTATGCAACCTATTTTAGAATGTGAACTTTTTGATGTTTGGGGCATAGATTTCATGGGACCTTTTCCTATATCGTTTGGAAAAAGATTTATTCTTGTAATGGTAGATTATGTTTCAAAATGGGTAGAAGCTGAAGCTCTTCCCACTAATGATACCAAAGTTGTCATACGATTCCTTAAAAAGAATATATTTACCAGATATGGCATTCCGAGGGCAATCATTAGTGATAGAGGTTCACACTTTTGTAATAGACCATTTACTAAAATAGTTGAGAAATATGGTGTAACGCATAAACTAGGAACGCCTATCATCCGCAAACTAGTGGACAGGTAGAGGTGTCGAATAAAGAGATTAAAAAATCGTGGAAAAAACAGTTGATTCAAATCGAAAAAACTGGGCAGTTAAATTAGATGATGCATTATGGGCGTACAGAACAGCTTTTAAAACACCAATTGGCTCTTCTCCCTATAAGCTAGTCTTTGGTAAGTCTTGTCATCTCCCAGTTGAGTTAGAACACCGAGCCTTCTGGGCTATTAGATTTTTAAATTTCGATCCTAAGGCTGTCGGTGATCATAGATTGCTTCAATTGACGAACTAGAAGAATTTCGTCTCGATTCTTATGAAAACGCTCGAATCTACAAGGAACGCACGAAATCTTTCCATGATAAGAGAATCTTTAAGCGTGAGTTCCATGTAGGTGATCGAGTGCTTTTGTACAATTCACGTTTAAAGTTGTTTCCAGGTAAGCTTAAGTCAAGATGGACAGGTCCATTTAAAGTAACACGGGTTTACAAAACTGGAGCTGTTGAACTAACGATGGAGATACAACTTTTATAGCCAATGACCACAGAGTAAAGTTATTTGTGGAGGGAGAAGGAATCACACTGAAAGAAGAAGTAATGTTACTGATTGATCCCCCGACAAATTGAAAAAGCAGAGGAAAATAAAAGAACTGAAAAGCTGAGAAACTAGAATCAGCCGAATACCAGGTGCTATCTATCTTTACTCTACTTTTAATTATGTTTAAACTCTTTTCGTCTTTTACCGGATAGACGTAAAAGAACTGGATGCCTTTTTTAGATAGAATAGGAGTTTTTATTTTACTTTTAAAATTAGGCCTTGATAAAGATGTCGCGTTTTCTATAGAAGCTTTAGTTTTTGAACAAAACAAGAAATTGTTGATCAGATTGAGAGAAGTATGTAATGGAACATCAAGAAGTGCGATAAAAAGAAGGGCAAAGTTTCTAATGAGATGCAGAATCTGTGGAAAAAGTGAACATGTTGGACGATGTGGGAAAAACACAACCAAATCCCAGGATGAGTGTTTGAATATTGTTAGGAAGGGAACGATTAGGTGGTTATCCGAAAATCCCGATGGAATTCCGAGAGATAATTCAAATGCTTCATTTTTAGGAGTTAGATTGATCGAGCGTTATATCAGAACTCTGGAAGATTTAGAAATCGAAGAATCAGGAACCCCTTAAGTTTCGAGTCTCTTCTTATATTTTATTTTATAAAATTTTCGCATAACTTCTGAAAATTTTAAAAAATTGGATCTTTATGAAATTTGAGGAGTTTTATAAAAGTTTTTTTAGTTTTAATTTAGATGTTTTATAAGAGTTGATATAAATTTATTAAATTTTTATAAGCTTTTTATTAAAGTGTTATAAAGATTTTATTAAATTTTTAGAAATTGTTATAAAATTATAAAATTTCCTTCAAATTTTATTTTTAGTAAGTTTTAAATTTTATAAACTTATTTTTAAGATTTTAATTAAGTTTTATTAGAATTTTTATAAGTTTTCATCAAAAATCATAAAAAGTTAAAAAAATCGAAAAAGTGGAAAAATTTGGGCACGGACCGATCCGGCATTAACACGGACCGGTCCGGGGTCTAAAATCATAAAAAGACGGGGACCCTTCTTTTCTTCTTCTTCTTCCCTAATTTTTTTCTAACAGCCGCAAAACACCCAAACCCCACCATTACGAAATTTTTTCACTTTTCTTCAACAAAACTTCATCTCACACTACACCACTACTTGATTTCTTCCTCTTTTCATCTCCTCTCTTACACAAAAGTTTGGAAAAATCAAAAAAAGGATAAAAAAACAAGCCACATTTCATTCCGGCGACTTTTCAACTTTTCCGGCCTACTTTTCAACGTTTTCTACATATTAAGGTATAATTTAGTTTATTTAGTTATCAATTTCGCATTTTTCATAATTTTTTAGATTAATTTCAACTGTTTTGATTTTTGAGTGTGTTGTGACATTTTTATTTTTTGTTTTTGTTGTTGTTTTTGTTGTTGATTGGCATTACCAATATCGTAGAATGGCTGAGTCGAGTAGGAGAGTCTCTAAAAAGAGAAAATCAAAAATTCCTATTTCAACTCCTGTCGTAGGCACAGTAATTTTATCATCTGAGGAAGAAGCCGTAAGCTTTGAAAAAACCGCATCACCTGAGGCTAAGAAAGCGTATGAGAACATTTATAGTAAATGTGATGTTCTGGTTGAAAAAGGATTAGACTTGGATGATTTAGGTGATGAAGTTAAAAACATTTTTACGAGACGTCAGTGGTTAGATTTAGCAGCCAGAAGGGAAGGGGAGATTAACACGACTCTAGTAGCTGAGTTTTATTCGGTTTTATCTACATTGTCGAAGAAAGTGCGACTTACTCGGCCGCAACCGTACCCTTACGAACCAGAAATATTCCTTTTAACCCTGCCGTCATAAATGCAATTCTAGGAGTTGAGGTTTTTCCTGATGAGGAGGATTACAGGGCAGTTTATAATCTAGATGATCCCGCAAGCTTTTGAGCGGATCGCCCGAGAGCTCGGATCGTTTTTGACCCAACCATTTGTATGGGTTGAAAATCGATTTAATTACGGGAACTGTTTTAGAGGTTTAAGGGCAATTAAAAGGTTTATTAGCCATAATCTCTATCCTTCTCGTAAACATACTGCTTTTGGAAAGGAAGATGTTTGTATCGCTTGGGCGATGGTAAATGATGTTAGAGTGGATGTTGGAAAGGTCATGTTTAAAAGAATTTTTGAAAGTATTGTCATCGCCAGACCAGGGAGTCATCTATACTTCCCTTGTTTTATCTCGATTTATGTCGTAGGTCGGGAGTACCATTCCGCCTAATGACAAGTTATCTCTCGGGCGATGGAAATCGATTGGACCTAGTTTGACTAGTCTTCCGGATGGTAGTATTAGATCTTTGATTAGAAGACGTCAAACTCGGCCCGGCTCCACCGCTTTTACATCTTCTTCTTCTTTTCCATCTTTTTCGAGTCAGCCTCAACGAACTCCTTTCTCCAACACTATCACATATGACATGTTTCAATCTTTAGTGTCAGATGTTGCACGTGGTCAAGCCAACATGGCTTTATATGCTGAGAGTAATAGGCAGTGGTGTGATGATATTCGTAGAGGTTTAAGAAGGAACGAGCAGTTGCTTCGTAATCCTACTTTTGATGATCCTGCCTATCCACCTTGTCGGTCGATCCTTATACCTTACCGAGTGGGTAACACCTATTCCACCACCTTCGAGCTTTCATCCATCGTCATATCCTTTTGGAAGCCAATCTAGTGGGGGTGTATTTTCGACAGTGTTCGAGAGACCAAAGCAATGTCGAGTTGGGGAGGATTCACTGAGTTTGCACATGTCACGACTGGCATGAGTTCGATGGGTCTTGATAGTTCAGTCAGGACCACGACTACAGTTCAGCCATCAGCTTCTCAGTCGTTTCCGAGTTCGAGTTTTCAAGTTGATCCTGAGGAAGACTACGAAGAAGATTGAATTTAATAACTATGATTAATTAAACATTTTTACTGCACATTTCATTTTATTCGACATTTGTCATTTAGATATTGGTTTGTTTTTGTTTTCGTTTAGTTTGATTTTACAATCGTTTTTATTAAAATTTGGTTTGTATTTTAAATCGGTTTAGTTTTTATAAAAACTATAAAAATCCCAAAAATAATTTTTGTATCATTACTACGTCATTTTACAAAAATATAATGTGTCATTTTATCCGTTCGTATCAAAGATAACATACTCTTTGTGAAATATCTTCAAAGGATTATGCAATGTTTCACACGTGAAGTAAAAAAACAAAACACAAGTTGTCTTTCACCTCTGTACCCTCAGTAAGAGTAAGATGAGGCCGGACCGGTCCGGCATATTCCCGGACCGGGCCGTGAAGAAAAAAGGGTGAGTCATTCTTGAGTCCGTCTAATGCATCCACGTATGTACACTTTTTCATCTATTAAAGGAAGTAAGGGCATGAGTAAACATTCATTCACTACCTTTCCTTTTACTTTCAACTCTGTTTTTATATAATTTTAAAATGTCGAACCACTCCTCACCGTCGGTTAATTCTTACGAGCCAAATACCCCGGATCTTCCGGAATCTCAAGCTTCCAATGAGAGTATCATTTTACACAATCGTTTTGCAAATTCTCCAATTCAGTTGGAGAAAGGTTTAAATTTCGATAAGATTGATCAATGGGGAAAAACTATCATTCGAAGTTTTGGTTGGAAAAAATTTGTCAGTACACCGAGAGGTAGGATAAATGTCTCAATAGTGCGAGAATTTTATTCTGCACTTATGACGACATCTATGATCGATATCACTCGATTGTTCTAGTAAGAGGAGTGGTCGTTCCCTTCTCTTCATCTGTTATCAACCAAATCTTTGAAATTCCTCCAGTTACGATGCCGCATTTTGAAATGCAATGGGGACTACAAAATCCCTCTAATCATTTGAATAAAGTACACGAGTCGTTCCAATGTCTATTCCCACTGTTTGATACAAATCACGACATGTCAACACGAGCTCTACTTCCACATCTAAAGGCGTGGAAGCATTTCATAAATTCTCGAGTTTATCCCACCTGGGATTTTGGAAGTTTGGCTGAGAATGAAATGCTTCTACTTTATGCTTTGACATTCGGTGTATTTGTCGATTGGGGTATATTGATTCAAAGAACTGTGTTGGAATTTGCTATCACGAGAGGCAGTAGGGGAAAACCTATGCCTAATTCATGGATGATATCGCGTTTGTGTATTCTTCTGAATGGAGTACAGGAGCTAGAGACGGATGAGATTTTTCCATCTAGAGATAGTCAAGTTGGATTATTACCGGTTGATACACCGGGTTGTTCGTCTACGGTCTAGAGAGTTTGTTGGTGGTTTGTTTTAATAAGTTCTTTAGTTAAATTTGAAGTTTTATTTTCTTTAGTTAAGTTTACGTTTTTCTTTTAAGTTTGTAATAATGTATCTTGTTTAATATATATGTCTTAGTTTTTTAAGTTTGTTTGTTATATAATTAGTATACGTTAAAAATGAACTCAATAATAACGATAATATATAATTTTAATTTTATTTTCCAACCTACTTATTTATTACTCATTGAACATCGGAACGATGCCACTTCGTAAGTGGGGAGTAGAGTTAGGTTAGAAAATTCATTAAAATTTTCGAAAATTATAAAATTATAAAATTTTTATTACTTATTTTCAAATTTTTAGTAGTTAATATATAAATATGAATAAGAAATGATATAATTGGGAAGAATAAGTTTTTAATTAAGTAAAGTATATTAGATATATTATAATTATATTTTATGCCTAATTTAGATTTTAATAAGATTTTAAGTTTATATAAATGAAGTAATTAATATTAGATATTGTTTTTATGAAATTATATAAGTATGTTTATATTTATAAGTAAAATTTTTAGAATCATTTTCAATATGAATTATGAGTTTGGAATTGGATTAAGGATGTTGATTTTTGGCACCACAAAAATATAACTATAGCCAAATAACCTACCTCATCCTTGATTAGAGTGATCAAGACCTCACTCGAAATTGTCAATTGTGATTAAATAACCAAGCTTTAGCTAATTTTGGTCTACATTTCCTTGAAATTCCGCAAGTTTTGTACGTACTTATGAAAAGAGATGGAGACATAAAAGCTAAGTTTTGGTATATCTTTGAGATTGGAAAGATTAGATAAGTAGTAGTATATTCGATCTTACCTCATGACACTTGCAATATAGTCGATTTTGGTAATAAGTTCGGATATATTAATTTTCTAAATTAAGAACGAAGCACCCTATTTACACAGAATTAATCGAATATCGTATCTTCCTTATCCGTGATTAACAACTTAAAAATAAAAAGAACTGATCGGTTGTAGCTACCAATGATTGGAGTGAGTAGGGTATTATCACGAAATGTCCTATATCACTATGAGGTAATTAAGCTCCCGATTGCCTGATGATAGTAGTCCAACTAGGGTATTATCTAGAAATGTCCTATTGCTGGGAATGAAGGCACAAGATAAGATGAAAAAGAAAAAGTTGAATCATAAGATCTCAGGAATGATTACAAGTTTAAGGAAACCGGACTTGTAATTTTCGATCGAAAGAGTAGTACTCCGATCAATCTTGATGAAGCAATGCCTGTAAGTTTGATTTTCTACACACACTCACGCTTTTAGTTCTTAATCTTGAAAAAAAAAATATATAGAAAATCTGAAAAATAGTTGGAATAAGAGGATGTTACTAATCGAGATTACGTTTTTTTCAAGAATATGAAGATGTAGGTACGTACGACTTGCCTCTTTCTCTTTTTGATTTCATTTTTTCCGATTAACCAACATCTTGAACCTAAACTCTATAAGCCATTTTTGTCGACTACCTGATCAATGTTTCCGATTCCAGGATTTCATAATAGTTGCGATTAAAAATAATTCTAATATTTTTATTTATACTTATTAAGTGTTACATGTACAATTTTATCTAAATAATATTTGATTATTAAGTTATTTAATTTATATACACTTTCTGTCTTCTTATAATTTTAAATTAGCATAAGTAATATATTTATAATATTGACAATATAAATTACATTAAAAACTGAAATCTGATCAATTATATTATCTTTTATTACCGCTTATTTTTGCTCGAGGACGATCAAAAGCTAAGTGGGGAGTAATTTGATGTATTATTTTTATATGATTAAATATACGTTATATTATTATGTTTTATCAACGAATTCTATGTAAAATATATGAAATTATGATATAAATGTTATGAAATATTAATCTTTATAGTTTAGAGTAGTTAGTAGTAAAAATAGTAAAAAGTTGTAATTTTGTACCGATTTTAGTAAATCGGAGTGTCGTGTCAGATTTACGTGGGTATTTGTGATGTTTTATTGCAGATTTATAACCCGAGACCCCGAGAATTGACATATTGAAGTACAATCATGTCTCTGGAATGATTTAGAGAGTGCCACGAGCTTAAATGGTCAATTGAATAGCTTAAGTGGACTAGTGGCCAACCAATCTGGTTAAGTAATAATCGAGAAATGTCTTCGACAAACGAATGGCTCATCAAAACGACATTTTCAGAAAAAATGTTCTTCACGAAAGTTGTAGATTTTCCCGAGAGCTTTCCAATGCAATTTAAATTATGAAGATTGGAGTTCTACAACTTAAACAGTGATCAAGTGGCTAATCGATTTGGGTTAATAAAAATCCCGAAATAGCTTCGGAGGAACACGAGGTAATCAAGAAGGCGTTTTCTGGAGAAGAGTCCTTCATGAAAGTTGTAGAGTTTCTCGAGACCTTAATTTTGGCATTTCGTTTGCAATTTTTGGAGGTCCAAAATTCGAGATATGAATTTTAGAAGTTTAATAATTATATATAAAAAATAAATATCTCAACGCACATGCTGAAGTGATTAAGCTAGTGGATACAATCATTATACCGGACCGATCCGGCTTAATCTCGGACCGGTCCGGCCTTGAGAAGTTTGCCTATATAAAGAGTTGATCGAGAACAAACTCGAGGGGTACCAAAATATATATACACCATATCATATATATATTCTCCTCTCCTCTCTCTTTTCTTTTTATTTTTTAGTTGTAGTTGTAAATAAGGCCTTACGCCGTAATAATGTAATTTTAGTATCGTTATAATGCTCGGGAAAATCTCGGAAGTTCGGTTTTGCTGAAGAAGTTGTAATGTCCGGAAAATACGATTTCTGAATCAACTGCCGTATTCGGGTAACTTTTCTGAAGTATTTATGTTTATGTTGTTTATTTTCATCTTTTTAGTCGTTGTAATGTTTTTAGGCTAAATATAATACTGGCCAAAGCTATGTAATCGGTTTTATTTCGATCTTTTCGTTAAAGAAATGTTGTTAAGTTAAAATGATTAAAATTGAGTTAATTGAATCTTTTTCTATTTTGATTGTATTCGTATTGACATATTTAATCGATCTGAGGAATTCATAATCTAATTATGAATTGATGCCTCGTAGTTAGGATATGAGATAAAAGATAGAAAAACCGGAGGGTAAAATTGGCCGTGTGAATAACGTGATAACGGAATCCGATTTCCTACCCGGGGGTAGATTTGTTTTGGGAGAAATGAATCTTATTATAATTTGTACTCGAGATCATAATAATGTTAAATCATCAGTTAATTGAAACTTAAACCGGAAAGTTGAATCGTCCGGCTTTGACAACCGGAACCTTTTAAATAAAATTGACCGTTTGACGAACGGAGTGACTCCTTTTTATCTAAAGGTAGATTTGTACTCGGGACCTGTTCAGAAAAACCGTAACAGTTGTGGACCTTGGACTGATGCAATGGACATATGACAATTTCATACGCTAATGTGAGGAGGAATTGTTTACCTCAGGAGTGCACCGTTTCATTTACTCAATTGGACCTAAAATAAAAGGAGAGATCGAACACATTTCATTTAATCGAAAGATCGTATAAACCAATTATATAAGTTTTGGCCGCTTCTCTAAAATTATCTCGTTTAATATTTTGGTATCTATATATACTTATATCTATATATATAAATTGCGGTTTATGCAGATCTATATATATTTATGTATTTATATATATCATGTTCGTATAGTTTTTAATTTTCGTATTTATTTTATTTTAACTAGAATAGTAGTGATCTGTGTTATAAAATTGCGGTTTAGATCGAGTTAATAACAGCTCTTTGGTGTTTAACCACACGTAGAAGAAATTACCAAGTTCCCTGAGGATTCGACACTCTGACCCACAATACTAGCACTACAGTTTGACCCGGTACACTGCCGGTAAGGATCGTTTAACCCAGGAAAGGCCACGTCAGCTTTCTGGCGCCGTTTTCAGGGATAGGTTTAGGTCTGTCAATAAGATCGATGTAGATTGAACACTTGAAGAGATTCGAGATATGATCATGTTGAGCACAGATATTGATAGTAATTCGAATAAACTAGACTTTTGCACACAAAAAATGCTTGTAATTTGGTGGGTCGTCTAACCACAAAAGATAAATCACCTACAACCTCTATAGCTATTATAACGGAAGCAAGGGTCGAACCCACATGGAACGGTTGATTTATTTCTCCTAAAACTTGCAAAAACAAAAGATATTTGGATATTTATAACCACTTCCTAAGAATAAAACCAAAATCAAATTCAAGAAAATCTATAAAAGCTCCAATTAATTAATTATTTTCTCCTCAATTCCTACGATTGATCATCGATTAACGGATGACTCGCTAAATTATTAATAAATTGGTTATAGTCGACCGCAACCGCGCATCAACCAATCTCTCCTAAATTCGATAATCAATACACGGTCGTTAATTATTCTCTAACCGGAAGACACCCCTAGACACGGTCATAAGAGTTTAGAACCCCGGAAGCATTAAGATTTGAGAGACCCAATTCAAGGTACTAATCCAACCGGACTAATTTTAACCTAGATTATCTATTTCCACAACCGGAAATCCTACGGGCTACGAACCGGCGGGTAATGTGTTGTTTACCACTAAAAATCCACTCTTTTATGGCAACCGTCTAAGATAGATTTTGGTGCTAGATCAAAATAACCGTTTAATTATCGCGCGTCAACAATTAAACGAATAATTCTAATCCTATATGAAAACAGAAAGAGACAAAAACTAACAATCAAACGAGGAGATAACACAATCAGATCTCACAACCACATAAAATTGAGGGTTCAATAATCAATCAACTGGAAGAGAAAATTTAACTACACATATAATAAAAATATAATTTATAGCAAAATAACAAAATTATTATACCATATGGAAGGAAAAAAACAGATTCGCCGGCAATGAAGTTGATGCGCTGCCTTTTTCCGTTCTGTTCTCCTTCTTCTGATACTATTCCCCTTTTCCTCCAAATATAACCTAATATCTAATATATTTTTGTAATATCCACCCTCCTGCTCACGGTTCACGTGAGTAATTGCCATGGGCCAAGCCCAATTATTTCATAATTTGTTGGCTAAGTATTTTGTAAAAATAATAATAATAATAATAATAATAATAATAATAATAATAATAATAAGGGTCCTTTTAATATTAAAAGCCCGATGTGAATAAATAGCGAAAATTCACGGTTGGCTTTAATAGACTTTGTCTTCTCTTCAATCGGGATCCCGATATAGGCGAAAACTGAAATTCTAAAGTCTTTAAAAACCGCTTTCTCCTGACTTCCACAAAACTTCTTGAAATTGCTCTATAAGTCCCGAAATCTTCTAGCATCTTTTTCGAGCTCCTAAAACCTGAAAATCATCCAAAATATACCCGAAACAGAGCACCTCCTGACTAAATAGATATATAATACGCACATAAAATTCCCATAAAATACTCTCTCATCACTCCCCCACACTTAGATTATTGCTTGTCCTCAAGCAATGCACTCTCATCCCGAAAAAATAAGGAAAGAAAAATGCATGAACCTAAATCCTATATGAATGACCTGAAACTAAATGAATGCAAAGCACCGAACGAAGTCTAATAATGCGCCCGGCCAACCTTCTCATCAACCTCATATTCCATACTGCAAATTTAAATTATTCAGTTACTAATCAAAATGTCAAAGTCAGTTTTCTCTGTAGTCACATAATCGTACCACAGGTAAAAGAACTAGAAATTTTGATTTCATGTGGCCTTTGATGCGCAATTCCTTTGTAATCCTATAGAATGAATTTCTACGCTGATTTCTTGCTTTGTAATTGTTTCTCTCTTGTAGCTTTAATCAGTTCTCCAAGAAGCCAAGGAGGAGGTGAAGATAGCTCATGAACTCAATTCTTGCCCATAGAGGTGAGTGTAATATATATCCCGACTTTTCGAAAAAAGGCAGACGTGTCTTTTTGCGAAAAATGGAATATTATGATTTACGGATTAAAGTATTTTATGTGTATATATATTTTGGATAAATATATATATATTGGGGAAAATATGATTTTTAACAATAAGGGTAATTAACGAAAATAAGGGATTAGGTTAACTATTGGGATTTTATCTATTTAAGGAAAATAGATCCCATTAGTTCAATAACCAAAAAGAAATCAGAAAATTTCCTACGTTCCTTTAAAACGGCGCTGAGAGCAGAAAATTAGGGCTGAGAGGTTCTTCCGTTTACTAAGTCAGATCTTAACCGTTTTCAGATCGGAATAGAGCAGCGGAATCGTCGTGAAGAGAACGTCGATTCAACACCCGAAAGTAAGGACCTTGTCAAGGTTTCTGTAACGCCCCCAGACCCCGGGCCTGGTAGCGCTAAATGAGTCATAAAAGAAACTACAACGTTAGCTTTACAAGCATCCTACTAAAAGGTTTAACTCAGAAGGAGGTCAAACTTCGAGGAACTACTAAACATGACAATCGTAACTTACTACCCTCTTAGCCCAAACTCTAAGTCAAAGAGGTGAAAATTCCTTTTAGGTTGTTGTGTAAGATTTTTACTCTGGATCTGACATTATCAGTTTGTACAGAACGAACGAAGAGGAATTTGAGCACGATCCAAAGAGAAGTGATTTAGATACTGGATTTTTCCAGGTGATATAAAAATATTGGAATTTTTGGATGAAAATAACTTGGTGAAAAACAATTATTCCTGACGATTGCACAAACTGTCAGAATTTCTAGATTAGTAAACACTGAGTTGCATTGCAAATCGAGATTAAACGAAAAAAAATCTGAACTTAATTCCAAAAGAAATGTTGTAGATAAAAGTTTTGTCTGCAACATATCAAAAATTTAGGTCAGTTGAAGGTGTTTAATCTGTCCAAAACAAAAGAATAAGTGAAAAAAGAGAAATCCATAATGATTATCGAGTTGGTGTAAAAAGAGAAATTGTAGATATGACAGAAATATACTTTGCTGAAAATTTTCAGAATTTTTGGAGTATGGAGAGACACTCTTATGTTAAGGGGAAAACACGGAAACAAAAGCATTCACTCATGTTGGGTAAATCCAAACACGAGGATGATGAAAAGTATGTGCCAAAGTAAAAGACCTTTAACACTATGAGTTGAAACGACTGAGGAGTACTTGGAAATAATAGAGTTACACATGGAGTTCGTGTAGAACTCATCTCAAGCAAAGCAATGGTCTAAGAATGTTGATAAACTCAAACCAAGCGACGGTGAAAAGAGAAGTTGAAGGATTTGTAGAGTTGAATCAAATATCATTCTCCACAAGGTTATGCCAAGATAAAAGTAAACTTAGATATTCGCGTGTAGAGAATGTGGAGAGATTTCAATTGGAATAAAATAAGAAAAAAAAAGGAAATCAACCAAGAGGACCTCGACTTTAAGGTGTAGGCATAAGACTCCGATCCCAAATCTTGACTTAGGGGTTTCGCTTAACCCTATGTGACAAGTTATGGTTTGGAAACTTCAAAAGAAGAGAGATTTTCTACTTAGGATCCTAGAAGGAACAAAACTTGAGAACTCAGCTTAACCTCCGTCTAAGACGACTCTTCACTTGGTCCTAATGCAACCTAACCACGGTTTAAGGATTCTTAGACATACGAGGATTACCACCAAGCTCAAGTTCTAAAGGAATCTTATCTTAGAGGAAGAGAAGCCTAGAAAGGAAGGACGCTTCGCTCTGATACCATTCTGTAACGCCCCCAGACCACGGGCCTGGTAGCGCTAAATGAGTCATAAATGTCCGGTCAACTGCTTAGACCGCCGTCCTCGCTTGGTCTAAAAGGGCTAACCCGGGTTGACAAGACCTTTATGTCTCACACTTATATGGGGGTGAGCATTCTCTTATTTTACCGATGTGGGACTTTACATTCACCCTCCCTTATAAGGGACTGGCATCCTTGCCAGGACGGCCGAGACTGTTCCCGGATCGTCCCTACCAGAGGTAACTAGAGGCCATCCTTACACCGTCTTCTTGTACGGTGCAGCGTATTGTTCCGTCTGATAGTCGGCTCTGAATACCATTCTGTAACGCCCCCAGACCTGGCGCCTGGTAAGGCTACATGAGCCATAAATTGTCCGGTCAACTGCTTAGACCGTCATCCTCTCTTGGTCTAAAAGGGCTAACCCGAGTTGACAAGATATTTTTTGTCTCACACTTATATGGAGGTGAGCTTTTTGCTAATTTCCCGAGGTGGGATTTTACATTTAAACTGGACTCATAGCTTAAAATAACATTTACCCCAAAACTTGGCTGAATGCGTGCGCATTGCACCTGAAAAAGCCCTAAACATGATTTTCTACAACTTAACGATTTCTAACCCAAATCAAACATGTTTAACATCAGCTATTACAAAGAAACAACAGTAAAAACCTGATTTAAACACTACTAACCATCACGTAGCATCCAACATTTTAACTACAACATAAAACATGATTCCTTGCTACAACTAACACTCAACCTAAACATTGTAAATGTATAATTATTCGTTAGGAAGAGCCTCTTACCTTAATTTCCAGCAAAACCGAAAGCAAAACGCTAAGCAACTGCAACAACTGTTGATCCTCAACCCAAAACCTATTTGATTAACAAGAAACCCTAAAATCCTATTTCTTTGCAGAAAACCGAAACTGAAAAAGTGCAATAAACCGAAGATTACCTAGATTAACTTATTCGAAACTATTTTTAGAATAATCTACGGTCCAAGGCAATCGTTTCGACTACTCATGGCTGCGAAACAGAGCTACGGATTAAAAGATACGAATTTCTGAAGAATCGAACTCTACGAATACCAAAAACTAGGGCTAAACCGAAAACTTACGAAATTGAGAGATGTTATTTTCCAAAGTTGTGTCTCATCGTGCTGATCACTTTTCTCTCCTGCGGCATCTTGAACAGATGAACGGATTGATCACACGGTTGAAGTTTACGTTCTCCCTTTTTTCTGTCATCTTCTGCGTTGGTTTTCATCTGTGTAGCGCCGTTCCATCTCTTTTTCTAGAATATGCGTGAATTGAGTTATGGGGAAAATTAAGGGATTTATTTTCCTTTAATAGATTTATTTAAAATCCTTCTTAATAATTAAATCCCCTTTATTCCTTATAACTAATTCCCAAAACAATAATTAAATCCCTTTTTAATTATATAAAGGAACAAATAATAATTAGGTCATAGTAAAAACACCCAATGACTATTTTTCCCTTTTACGAAAAGTCGGGATGTTACATTCATTCCCCCTTAAGAGGAGTTTCATCCTCGAAACTCGAATGTAACCGAGAGGTACTTGAACTCTGGACTTGCAAAACGTCTCATCTTCTAACTCTTACAATCTTCTTCTTCCATCTTCCCAACTCTTCTGCTTACCTTGAGCCAGTTCGAGGTTGCAACGATCCACTTCAATCTCCTCGTGAATTGCTGTATCAAATCTTGTCTCGTACTCTGTTGTCGCTCCACTTCATCCCAGAAACTTGTGTTCTTCTATCTCTATCTTCATGAATGATCGCCAGCAGTACTGTTCCAATTCTTGTACTTCTTGGTCGCTCCGAGAGGAACTGCAATTGCCATCTCGAGGTTTTCATTCTTCATTGTTCTTCCCAATCTTCCGCATTCGGAACCCAAAGTTGATTCCGATCCCAACGATCGCCAACTTCATCTAACTCGTGACCACTGGCGGGTTGCTTCTGACCACTCACTTGTAAACTAAAACCACTGGATCTTTGTCCTGCTTCTTTCACGAACTCATCAATTGCCTCGAATATTAAAATCATCGGTTCAACACTCTCTGCTTGCTCCTGCTGACCTAAACCCGAAAGGCTGAATCTTCCCAGCCGAAACCACACTTCTGGCACACTTGACTTCTTTTGATCTCAACTTCCATCACTGCACCAGAAGCTTGCTGAAAAACTGCAAGGATCCCAGCTGAAGGACTTCTGAGACTCCTTAGGATGGAGAACATGCATCTGCCATCCTTTCTCTCTGACGGTCTAATCTAATTCTTATGCCAAGGGAGTTAGCTTGGAGAATAAAAGAAGTGGAAAAGTGATGTCAACTAGGTAAGCCAAGGAAGGGTACAATGCACTTGAAATAAGAAAGGTTTCTTGGGTTACAAGCAGAACAAAATGATTCCGTGTTGACGAAAGTTAGAGTTGGTTCCAAAATGAAGAAGGAGGCATTGTATCATAATACAAAAGATAGCCACTAGAAGAAAAACAAAAGGACACCTTGCAGATGAAGTTCTTTTGAGAGAGTGAAATTCTGCAAGATACGGTGGTCTACAAAGACTTCATAGGCAACTTGAAAGGATGGTAATAAGCTTTCATATAAGCTTTGAGAAAGCGGAGACTTTAAAGGAAACATCACCTGATGGACTAGGAAAATATTAACTGCGATGAAACGAGAATGCTAAACTTGAGGACATTAGGCAGGTGACCTTGATTGTTAAACACTTGGTTAACAAAAATGGATGTTGGTGAACTAGGAAAATATTTAGTTCGCATGAGTTCCGTAGAGGAAACATCACACAATAGAAAATCAAAGTAAGGGTGCAAGGTCGAGCACCAGAAGGACTAAAAAGAATTTAGAAATCAACAGAGAGCAAGAATATCAACATGAAGGAGCCATGGAGACAAAACGAGTACACCCAAAGGTCTCAGAATAAAATAAACACTTGTCAAGAAGTGTCCAAGTTTGCAGTAGTCAAAGAGAGGTTATTTCAAGATTTAAAAGAATTAGAAATTTCCCTCACGGAATTGTAGGGAATATCAAAAGTTTGAATAAGCGGCAATCAAGATTTTTAAGTGAAGAGGAATAACATAATCTGGGACTGATTATCAGGTATGGTTAACTCGTTTTCTGCTGCAAAATCGTAAAAGTGATCATGATGTTATGTGTTTTAGGGGTTTTGGGCATAACTTTTGATCCGTGAATCCGTTTAGAAATCCGAAAGTACTGCCGGACTCGTGAGAGAACAAGGATCGTGGTGATACCAAAATTTGGGTCTGATTCTCAGGTATGTTGGAGTCGAATTTTTGCTGTAAATTCAGGAAAAGGATCATGAATTCATGTTTTAGGGTTTTGTTTCGTAGTTCTTTGTTTAGAAGATTTGATCATCAATTAATTCATGTTAATTGTGATCTTTTAGATCTTGTTTGAGGCCTGTTAAAGTGCTGCAGGGATTAGTTTTGGTTTGTGGCTTCAATCAACTAAGAGGCTATTCCTTTTGTATGCTTTAGTTATATGATGACATGATTAGATGATGTTAGAAGGTTTTTATGTTATGAATTGTTTGTAGAAATATGTTTAAAGGTTGTTGTTGTGTTTAGTAGTACTTTATGAGACTTTTAGAGGCTGTTTTGATGTGGTTTTGTTGAGTATTTGGCTGAAAAACGTATTAAAAGCAGTGCAGATTTTCATTAGGTTTTAGAAAGTTGTTTTAACTTGTTTTGAGTACTTTTCAAGTGTACCAAGTTGGGAATCAGTTCCTAACTTTATAATGATGTTATAAAGAAGATAAATGAACATGAACAAGCCTTGATTAAGCTTATGATGCGTTTAGTTCTGGCACCGAATGTACTCTTCAAGGGAGTTGAAGTTCGGGACCGTCGGAAGAGTATGATTGGCTTGTGCTTTGATGAATTAGTATTCATCAATGTCTGTGTAATTGCTAGCTTGAGTCTAACAGTCTAAGAAGAGGGAGTAGGGAGCTTTTTCTCCTGAATGAACCTGGGTGGCTAGCTAATCATTTAATAAACATATTTGACTAGATAAAAGGTTAAACATCACGAGAGCTTGGATAGGCACAGTACAATATCGGCAATATGAGGTTTGGCCAGATAAAGTGGTGATGATCACTACCGGATTCTAGACCCGCCAGATAAAGTAGTGATCATTCCGCCGGACAAACTCACGAACGAGATAGACATTCACCGGTCAGCTCTCTAGGGTAGGCCGGACAAAGTGGAATGATCGTCTCGGGACCGCTAGAGATTTATCTCTATAGGGTTGCGTCTTTTGTCTTAGTGCATATCTCACTAAGTGTAGTGCCCTCGCAAACATGCTGTAACAAAGATAAGTTAAGATAGAAACGCTTAGTCACGAAGTGTTGATGAGCACTTAGTGAACCATAGATTGAGTCGGTCACTTGAAAGATAACTTAAATAATAATGTGAATCTTAACGTTGTAAAACTTAAAGTATACAATATCTTCTCACTCTTACTAAGTACTTTGTACTTACCTCAATTGCATGTTTCTTTGTATGCTTTTGGGGTGAGAAAGCGAAAAGGTTTCTCGAGAGATGGATGGCATTCCTGATGATGCTTGAGATGATTAGATTATCTTTTCTATTAAATAGATTAAAGGTACTAGACTTGTTGTAGTTGAATTCTCAAGAAACATGTTGTATCTTTTTTTCTTATAAAACTTTGTAAGATAGATGTTGTACCAGTCTTTCTTTTAAGTTATCGTATGTTGTAAGACAAATATTCTACCTTTGGTATGTTGTAATCTAATTCTAGTAGCTTTGATGACTTTATTTCCGAGTCTTTTGGCTTCTGTTGCTTTAATTTGATACGACGACGTAGAGGCTGGCGTATAATATTAGATTTATTTAATGTTATACGCGCCGAACGTTCTCTTCCGGATAAGGACTCGGTATCCGGGAGCGGGGCGTTACAGTTTGGTGGGAATAGCTTGCTAAAAGTTAAGAGGCTCTTCCTACAAATTCATTATGGTTTAGAGAGGTTAGATCGTGTTTTTGATTTGTTTTGTAAGAGGGTTTTCATATTGAATAGTTGATGTTTTATAATATTAAGACAAAGTAAATAATTGTTCTATACGAATTCATTAATTTAAGTTATTTTTTTTAGGTTGTATAAATTTCCAGATTTATGTTGTGTGGTTGCAAAAGAAAAATAATTAACGGAGAGTTTTGTCGGCGGGCATTGTTTGTGTGTACTATATTTATTTGTTATTTTTGTTTGTGTTTTATTATTATATAAATTTGGTTTGCACGGGCATTCACACTTTGCCTGCTGCATGACTATCGAACAAAAATAATAATAAAAGGGAACAGAATTAGGAAAACAAAATGGAGCATTTGGAGCAGGTGCATTCTATAAAAGAAAATGAAGATAGGAAAAAAAAAGATTAAAAAGGTTTGATCTAATAAATCGATGATGTGCGGTTATTTTGTGTTATTGTATTGTGTTATTTTTCTCTTTCAAAAATTATAAATATATGAATTAGTAGACAATGGATTTTGTGGCTTATGTCGTTTCGATGCTTAACTTGTACCGTAGACTTTCAACTGAGCCTAAAAAGATGAAATGAACTTGAACAAGCCCCTATTGAGTTCTGATGCGTTTGGTTCCGGCACCGGACGTATTCTTAATGGGAGTTGAAGTCCGGGACCGTCGGAAAGGCATGAAAGGGTTTTGGTGATCTAGAGTTCATCAATGTCTGTGTAATTGCTAGGCCTTGTCCGTGTCTAGAGGTCTAGGAAAGAGAGTTGAGTTGTGAGGTTGAAAACACTTAGGTGTCTAGTTAACAACATAATAATAAACATACTTTTATAGCTAAAAGATTAAACATCATGTCATTCTTGGTAAGGCACAAGTTTATATCGAGTAAACTTGCTGGCCTTTCGGATAAAACGAGTAAACTTGCTGGCCTTTCTAGAGGCACCAGGAGTAGAGAGTACTCGTGGATGGATGACTTTGCAGGCCATTAAAGGGCACCGGGGAGTAGAGGGACTTCACCGAACATGTATACATACTATCGGGACTAGCCCGTGGCTATTGGTGTGATCCACTAATAGGTTGCACCCAGATACTTCGTGGTGAGTAGCACCATGCGTAGTGCCCTTGAATGCTGATGTAACACAGATAAGCTAAGCTAGAAACGTATACTCATGACATGTTGATTGACATGAAGTGAACCTTAGATTGAGTCGGTCTCAGAACGACAACTTATTAATTATAAAACTTGTTTATAAACCTTAGTTTGTAGCTTCTACCTCTTATTGAGTACTTTGTACTTACCTCAAATACATTGTTTTTCTATGTGTTTTGGGGAGACAAGATGAACAGGTAGACCCGAGTTCGAGGCAGACTTTGATGACGACGTTTGAGGACGCCGGAGTTGAAGCATTTATTTATTCTATTTTTCTTTTACATACATTTGACGTTGTTCTTCTGGAAAAGTTGTATTTCTTTTTTAGTGTTCTTTTGAAGGTTTCATATGTTTGGCTTTCCCAATGTAAAAAATGTTACATAGTAGGTCGAGTTCTTTTCATAGTAGCATTTATGGTGTTTGCCGAGTCTTTTTAGCTTCCGTTTTGCTTAACTCGACGTAGTAGAGGCTTACGTGTAATATTAGATTTATTTAATATTATACGTGCCGAGCGCTTCGTTTCCGGATAAGGACTCGGCATCCGGGAGCGGGGCGTTACAGTTGGTATCAGAGCGAAGCGTCCTTGTTGTTCTAGGCTTCATTTCCTTTAAGATAAGATTTCCTTAGATCTTTTTGAACCTTTCTGATCTCTTTTGATCGTGGTGGTAAATCCTCATAAGACAAAGAATCCTTAAACCGTGGTTAAGTTGCACTAGGACCAAGTGACGAGTCTCCTTAAGCGAACGTTAGGTTGAGTTCTAAGCACACATCTCTTACGTGATTCCCTCGAGTTCGTTCCTCTAGGATCCTTAATAGAATCCTCTCTTCTTTCAGAACTTTTGGACTTCCCTCACACGTTCTTTCTCTTGGAGGATTTTTTTTTATTGCTACGTTTGGTCCTAATCATTTCTTTTTGTAACTTTGTGTTATGCAAAACGAGTAAACGATTTTGTTCACCTTTCTCTATGCCTTGTAATATCATTTCTGAAATTCCAAAAATTCTGTAAATTTTCAGCCACTTATAAAGTTGTATTATCTACAACTTCTCTCTGTACATCAACTCAGTTTTCAAATTAGATTGTCATAAATTTCTTGACAAGGACGAACACCCTGTTCAGAAAATTCTGCAGCGGTACTCTTACTTATCAATCTGTTTTGAATATGCTAAACACCTCCAAATGACTTGGATTTTTTATATGTTGTAGAAAACATCCTGTACTAAATTTTTGTTTTGGAACCAAGTGCAAATTCGTTTTGGTTTGAGCAAAATCTGCAACAAAAGTCAGTTTGTGATGTCCTGAAATTAGTCTGACAGCTTATAGAAGTAGATGAAAAGAATTATTTTGACCGACCTATAGCTTTCCAAATTTTTTATTTTTGAGCTTCATATGTAAAACTTATATACTTACAGATTTTATCATTGCCTCTTGTTCAAAATCAGTTTGGTTTGTTTTGTGCAAATCAATTAGTTCATGGCTTATGTATGCACCTGAATTTCTCAAAACCATTTAAATCCTTTGATCAAGAAAGAATAGACGCCTTTCTTTCACCTTAGAAGGTTGGTAGGTAGAGACTAGGTGTTGTTGTTCTAGGGATCAGTAAGAAGTGGGTGGTTTGGTTTAAGACAGTAGTGAGTCAGTTGGAACGAGTTGATCGGTTTCAGAACCAGGTACCCCATCTCAGTGTTCGTTAGAACAACCTCAAGGATCCCTTGGTTATAACAACGACTTTGGATAGAGTAATCAGGGTTGCTAGGGTGTTACTACAAGTTGATGGTTGTGTTGGAAGCTACCGTGGCAAGAGTAAGTTACAGTTTTGAATTCTACGGACTATAAAGTGATTCTTGGTATAGGTCGGCTATCCAAGAATTTTGTCTACTTGTATGATAGACATAGAAAGTATCATCCGGTGAAGGAGACACATGGTAGAAGAGTGGCTAGTGCAGTTTCAGTGACTCAAGTTATGGTTGGACAGTTTTGGGTTGAGTGTGCGAGGTTTGAACAGTCTGGGAATCAGTAGCGTGTTGGTTCAGTGGTTAGCAAGATTGGAATCGGTTTTTGTTGTCGGTGGAAAACAAGTGAAGCTTCGGTTTGGTTTGTGTCAAAGAGAGAGTGCTAAGGAAGGTCAACGGTTTGAGCACGCTCGAGTTTTGAGGACGAAACTCCTTTTAAGGGGGAATGAATGTAATATCCCGACTTTTCGAAAAAGGGCAGACGTGTCTTTTTGCGAAAAATGGAATATTATGATTTACGGATTAAAGTATTTTATGTGTATATATATTTTGGATAAATATATATATATATATATATATATATATATATATATATATATATATATATATATATATATATATATATATATATATATATATATATATTGGGGAAAATATGTTTTTAATGATAAGGGTAATTAAGGAAAATAAGGGATTAGGTTAACTATTGGATTTTATCTATTTAGGGAAAATAGATCCCATTAGTTCCATAACCAAAAAGAAATCAGAAAATTTCCTACGTTCTTTTAAAACGGCGCTCAGAGCAGAAAATTAGGGTTGAGAGTTTCTTCCGTTTTCTAAGTCGGATCTTAATTGTTTTCAGATCAGAATAGAGCAGCGGAATCGTCGTGAAGAGAGCGTCGATTCAACACCAGAAAGTTAGTACCTTGTCAAGGTTTGGTGGGAATAGCTTGCTAAAAGGTAAGATGCTCTTCCTACAAATTAATTAAGGTCTAGAGAGGTTAGATCGTGTTTTTGATTTGTTTTGTAAGAGGGTTTTCATATTGAATAGTTGATATTTTATGATATTAAGACAAAGTAAATAATCGTTCTATACGAATTGATTAATTTAAGTTTTTTTTTTTTTCGGTTGTATAAATTTCCAGATTTATGTTGTGTGGTTGCAAAAGAAAATAATTAACGGAGAGATTTGTCGGCGGGCATTGTTTGTGTGTACTATATTTATATGTTATTTTTGTTTGTGTTTTATTATTATATAAATGGTTTGCACGGGCATTCACACTTTGCCTGCTGCGTGACTATCGAACAAAAATAATAATAAAAGGGAACAGAATTAGGAAAACAAAATGGAGCAATTGGAGCAGGTGCATTCTATAAAAGAAAATGGAAATAGAAAAAAAAAAGATTAAATTTGATCTAATAAATAGATGATGTGCGGTTATTTTGTGTTATTGTATTGTGTTATTTTTCTCTTTAAAAAATTATAAATATATGAATTAGTAGACAATAGATTTTGTGGTTTATGTCGTTTCGATGCTTAACTTGTACCGTAGACTTTCAATTGAGCTTAAAAAGATGAAATGAACTTGAACAAGCCCCTATTGAGTTAGATGAAATGAACTTGAACAAGCCCCTATTGAGTTCTGATGCGTTTGGTTCCGGCACCGGACGTACTCTTAATGGGAGTTGAAGTCCGGGACCGTCGGAAAGGCATGAAAGGGCTTTGGTGATCTAGAGTTCATCAATGTCTGTGTAATTGCTAGGCCTTGTCCGTGTCTAGATGTCTAGGAAAGAGAGTTGAGTTGTGAGGTTGAAAACACTTAGGTGGCTAGTTAACAACATAATAATAAACATACTTGTATAGCTAAAAGATTAAACATCATGTCATTCTTGGTAAGACACAAGTTTATATCGTGATGTGTAGGCTTTCGGATAAAACGAGTAAACTTGCTGGCCTTTCTAGAGGCACCAGGAGTAGAGGGTACTCGTGGATGGATAACTTTGCTGGCCATTAGAGGGCACCAGGAGTAGAGGAACTTCACCGAACGTGTATACTATCGGGACTAGCCTGTGGCTATTGGTGTGATCCACTAATAGGTTGCACCCAGATACTTCGTGGTGAGTAGCACCATGCGTAGTGTCCTTGAATGATGATGTAACACAGATAAGCTAAGCTACAAACGTATAGTCATGACATGTTGATGGACATGAAGTGAACCTTAGATTGAGTCGGTCTCAGAAAGACAACTTATTAATTATAAAACTTGTTTATAAACCTTAGTTAGTTTGTAGCTTCTACCTCTTATTGAGTACTTTGTACTTACCTCAAATACATTGTTTTTCTATGTGTTTTGGGGAGAGAAGTTGAACAGGTAGACCCAGAGTTCGAGGCAGACTTTGATGACGACGTTTGAGGACGCCGGAGTTGAAGCATTTATTTATTCTGTTTTTCTTTTATATACATTAAACGTTGTTCTTCGGGAAACGTTGTATTTCTCTTTTAGTGTTCTTTTGAAGGTTTCATACGTTTGGTTTCGTTTGGCTTTCCCAATGTAAAAAATGTTACATAGCATGTCGACAAATCTCTCCGTTAATCTATACGAATTGATTAATTCACAGTGTTCAACAAGCAATCGATATTTCACGATCAGGGGTGTAATACTCTTTTTAGTAGCGGCCCTTATATTTAAATAACGTATTAACAATCGAAATATGGTCGACAGAAAAAATCTCTTTTTGATAAGACTTCTTCCTATACCTATGAATTCCATTGGACCCAGAAAGATACATTGGTAGAATCCGTGGGGTCTTCCAATATCAATAGGTTGATTGTTTTGTTCATCTATCTTCCAAAAGGAAAAAAGATCTCTGAGAGTTGTTTCCTAAATCCGAAAATGAGTACTTGGGTTCTCCAAATAATTAAAAGTGTAGCATCCCTAAATCTAACCGGGGTTCGCATTGGTGGTGGAACTGGATTGGAAAAAAGGGGCCGAGTTGTAAGATATCTAATGATACCGTTGTGGGAATTGAAATTGAATATTAACTAGCTTCTTTCAGAGGCAATGTTCTGATTCTTTATTCAAGTTGGTGGCTGAAATTCAAGAATTGCTTTCAGAATCAAGGAACCCAACTGAGTTTGCCTCTTCAGATATGGGTGATTTATCATCATATATCATATCACAAATGTTTCTTGGTTTACTTCTGCCGGTTAGTGGTTCCATTTTTGGAGTTCTTCTTGGTTCCATCTTATTGGCTCATTTTTGGGCATATATGTTTCAATCAAAATTTCGATGCCTTGTGCAAGATCTCGGTTGATTTTGTTTCCAATGTGTCGAGTGCTGCACTGCTGCTCATATTTTAGATAGACTTGTGAAGATAGCGGTAGATGCACTTTTTATTCCAATGGATTTGGCTTCAATTTTCACGTTTTAAAAAATTTCCCTCATTAACACGTGGAATTCTCTTTTTTGCCGTGTGCAGATCATTGTCACAAAAAGTGATCGATTCAGGTCAGTTTTTGTTAGGTGTTGTGCCCGAAAGACAAATATCTAATTGTTAAGGACAGAATTAATAATTCATTTTATTATATGCATGTATGCTTAATTAAGACACTACTGAAAACCCTAAGTACTTCGTTTATGTAATCACATAACTCAGTGTATGGCTATACACAAGAGGATTGAGTTAGTGAGATGAACTTAAAATTAACTTAGTCCATAGAGTTTATTAATTTGAGTACGGGTCTCAAGATTAATTTGCTAATAATGCGCACAGAAAACTTTAGGTGTGACAGTCTTATCCAGACTGTCGGTAATAGGGTACCGAGTGGGGCATTTATATATGATGATAATCATATAGGGCTGGACCGAATGGATTTGAGTTCTCGATATAATTCCATGATCGAGAAGTCTTATCGAATCACAAGATGATCATATATGGATTAATCTCAATCCTGAGGTGATCACAGACAACTGCTTAGAGTAGGGTAGGATTTGATGTGTTAGTACGGATCATTTCGCAGTATGTTGTCCAACACTTCTCGTTGGCTCTATTCTGGGATGTGTGATTAGTCTGTGCTATCGCAGATATGGAATCCATTCCTTCTCTTGGGAAGTAGACAGACAGTTCCCTTATTTGTTAATCCTAGAAACTGATCGATGGCACCGGTTCATATTATATTAGTTATGAACTAATTGATCACTAGGGGGTTAATGGTAAATAAGGATAAGATGTTTCGAGAAGGGTTTACGGAGATATCCCGAACCGAAATGAACAGTCAATGGAGGATTTATCCGTATGTAATGATTATATCAGTGGACTCTTATCAACTCATAGTTGAGTATAACTTATCTATATTCGGCAGAGTTCAGTTTCGGGTTTGTGGTGGTGTAATCACGGAATTAATAGATTGAATATTATTGTTCGGTCTGACGAATAATATTATTTAATTTATTGTAGCTACTGAATATAGGTCCATGGTCCCCGACGTGGCTCCTAACATGCATATATTTTCTCGTCGTTTCACCTCAATTAATATTAAATAGTTGGATTGGACTGTTTAATTGATTTGTGGATTAATTGTTTAGTCGACTAGATAATTAAATACATGGAAAAGAAATTTTTCATGGACTCGTCCCATTTTGTGTAAAGATGCGTGTAGCCCTTAATACCTAGGGTTTGGCCGCATTTTATGAGTATTAATTAATTATTGGGAAATTAGTTTTCTTGGATAATTATTTAATATATATTATTTGATCATTTATTTGTTAAATGATAAATCATGGAATATTAGATAATATATTTATTTATCCTAATTTGTTTGGGATATATTATATAATTTATCTTTTATTTAAAATAAGGATTATTATAATAATTATCTTTTAATTATTAAATCCTTGGAGGACAAGGATTATTCTCCTATATAAAGAGAGTTATCCCAAGCCTTTAGAGAAGACATAATTTCAAAATTTGGGAGTAAAATAGCTTAGAATTTTCGGCTGTTTTACCAAGGGTTTGAGTTTTAGGAAAACTTCGGGTTTTTCTAAGGTAGCATATCGAGGAGGTCCGGCGGCTTGAAACACCATCCACCTGGTGGTGCTTGGAGACACACGTTGGAAGACTTTGGCTTCTCAACTAGGCTCTCAACTAGCCAGGATTGATCTGTTGTTCATGGCGTTCTTGCTCCAATAAAAGGTTGGTAATCTAAACCCCCTCATAGGTTTAGATCTATTATATTTATGTATTTTGGTTGAATAGAATTACATCGGGTGGATCTTTGATCCATCTGGCGATATTACATCCTACAAGTGGTATCAGAGCCTTTGATCTATCAATCAAAGTATGTAAATTTTAGATCCAGGAGTGGAAAAAGCATGTTTAGATTGTTTTTTGTTTTTCTTTTGCTTTTCTATATGCATCGAAATTTATTCATGTATTTTTCCTTGTGATTTTCGTGGTTGAAGAGATCGATTGGGGTTGGTATTGTTTACTTGTTATATCTATTGTAAACTCATATAAATTCGTTTATATGAGTATGGGAAATTTTGTAATTTTAGTTTCCTAGAAGTAGATCTGTTTTGTTTCTGTTCGGTTTTTTATTTACTCCCGGAGATTGAGCCGTTGAAACGACAATCCCTCCGGTCATAATGAAGAGTAAAAGTTGCAGAACAGGCCCTCAAAATTTTGTGACGATCGGAGTCTATCTCGATGTCCAATCGTTACCATAAAATTGTTGCTGTGTCGTAAGCACTGCAGCCCCGGCTGTCAGTTCGTCGAATATCTGGAAGAGATTGGACCGTTGAAACGAAGATCCAACAGTTAATATTGAAGTAGGAGGAGTGAAGAACAGGTCCATAATGTTTCGTGATGATCAAAGTTTTTTTGGATGTCCGATTGTTGATAATACGCGGCAGCATCAGATTAGAAAATAGTAAACCCTAATTAGGGTTTGTGTTTTTTTTAATAGGTTAGATACGGGGGTACCAACGATCCATCTCGGTGTTTATTTTTTCCATTATTTTTTCGTGTATGTTCGAAATTATGTGATAGAAACCGGAAAATTTCCATGACATGCATCATATCATGATTCCATCCAATGCATACATGTAGCTAGTTTATTTCGAATAAATTAGACATGTATAACTCGTATAATTAGTTAAAAGCTTTTTTTAATTAATATGTGGCAGTTAATTAATTAAGTAACTAATTATTAAAACCGAGGAACCGGGTTTTGTCAATCGTTACGATTTTAGTGATGGATTCTCGGTGAATCCCACTTAGATAATTCGTTGAGTTTTCAGTGAACTGATAGTTGTCTGATCAGGTTATAAATTTATTTTACTTGACCACCAAATACTAGCAATAGCACTAGGTACATCATAGCATAGCGATGGTGAATCAAGGTCGATCCCTCAGGGAATCAAAATGTGGACCCTAGGTTTAAATAATTAACTCACCTAATTCGTTATTGAACAACGGTCTAAGACCAACATAAAAGACAAAATAAAATAAACAAACTCAAACCTAAAAGACACACATGTAATTAACCTTCCAATTATCAACGTTATCGTTTGGACCAAGACAACTTATATAAGATAACCTAACTCATTAACTGTCAATCTGGCTGTATTCATATTTAATTGGCTACGGGAGTCATCCCCTTAACATGACTTAGCACCGGTTAGGTTACAAGATCACTGTGGTATTGTTACGTGACTTCACCTTTTTGGGTATCCATCTCATATAACTCACACGCTCATTATTCTAAGGATGCTGATATTAACCGTACACCTCGCTTAGGCAACATTCCTATGGTTAGGCGTACTACCTAAACGATCACTCAAGCCCTCGTCCTATTAACAATTACTTGGTAAGTCTCTTGTTAATCTACGATTCACGTATGACTAGGTGTCGACAATTCCCTAATACAAAACTAATCTAGATCTTGCTGAAAGTCCCGAAAGATCGTTCGTGAGCCGAACTAGACGTCTTATATTGGTATTTCCTAATAATACGCTAATGAAAAACTGACGAGCGATGTAGCCGTAGCCATACCTACTGAGAAAGTAAATTCAACTAGTTTAGACCCACCATAAAGACGTGGCAGACTTAACTGACGAAACTAGGGCTCGGTCGACCGAGTGAAGAGGCTCGGTCGACCGAACGACTCGTTCGGTCACCCGGACAAACTCAACCCTAATTACATCCTAGAACCAACCTCTCAGCGTTTCCTCATACAGAACAGATTAAACAGCAATTCGTACATCACTTATATAAACTATCATAGATACACAGTAATTAAATCACATAGAGTCATGAATAAATCTAGATTATGACGTAGGTCATGGGATCCTCATTGACAAGGTGTCACCACCGCCTAACGTCCTAGCCGAGAATCACATCATCTAGCTATGTTTAATTAATTCAAACGATAAGAACATAATTGGAAGAATTAATTACTTGAAAATAAAACACGAAGATTAAGGGCTTACATTGTTGCAGCCCTAACTTGCTGAAAAACTCTCAATGTGTAGTTCTCTTTTATCAATGATTAAATCAATGTATGAATGAATGAATAATACTAATGACAATGTGTTTATATAGAGCTCATAACCGACTTAGAAACCGACTAAGGATCGGATTCCCTAAACCCTAACCGACCTAAGTAATACGCTGGACTGTGCTGGGCTTTAAGTCCACTCGGTCGACCGAATAGCTGGGCTCGGTCGACCGAGCCTTCACTTCTCCTGGGCTTTGTCTTCTACCTTCTGCTGGGCTCTGCATTGTCCTGGATCTTTAATTCCTTCTCCGTAGTCTGTCCATAATGCTCACTGTATTTATCATATAAAAACATAGTTTGTAATACCAAATAATGCAATAAATCATCGAAATGCAGAATAACGAATCATAACTCGGGGTATATATAAATTAGGCATATTACGACTTATTATCCCTACATTAATGCTCTTTCAAACTAGAATCGGGGATAAAGATCATAGAATAACGGGTACAATTTGACCGTCATCAACTACCCCCACTTAGCCTTTGATCGTCCCGATCAAAGTATCAATAAGTTATTCCCCATATAATCATTTTCCATTGGTCAAATTATACTAACACAAGAAATTCGAATCAACTCATATTGTTTATGCTCATAAGATATCCATTATTCATTACTCACTATGAATCGAAGTGATGTGTGCATGTGCATTAGTTGTATATGATTGTAGCAAGATTAGAGTTTATGCTAACTTCGAAATCTCAACCTACCAACATCAGCATTCCCACTTCTTAAGCCTCGCAATGGTTAAAGCACTAGAACAATAAGCAAGAGCGTATCTATAGGGTTTTTGGACTTGGAGACCGAGTACTACTCAAAGCCTCTTAAAGAGTTGAATATTCTTTTCATGTCTTCATATTTTTCAAATACTATCAATCTCAAGGAAGAAAACTTTTTAGAGTATTGATGTATGAAAAATATATGATCATATTATAAGACTTTTTATTATTATTTTATGATATTTTAGTATAATTTCATATAAATGCATCGAAAACTTATAAAAATCATAGTTAGTTATAATTAGATGCATAAGTTATAAAAACGATAAAAATGATGTTTTTTTTGTCAGATTTACGTTTGGTGTTTCGTTGAGTTTGTTGCAGAATCAAATGTGTACCGAGATTCCAAAATATGACATACTTTGGAGCATAAATCATGAGTTTTTGTGGGATAAAAGATTATGCCAAAATCTAACAACTTTGAACGGATCAAGCGTCCTTAATGTTTCTACCGTAACTCATCTTCAACGGACATTTGATCTAACTTAGAGGCATTTTCAGAGAAAAAGTCCTTGATGAAAGTTGTAGGCCTTCAAAAGAGCTTTCCAACGAATATCAAATCATGTCAATCGAGGTCTACAGCTCGAGATAGGTTTTTACGAACATCGGATATGTTGTATGTCCGGCACGCGCCGGAGAAGGCCGAATATTGCGAAAAATCTCTGAAACTGGGCCCACAAATCTCTGACAAGGGAATATATACTGTGTAGCCGGCACGCGCCGGTGGTGGTCCGGCACGCGCCGGCCTTATGGTACACTCTATAAATACCCCTCAATTGCAACCATTTTTGAAGGGTACCAATGCATATATCTCTCTTCTATATATCTCTATAGTTTCGTTTTGTTGTTTTTCATTAAATAAAAGCTGTAAACGGCACTCTGCCGGAATAATGCTGTAGTATAAAGTCTCGTTATAATGCTTAGAGGATGTATCAAGGCTCATTGATGTCAAGGAGTTGCTATTTCCGGATGATACAACTCTGAATGCTTCAATTGTAACCTGGTAACTTTTCTAATGTATTTATGTTTATGTATTAATTATAGTATCTATATTTTAGTTATTATGTTGTTAGGCTAAACTTAGTATCTAGCCAAGATATGAAATTGGATTAGTATTATCTTTTTAGGGAAATGGATGATGACTATACTAAAATTGGATAAAATCGGTTATAATGAATCTCTTTCTATATTCGTATTGAATTAGCTACTTGATATGAAAGAATTCATAATCGATTATGAATTGACGCCTCGTAGTTAGGTTATGAACTCGTTAATAGAAAGACCGGAGGGTAAAATTGGCCGAGTGAAAACGTGACAACGGAATCCGATTTCTAAACCGGGGGTAGATTTGTTTCGGGAGAAACAAACTCTTATTGAAATATGTACTCGAGAGATTATTACGTTTAATTCGTTTGTTTAATTGACATCCCTTAAAATTGGCCGAATGACAAAACGGGAGTGACCCATGCTTGAGGATGACCTTGGACAAATGTTTGGACATATGACAATTTCAGATGCTCGTGTGAGGATGAATTGTTTAGTTTAGGAGTGCACCGTTCCGTATAATTGATTTAACTTAAAATAATGATCGAGCACATCTAATTTCCACTAAAAAGATATAATGATTCAATAACATATTCTTGGCTAGTCTCTAATTATAATATCTATCTCCCTCCCCTAGATATTGTTTTGGTACCTATATATATTTATATCTATATATATATGTATTGATATATATATATATATTTATATACTTATATATATATCTTGTTTTAGTTTTATGCTTTGTTAGTTTAGAGTTTGGTTGGATGATAAAATTGCGACTTAGATTGAGATAATAATAGTTTCTCGGTGTTTAATCACACGGTGAATTACCAAGTTTTCCACGAGGATCGACACACGACTCGTCGCTCATCACTACAATTTGACCCGGTACAACGCCGGTAAGGATTGATAGCATAGAAAAGGTCCGTCAGCTTTTTGGCGCCGTTGCCGGGGAACGACGCTAATTCATTGTGTTCGAATGATTTCTACTTATATTAACTCAAAAGTCTCGAGGATAAGTCAACACTCTTCTTACCCCATTTCTATTTTCTTTTTCGTTGGTACTTACCTAATAAGTAAGTTACCAATCTTTACTTTTATCGATTTCAACTATTTTCGGTTTTCGTTAGTTGATGACCGAGAAAGAGTAAGGCCCCACTTACTCCTTATAAGCCCGACATAGATACTTATGAAAGGCAGTTAAGAGCAGAAAGGAAACAAGGTCATACTGGTCAGGGAAATCCTGACGGAGAATCATCATCAAATCAAAATACGAAAATGGCTGAAAACAGTGATGAAACACCTGAACAAGAGCTAGATCATGCTCAAGGGCATGGCCAAAATCTTAATCAGGATCTACCAATACCAAATAACCAGAATAGAAATAATCAAAATCGGAACCAGAACAATCGTAATAATAACCCACCAAATCCGAGACCTATTTGTGATCAGACCTTAAGAATAAACCAGACTAATAATCCAGTTCTTTTACCCAATGAAGGAGCAAATAATTTTGAAATAAAATCTCATCTTTTTGGTCTAATTGACGCAAGAGCCCAATTTCTAGGAGAGGATGATGAGGATCCACATCACCATCTCTATCTTTTCGAAGAATTGTGCAATACAGCCAAAAGTCAAGGTGCTCATCGTGAATTAACAAGGATGTCTATGTTTCCTTTTTCTTTAAAAGGAAGAGCACGAGATTGGTTTATGTCACTCCCACATCATTCATTGACTAGTTGGGAGGAAATTCAAACCGAGTTTTTAAAGCGAGTATTTTACTCCGGGTAGAAATTTGGAATTAAAGGTCGAAATTGCCAACTTTAGACAAGGATGCGAAGAAACGCTTGGGAATGCGTGGGATAGATTTAAAAAGTTGCTAAGATCTTGTCCCGATCATGGTTATTCCTTAGATATGCAAATCCAACTTTTACGTCGTAAATTAAGGAAAGATTCACGTGCGGATGTAGATCATGCATGTGGTGGTTCATTAATGATGAGTGAAGCCCAAATAGTTTACGATGCTATAGAAAAGATTTCCAAAAATAACGAGAATGTGGGAAACCGGTTCTAGCACCGGGGAAAGTAGCATTTGCGGGGAGAATGCACATCGAATACGGAAGTTCTAGCACACTTGGAGAATTTGGGTAGGAAATTTGACAACCTACAGGCTAGTAGGACTGTAAAACCAGAAACTATCATACCAAATAACTACTCAAGTCATGATAATGTGTCATTAGGGATAGAAGAACCAGAAGGATACTCAAGGGAAGAGGTGAGTTTTTTACAACAGCATAGGAATTTGAACAACGCGTATTCAAACTCCTTTAATGCTATCAGAAGAGAGCACCCAACTTTTAGATGGTCTGAAAACCCTAATAAGCCGGGACAACCGCCATATCCGATTCGGTATAAGAATCCATATAGTAATCAAGTTCATCAAGGAAATACATCAAATCGGAACCTACAATCGTTACCTAAATCTTATCCACAACATACTACTCAAACTATACCGGTCACCCAAAGTTCAACCCAACTTTGAAGGAGTTGATAAATGGGATAAATTAATGGAAAATATGATGGGTGTAGTATCTACTCAAGCTCGAATATGAAAACTATGATAACTTCTATAGGTTCAGTCTCTAAGGATATGACTATGTTGAAAACGTCTATGGGTGGACATGATACGAGAATGAGAACTATAGAAGCATCATTAAGGAATATGGAAGATCATTTGAGTAGAGAAGGAGAACGTAACAACGGTAGACCTCCGGGAGGATTACCAAGTAATGCGAAAGAAACCCGAGAGAGGTAAATGCGTGATTACAAGAAGTAGGAAATATTGTGAAGATACTAGAGCGAGAAAACGCAGGAAACAATGAGGTAGAAAATGATTTTGGTAATATCGTAAAGGAAAAGGACGAACTTGAATTTGCGATGAAGAGGAAGAAATTATCGAAGAATTCTTAAAACAGAATGATGTTGAACCCGAAATTGAAGGTGAAGAATGGGTAAAAGTCCCTAGAATTCGAAAGATCCTATGGATAAGGACACGAGAACCCTATTTAAGGAACATGTCGAGAAAATCGGGGAGAAAAACGGGAAGATTTAAAAGTAAGCGAGAAGGATAAAGTTGATACGGGGGATGTTTTAAAGGAAAAATCTCAAGATAATGAAACTTGGCGATCAAGTAATGCTCAAAGATTCAAGGAGAAAGGAAAAGAGAAAATGACTTCAGAACCAAAGGTTATAGATTTAGAATCTTTGCCTTATCCACCGAAAGATCAAATTAAAAAGATAAAAACTGATAAGAAATATGCTCGTTTCCTTGACACTTTTCGTCATACTCATGTCAATATCCCTGTTATAGAAGCTTTAGTCAACATGCCTGCCTATGGAAAGTTTCTTAAAGATATCCTATCTAATAAAAAGCGATTAGAAGAATATGAGAATATATGCCTTAATGAAGAATGTTCTACAATACTTCAGCATCGACTACCTCCTAAACTTAAAGATCCTGGTAGTTTCACTATCCCATGTGAAATTGGAGGATTTACGTTTAAGAAAGTATTGTGTGATCTAGGAGCAAGTATCAATCTCATGTCTTATGAGGATTATAAGAAACTAGGAATAGGAGAGCTTACGAATGCGAAATGACCCTTCGGATGGCGAGATAGATCAATTAAACATCCTAAGGGAATAATCGAGGACGTGTTGGTTAAAATTGATAAATTTTACTTCCCGATGGACTTTGTAATAATGGAAATGGAAGAAGGATATTCGGCGCCAATTATTCTAGGTCGACCATTTTTAGCTACGGGAAGAACTTTGATAGATGTTCAAAAAGGTGAACTAATGCGAGAGTTAATGAGGATAAAGTTTCATTCAATATCTTCAAAGCTATAAACCATCCATACAAAGAACCAGAATCATGTTCTTTTATAGATGAATATTCTACTATGTGGGATGCCAAATTTAAAGATTATGAAAATACATTGGAAGAATGTTTGGCATTTTCTATCTATAAAGAAGATGAAGATGATATTTGAAATGAAAGAAGTAATCCTTTATTTAGATAAAGGAGGGTTTGTTAAACATCCATGGCATCAAAATTTGAAATTGGAAATGGAAGGACCAGTTTTAAAACCATCAGTAGAAGATCCACCAAGGAATGCGGAGTTGAAACCACTTCCTTCGAATTTGAAATATGCTTTTCTTGAAAATGATAATCTGTTACCAATTATTATTTCATCAACCTTAACAAAAGAACAAGAGGATCAATTACTAAGAATGTTAAGAGAACATAAGAAAGCTTTTGGATGGACAGTGGCGAGATATCAAAGGAATTAGCCACGAGATTTGTGTTCACAAGATTATTTTGAATGAAGAAGCTAAACCTTGTATTCAACCACAACGCCGCCTCAACCCAAATTTGCAAACAATCGTTAAGAAAGAGGTCATTAAGCTATTAGAAATGGGAATAATCTTTCCCATATCAGATAGTGAATGGGTAAGTCCAACTCAAGTAGTTCCAAAGAAAGGAGGTTTCACGGTAAAAGAAAATGATAAAAATGAATGGATTCCGACAAGGGAAATTACGGGATATCGAATGTGTATTGACTTTCGGAAGCGAATGATCATACTAAAAAGGATCATCATCCACTTCCATTCATCGTGCGGATGTTGGAAAGATTGAGTGGACATAAGTATTCTTGCTTTTTAGATGGTTATTCGGGTTATTTACGAATATTCATTGCGGCGAGGAGATAGAGAAAAAACTACTTTCACTTGTCCCTATGGAACTTTTGCTTATAAAAGAATGCCGTTTGGATTATGTAATGCACTGCTACATTTCGGCGATGTATGATGGCAATATTTTCGATATGGTCGAGAAATTCTTAGAAATTTTTATGGATGACTTTAGTGTTTATGGAGATTCTTTTGATAAATGCTTATCACACTTAGAACGTGTTTTACAACGCCGTGAAGATACCAACTTGGTTCTAAAGCGGGAAAAATGTCATTTGATGGTATCGAAGGAATTGTACTAGGTCATAGAATCTCTCGAAGCGGGAATTGAAGTTGATAAAGCTAAAGTCGAAGTAATTGAAAAATTACCTCCACCAATTAATTTGAAAACGTTAAGAGGATTTCTTGGACATGCGGGATTTTATAGAAGGTTTATTGCGAGATTTCTCAAAAATAGCAAAACCCACGAGTCATTTGCTAGAAAAAGAAGTACCTTTTAACTTTGATGATAAATGTATGGAAGCCTTTAAGACCCTAAAAGCAAAATTAACTACCGCACCAAAGTACTAGTAGCACCAGATTGGGATTTGCCGTTTGAAATTATGTGTGATGCAAGTGATTTAGGTTGTAGAGAGCTGTTTTAGGTCAACGGTATAACAAAATTCTCAAAGCTATCTACTATGCTTCTCACACATTAAACGCGGCTCGGCTTAATTATGCAACTGCGAGAAAGAAGCTGTTGTTTGTAATATTTGCCTTAGATAAGTTTCGATCATATATTGTTGGTTCTAAGGTAATAATCTACACAGACCATTCAGCTCTGAAGTATCTTTTAAGTAAGAAAGATGCCAAACCGCGTCTTCTTAGGTGGATTACGTTACTTCGGGAATTCGATATTGAAATTAAGGATAAAAAAGGAAGTGAAAATGTGGTAGCAGATCATCTAAGCGGGATGGATAATGATGAAGGAAAAGGAAAAGAAATTCGGAGATTCGTTTCCGGATGAGAAACTGTTTAAGATAGATACTCCTTCAACCATGCGATTATTAAAAACTAGAATACCATCAAAGGAAGATTCGCCATGGTTTGGGGATATTGTTAATTACATTACCCTGTAAGTACATCCCACCTCATTGGACTTGGCAAGAAAAAGAAGTTCTTTTACGACTTAAAGTTTTATTATTGGGATAAACCGGATCTTTTCCGAAGATGCTCGGATGGAATAATTAGGAAATGTATTCACGATAATGAAATTTTAAGTGTATTATCATTTTGTCATGATCGTGAGGCGGGGAGGTCATCATGGAGGATGGAAAAGCTGCTTTCAAAGTTTTACAATGTGGTTTCTATTGGCCTACACTATATAGAGATGCATATAAATATGCAAAATCTTGTGAATCATGTCAAAAATGGGGAAATATATCGAAAAAACATGAAATGCCTATGCAACCGATATTAGAATGTGAGCTATTTGATGTATGGGGCATAGATTTCATGGGACCTTTCCCTATTTCTTTTGGAAAAAGATTTATTCTAGTAATGGTTGATTATGTTTCTAAATGGGTAGAAGTGAAGCTCTCCCTACTAATGATACCAGAGTAGTGCTAAGGTTCCTTAAAAAGAATATATTCACACGCTATGGCATTCCGAGGGCTATCATTAGTGATAGAGGTTCACATTTTTGTAACCGACCATTTACTAAGGTAATTGAGAAATATGGTGTAACTCATAAACTTGGAACACCCTATCATCCACAAACTAGTGGACAGGTAGAGGTGTCTAATAGAGAAATTAAAAGAATCGTGGAGAAGACAGTGGACTCGAATCGTAAAAACAGGGCAGAAAGACTTGATGATGCATTATGGGCATACAGAACAGCCTTTAAAACACCGATTGGTTGTTCTCCTTACAAATTAGTATTTGGAAAATCTTGTCATCTCCCTGTTGAATTAGAACACCGAGCTTTATGGGCTATTAAATTTCTAAACTTTGATCCTAAAGTTTGTCGGTGATCATAGATTACTTCGATTAACGAACTAGAAGAATTTCGACTCGATTCTTATGAAAATGCTCGAATCTACAAGGAACGCACGAAAGCTTTTCACGATAAGAGAATCTATAGTCGTGAGTTCCATGTAGGTGATCGAGTACTTTTATATAATTCCCGTTTGAAGTTGTTTCCGGGAAAGCTTAAATCTAGATGGACGGAGTCCATATGACGTAACAAAAATCTATAAGTACGGAATTTGTTGAACTAAGCGATGGAAAAACAACTTTTATAGCCAATGGACACGGGGTGAAATTGTTCGTGGAAAGCGAAGGGATACCTCAACCGGAAGAAGTATTATTACTCATCGACCCTCCAACGAATTGAGGAAGCGAAATTTTAAACTCGGTCGATTACGGGTACTATCTTTCTAATTTCACCTTTTAATATGCATTTTAAAGTATTTTCGTCTTTTACCGGATAGACGTAAAAGAAGCTGGATGCCTTTCATAGATAGAATAAGAGTTTTTATTTTACTTTTAAGATTAGGTCTAAATAAGGATGTCGCGTTTAAGATAGAAGCCTTAGTTTCTAAATTAAATAAGGAATTGCTAATCGAAGTCGAGAAAGAGAACTTTGTAATGGAAATTCAAGGAGTGCAATAAAAAGAAGAGCAAGGTTTTTAATGAAGTGTAGAATACGTGGAAAAATGGAACATTTGGACGAGTGTGGAAGAAATACAACCATATCCCAGGATGAGTGTTTGAATGTTATTAAGAAGGGAACGATTAGGTGGTTATCCGAAAATCCCGAGGGAATACAAAGAGATAATTCAAACGCATCACTCCTGGGAGAAAGGTTAAGGGGCCGTTATGATAACAATCTTGAGAATCTGAGATTGAGGGAGTTAGCAAAAAATCCTAAGAATTTCAGTGTGTGTTTTAATTTTTCAAATTTTAATTAAATTTCGTATTTTTTAAAGTTATTTTTCTAAACTTAAAAAGAAAAATATTTTTATGAAAAATTTATAATAAACCTATTTTTTCATGTAAAGTAGGTATATTATATCAAAAAAATATGTGATTTCAATATTATATTAGTTTTTTTTATTTTATCAAGTTTTATATAGAAAAATAGTATTGAACTTAGATTATATAACATAAATCATAGGATTAACATCAAATGATTTTTATGTGATATAATTAGAGCTCATTACACAAAAAATGACAAAAATTCCGATTTTTGGGGGCCATGTGACCGGCACGCGCCGGTACACTACCGGCACGCGCCGGTGTGTACACACTTAACCCTAAAAAATGCGCCCCTTTCCTCATTTCTCACACCCTCATTTCGAATTGAAGAATAGCCCGAATTCTCCCTCTCTTCTCCTCAAAAATCAACAATTTTCCATCAATTTTCTTCACTCAAACATCACATAAGTGTTAATCTCTCTTCCTCTCTTCAACTTAATCATAAAGGAAGATACCCATTGGAAAAAGTTGAAGCTTGGCAAGCTCAAGGCTCTCTTTTCTCTCATTCCGGCGACCCCCATTAATTCCGGCGACCTAAGCTTGTCATTCTAGCTTCTTAATGTAATAATATATATATATTTCAAATTTTAGTTAAATTTCTGAAATTATTTTGAATTTATTTTGATTTTATAGCCTAAGTAATTGTTTGTTCTTGTTGTTGGTGTTGTTTGTTTGTGTTGTTGTTTTGTCATACCACTATCGTAGATGGCGGCATCATCTAGAAGTAATCCTAAGAGGAAAAAGACTGAAGTACCAATCGTAGTACCGGTAGTTCCAACTAGACCTTTAACTAAAAGGGAGAAAAGTTTAACCTTTGAGAAAACCGCTAGTGCAGAAGCTAAGCGGGCACATGATGAGTACTTTAGTAAAAGTAAGGTTTGGTTAGAATGAGGGATTGATTTTTCGAAGATTGGGAAAGAAGTGAAAGAAATTTTCAAGGATAGAGGATGGTTGGATGTAGCTATGGATAGGAAAGATAAGATTAACGTTTCTATGGTATCAGAGTTTTATTCAGTATTATCTACTTATGATGTTGATACGGTTGAGGAGATGACCTATATCCCTCTAAGAAGTGTTAATGTTACTTTTTACCCTGCTATGATTAATGTATTCTATGGCTTAACTGATATACCAGAAGAGGAGGATTATCATAATGTATGGGGTTTAGATCATCCTATGGCTCTACAAACCAAAGCTTATGAAGCCCAACAAGCCTTTGACCCCACTGCTGAATGGATAGAAAATAGGTTTGCTTATGGGAATTGTATTAGGGACATACGGGCAATAAAACAGTTCTTAGGCCATAATGTATGTCCTTCCACACATGTTTGTGCATTTGGTCGAGAGGAAGTGGTTATTGCTTGGGCCATGGTTAATGATATTCCTATAAATGCTGGGGAAATTGATCTTTTCTAAGGCATGTGAGTTTGCAAGCACTCGTTATCGAGGGGACGTCTCCCGTTCCCTAGTCTCATTTTCGCCTTATGTGAGCTTGCGAAGTCCCCTGTCTTACCCTCGGATAGAACCGTGTCTCCCTACATTCCTCCCATTGGTCTTAAGCTGAGAGCCAAATAATGAATAAGCAAAGCACGGGGAGCCATCTCCTTATCCTATTTTTGTGTCAAGAAAAAATATGGCGGCGGGCCGATATTTTGATCAGTTAATGAAAGATCCCAATGCAAAAAAAATGCATGTTGGGTCTTTGAAACAGTTCAGATCATTTTGATAATAAAAGTTGTATCTGTTTTACCGAGAAGGTCTACGGTTCGAATCCGTCGTAGAGATGAAAACGTAAGAACTCAACGGGCACTTTTCCCTAGAATCCGACAAACAAAAAAGGGAATCCCGTTGAGTTCTTAGAAATCATATCTTTTTTTTCGTATAACTAAAAAAAAGGATTCCCTCTTCTCCCGTTTCAATAAACTACATTCTCTTTCTCTTTTTCATTTTGAGTTTGACTCTATTTAGTTTATGGCATTCAGGTATCTACTTCAAAAGAAACTTGCCTAAAATTACCTATCGGCAGTAGGGGTCATGTTATTGATGTGAGGTGGATCCAGAAAAAGGGGGTTCTAGTTATGCTATGTTTCAAAGCATTTGGTTCAAGCTCGGGCTAGAAGCGATGCTAATATAGCTTTAGCTTTGTGAGAAGAATAGACATTGGGCCGAGGACATTAGAGTTGGTCGAGAGGATATCGAGATGCTATGAGTGAGTTTGATCCTAGATTTGTGAGATATCGCTAGACACCCCTATAGTCACCGACCCATATACTATGCCGATTGGATTCGCCGATTTCGCCACCTATTATTTATCGGACTATACGCCGTCATCCATAGGACGGGGTGGTATGTTTACGGGTACACCGGGGACATCCTTGGGCATGGGAGGAGTGACTTCGTAGCGATGTGATGTGCAGGATTTGGTTCATTTGGTCTTCGGGATCGGTTTCTATGTCGACGATGAGGACTGAGACATCATTTCGAACTTCTGTATCGGATCCACAGCAGTTCAGTTATGGTATTCATACGACACAGTCGCAAGGAGCTGATTTTACTTCGTTACTATCTACATTTGGATCATCGTCATCTCAGTACGGCCTTACCGGTGACATTGATCTTAACTATGATGAGGACGAGTGATTTTTTTTCTTTGTTGTATAACTATCTACTTTTTGGTTTGACTTAGTTTTTGTTATGTTTGTTTTGTACGTTAAACGTTTGATGCACTCTCGGGGTAGTGCACGTTGTTACGTTGTTATTTTTTCGTAGTTTTTGGATGTTTTTAGATCTTTTCCCCACGTTATAGAAATATACAGAATTTATTGTCAGAAAATAAATCCTGGATCAAGCTAGAAATTGAAATATCTCTGACTGAGCACTATTTGACCGGCACGCGCCGGTTGGTGTCCGGCACGCGCCGGTGTAGTAGGCTGCAGGATCTTCTCAGGATATTTCCATTTCAGTCCAAGCTTTGTCTATAAAAGGAAACAGATGCAGCATTCCTAAAATGCTCATTCCCTTCCTTTGCCTTTAAATTCTCTTGCTATAAAAAGTTTAAAATGTCCGATCGTTCGTCCGTAAACGAGTTATTCTCCTCCACATACACCAAATTCTGTCATTCCAAATCCATTTTTTCATCAAATCCCTTACGAGCCTATGTATGCTTCGGTTCACAACCCTTATATAAGTAATTTCAATCAATCACCGGTATTGATTGAGAGAGGTTTAAATTTCAGAAAAGTTGACAACTGGGCATTTACGAGGATGGATATAGATGGGTGGGACTATTTTTGTCGTATGCCGAGAGGTAGGATTAACGTTACTGTGGTAAGAGAATTCTATTCAGTACTTTCAGAAGCTCATACTGTGTCATTAACACAATCTGTTACAGTGAGAGGAGTTGTTGTTCCTTTCACCTCCACCAACATAAATCAAATTTTCTTGATTCCACCAGTCCAAACTTCACCCAGTCATTTTGAGTACCAATGGAGATTGGATACCGCTGACGGTTTTATTACAAAATATTCGGAAGCTTGTCCACTCTTGTTCTACAATTATGATATTGATCAAAATGTCTCTACGACTGCTTTGCTTCCCCATCTTAGAACGTGGAAGCGATTCATCAATTCACGTGTTTATCCAACTCGTTAATTTCTCGGAAGTTAGTGATGATGAATTGATGCTTCTATTTGCGATTACTACGGAGCCGTTATAGATTGGGGGTGCCGATTCGTAAATCATTTGTGAGTTTTGCGTTCGGGAGAAGACCGAATTATCATCCTTTACCATTTGGATGGTTGATTTCTAGGTTATGTGTTCGTTTGGCAAGGGTTCCGGAAAGAGCGACGGATGAATATTTTCCGGCTCGTATTCCTCGTATTGGGCTTTTACCAGTCGATATTCCGGGAGGATCGTCAAGTGGTGAAAATTAGATAACTATGTTGGTAGAAAAGAAGGAATAAAAAATAATAAGAGTAGTACGGTACGTTAGTATAAGTCACAATAAATTAAAATAACTTAGTTTAAAAAATTAGTTTAAATTAGTTTATGGTTTTCTAGTTTAACACTCCTAGTAGTTTTAAGTTGTGTTGTAATATATTTGCATGTTTTTAATTTATGTTTTTAAATGTTTTTCTTTTATATTATATAAACGCTCGTCTATTTGACACCTAAAATAATCTAACCATGATAGAATTCATTTTATTTTCTAATCCAAATTTTTACTACTCATTAGCCATCGGGACGATGCCAATTCGTAAGTGGGGAGTAGAGATTGGTTAGTAAATAAATTGAATTTAATACATCAAATACTTACACACTTAGTTTAATAAGCAATAATATATAATTATTTGATAAAAATGATATATTTGGATAGAATAAATTTTTAATTAAGTAAAGTAATCTTGATATATTATTCTTATATTAATTATGTTTATCTTAGATTTTTAATAAGATTTTAAGTATATATATCTTGATAAATATTATGAAATATTTTTTTTTATGAAATTAGACAAAAGTTACTTATAATTATAATGAAATTTTAGAATAATTTTCTTTTCAAGACAAAGTATGGAATTGGAATCAGATTAGGGATGATGAGATTTTTGGCATAACTTTGATAAACCAGAGCCAAATAAACCTACCCGAACATAATTTCCAATTTTTGTCCCCACCTCAGCCTTGTAGAGTGATCAAGACCTCACTCGAAATAGCCATTATTATTAACTAGAAATTACTAACCTAACTTAATAATGGTCTACATTTCTTTGAAAATCCCGCAAGTTTAGTATGTATTTATGGATAGCGGTGACAACATCGAAATTTGGTATATGCTGAGATTGAAATGAATGTTATTCGGAAGGCAGTTTATTATCAAATATGGTTATTCTCGAAAAAAAAAAAAAAAAAAAAAAAAAATCTAAGAACAGAGTATTATAGGTATCTTTTCTGTTTTTGATCGACAACCCAAAAATAAAATATCAGATAAAGCTGCCTGATGATAGTAGTCCAGCTAGGGTATTATCACGAAATGTCCTATTGCTGGGAATGAAGGTATATGCTATAAATCTGATGAAAAAGAAAAAGTCGAATAAAAACTATCAAGAATTATCACGAGTTTAAGGAAACCGGATTCGTGATTTTCGATCGAAAGAGTATTACTCCGATCAATCTTGATAAAGCAATGCCTATGTTCTTAAGTTCTTATTATTTATGTTTATGTAAAAAAAAAAAAAAAAAAAAAAAAAAAAGAGAGAGAAAACCCTATTTTGGAAGTTATTAAAGTTAAAAATTGAAAACAGTGTCAGGAGTGTTACTAATTGAGAAATTTTTGATCAGAAGATGAAGGTGTAAGTACATACGACTTGCTTCTATCTCTTTTGATTTCCCTTTGTTATCCTTTTCGATTAGCCAACTACCCTGAGCCTGAACGTTACAAGCCAATTTGCCAACTACTTGACTTAGTCATTGATTCCGACAAATCATACAGTGGAGATTAAAAAGTTGTTCTAAATATTTTATTGATACTTATAAAGTAATTCATGAAAAATTTCATTTAAATATATTTTATAATTATTTTATTAAGTTATATACATTTTTTTTATCTACTTAATATCTTAGATAGATGAAATTAATATAATTATAATATTGACAGCATACGTTACTAAGTTAGGAATTTAATCTAGAAGAATTATATTATCGCTTATTTTGCTCGAGCACGATCAAAAGCTAAGTGGGGAGTTGTGATGTATGAAAAATATATGATCATATTATAAGACTTTTTATTATTATTTTATGATATTTTAGTATAATTTCATATAAATGCATCGAAAACTTATAAAAATCATAGTTAGTTATAATTAGATGCATAAGTTATAAAAACGATAAAAATGATGTTTTTTTTGTCAGATTTACGTTTGGTGTTTCATTGAGTTTGTTGCAGAATCAAATGTGTACCGAGATTCCAAAATATGACATACTTTGGAGCATAAATCATGAGTTTTTGTGGGATAAAAGATTATGCCAAAATCTAACAACTTTGAACAGATCAACTGTCCTTAATGTTTCTACCGTAACTCATCTTCAACGGACATTTGATCTAACTTAGAGGCATTTTCAGAGAAAAAGTCCTTGATGAAAGTTGTAGGCCTTCAAAAGAGCTTTCCAACGAATATCAAATCATGTCAATCGAGGTCTACAGCTCGAGATAGGTTTTTACGAACATCGGATATGTTGTATGTCCGGCACGCGCCGGAGAAGGCCGAATATTGCAGAAAAATCTCTGAAACTGGGCCCACAAATCTCTGACAAGGGAATATATACTGTGTAGCCGGCACGCGCCGGTGGTGGTCCGGCACGCGCCGGCCTTATGGTACACTCTATATATACCCCTCAATTGCAACCATTTTTGAAGGGTACCAATGCATATATCTCTCTTCTATATATCTCTATAGTTTCGTTTTGTTGTTTTTCATTAAATAAAAGTCGTAAACGGCACTCGCCGGAATAATGCTGTAGTATAAAGTCTCGTTATAATGCTTAGAGGATGTATCAAGGCTCATTGATGTCAAGGAGTTGCTATTTCCGGATGATACAACTCTGAATGCTTCAATTGTAACCTGGTAACTTTTCTAATGTATTTATGTTTATGTATTAATTATAGTATCTATATTTTAGTTATTATGTTGTTAGGCTAAACTTAGTATCTAGCCAAGATATGAAATTGGATTAGTATTATCTTTTTAGGGAAATGGATGATGACTATACTAAAATTGGATAAAATCGGTTATAATGAATCTCTTTCTATATTCGTATTGAATTAGCTACTTGATATGAAAGAATTCATAATCGATTATGAATTGACGCCTCGTAGTTAGGTTATGAACTCGTTAATAGAAAGACCGGAGGGTAAAATTGGCCGAGTGAAAACGTGACAACGGAATCCGATTTCCTAAACCGGGGGTAGATTTGTTTCGAGAGAAACAAACTCTTATTGAAATATGTACTCGAGAGATTATTACGTTTAATTCGTTTGTTTAATTGACATCCCTTAAAATTGGCCGAATGACAAAACGGGAGTGACCCATGCTTGAGGATGACCTTGGACAAATGTTTGGACATATGACAATTTCAGATGCTCGTGTGAGGATGAATTGTTTAGTTTAGGAGTGCACCGTTCCGTATAATTGATTTAACTTAAAATAATGATCGAGCACATCTAATTTCCACTAAAAACATATAATGATTCAATAACATATTCTTGGCTAGTCTCTAATTATAATATCTATCTCCCTCCCCTAGATATTGTTTTGGTACCTATATATATTTATATCTATATATATATATGTATTGATATATATATATATATTTATATACTTATATATATCTGTTTCAGTTTTATGCTTTGTTAGTTTAGAGTTTGGTTGGATGATAAAATTGCGACTTAGATTGAGATAATAATAGTTTCTCGGTGTTTAATCACACGGTGAATTACCAAGTTTTCCCTGAGGATCGACACCTGACTCATCGCTCTATCACTACAATTTGACCCGGTACACTGCCAGTAAGGATTGATAGCATAGAAAAGGTCCGTCAAGTATCCCCCCTATCTTAGATCATGCATAGCATTGAATATTACCACAAGCGCGGGGCTACTTTGGTAATGTTACTACAAGCCCAGTGTTTAACATTTTGCTAAAACACACGGGTACGTCTCAAGCTTATTACTCCGCTTTTATTGGCGAATATCGAATACATCAGCAGATAGATATTGACACTAAGTTTACATAACCAATCATCTACGCAATGTACACATAAAATTCTACATTTTTATTATAAGCGCAATATTCATCGATTCATTTATTCAGTAATTGAATAATAAATAACTACTCACAACATATGACATGAATATCATTAAGTTTACTAGAATTATATCGCAAAAGTATAAAGTGATCACGTACTCATGAATCATGGTTCCTTCCTTATTAAATACAATATTCGGGAACTTCACAAAAGTAAATGTGATTCTATGTTTAAAAGTTTTAAATTTTTACTCATTTATTATATTATTTGATATATAGGAACTTATTTGAGCAAGCTAAGTGAGCTAAGTGACTCGTACCCCCCACTTAAACCATGCATTGTCCTCAATGTATAACAATAAAGAGCAAAAATAGGAACTTAGCTCTGGATAAGCGCGGGAGCGGAACAAGTCGTGGGAACTCCGGAGAATTGTGACAGACAAATACAGTTACCAACTGCGATAAAATGCAACCTCTGCAACAAACATCTTTAACAAAAAACTTGGAACGCGTTACAGGGTTAGTCCAGAAAAATATAATCATATCAAATGGACTGTAAAAGGTATAATAATTTCCTTAAACATATTTAAGCCCAGACTTAATAATTATAGTGAAAATAATGCACAAATATCCAACACATTAAATAAGACAAATTTTATTCATTAGGGAAATTCAAAACGAACTCCATACAACACAACTTAACTTATTGGTACAACGAAATCAAAAATAAAAACACATTGATAAAGAGAAAATTAATAGATTACACAGATGCTTAGTCCGAAGGTATATCGTTCGGATCAACGAAAGCTAATGGAAGAACATTGGGATCTGCTTCAGGAAAATCTTGGAATTGCGCATCGTCATCACCTGGACCATGATCATCATGATGCACAAGAGGTGGTGCAACAGAATCCAAAGATAGGATAGGCATGGGCCTAACGTAGGAGTCACTGCCTAGCACTGGGCACTCAGCTGCCTCACATAATGAAGTGATCAATGAACCATAGGGCAGCATGTGTCTAGGCTTGCGGGCATCGGCAGTCATCTCAGAACGCATCAGTGCCCCAATATTAACAGGCCATCCTCTGCTCAACCAGTACATCAGCGTAGCATGTGCATAATAAACTATAGACACATGCTTGGCCGGAATAATGTTAGAACGGATAAGCCTGTGTAAGCACTTATCTTCCCACCGCTTAAAGTATGGCTCCTCAAAAGTGCGAGCAACTTCCCCTATTGTCCATGCTATCCCGAGATGGGCACCAACCTCCTCCAACCATGCATCAGACTCATCAAACGTGACAGTGTACTCTGGCTCCTCCTCCGGGGTATCGAGACCATAATAATTATTAATCGTCCCCGGAGTAATAACAATGGACTTGCCACGAACTTGGACTAAATTTGTGTGTGGGTGCACGCGTAAATAAGAATAAAACTCTCTTACCCAGTCGACATTGACTTGGCCAGGTGGCGCAACAACCTCTTGCCACTGATAAGATTCCACGAGATCGAACAGCTCTTGACCACAGTTGGTCAAATCTAATCCCCGAGCCCGGTGTACCGGCGAGTTGTTGAAGAAATTCCGATAAACCGAAAATACTTCTTGGCTAGCGAATTGCGGTACCCCGTTGATCAAGGGTATGGCATCGTCGACTGCTCAAACTGTGCGGAGGATCGGCGTCTTGGTGGCATAAGCTGCAGGCGGAACGAGCACGCTGACAGAATGATGCAGCAGTTGGAAGCTCTCGGTCGACCGAGAGAAGGGCCTCGGTTGACCGAGCAGAGGGGTTCGGTCGACCGAACTGATGAAGTTCTGCTGCTGAGGTTCAGGTCTTCCCTGTGACAGTCTGGGTCGGATAATCCTTCAGAGATATGAACAGGCACAATTCTTGAAATTAGAGGGGGTCATTTAGATTACTATCCCCAATTTTGGGTGGATGGAAGTTATGAGAAAAATTAGAAATGGAAATTTATGGAGAGAAGATGAAGAAGAAAATTGGGGATTTGGAGAAGATGAAGATTTTGTGGTGTGGAAATGATGAAGAGAAAAAGGAGGTTTAAATAGAAAGATGTGGAAAGTGAAAGGTTTGAAATGGTGGAAGGTGATTGGTGGAGATAGAAAGGCAAGGATTGAGGAGTGGAATGGTTTTGTTGGAGGAATAAATTAATGGGGAAAATGAAAAGGTGTATTGGGAAATGAAAAATGGGGATGTGTAAAAATAAATGATAGTTGACCTCCTCAATTTGATACACACGAAATTTTCAAGTTAGAACACATAAGTCTATCAAAATTATTATGTCACAAATTGAAAAATCCTTACCTAAAAAAAATCGAATAATCCAACCACAATCCACTAACATATAAATCTTCACTTTTTCCAAATTTTAAACTAAGCATCTTTTCACTAAATTCTCATCATTAATACATTTTATAATGATTTCGCTTCCTACTCTACTTCACGTTAAAATGATTCGAGTAAAAAAACTTTTTGCACATCCGTAACCTAATGGTCATTGGAACACGGCAAAAATAAAAAAGGCTCTCGTCATTCTACGTTACTTTTATTCATAAAAAAATAAAATAAAAAAAATAAAAATGAAATAAAATGAAACGAGGAAAATTCTAAATTTTTGAGTCTATAGCTCGACTTCCAAAATCATCACTCCTAAACACTGCCCTTGACTTGCCAGGCTTTCACCCGGCCGGCTTTCACCGAAAAAGTTTGACCGTCCTTTTCTACGAGTGCCCTTCCTTTGGATTTTAGTCCAATGAAAAGGCAGCCGAATTGACCATCCAGACAAGCGCCGACTTTTGGATTCATCTCTGATTTCGATGAGCTTTTGTTACGAACTCTCCTAGTTAGTTTCTTCGCTCTGGTCCTCCTATCCTTAGGGGTAGGTCTACAGCTTCAATATTGGTAAGGGCTGGCGCAGGCTGAACTGACCTATTCCGACTTAGAATAGTAAGGACTTCCTTCTCATCTTTATCATTGTCATTATCATCAGCATCCTTTTCTAGACCTTGAGTGGCATCAAGTTTCTCCGAACCAACTACTTCTAACACATTCACACTTACAGGTACAGGGAAATTTGGATTTGTTATCCCATAACACTCAGAACCCTTGGCGTCAAACAATACTATCTCATGTCTGGTCATCCGTATGAAGGCTCTAGCGGTGTTGATAAACGATCTACCCAAAATGATTGGGCATTCAGGATGCTCCTCGATTTCCATTACCACTATGTCTATCTTAAACCGTAATTGCCCCACACCAATAATCATGTTGTTCAGTCTCCCAGTCATGATTGTCCTAGTTCCATCCGCTAATCTAACTTGGAGCGGGGTGTTAGTGGGTGTTAAAATGAAATTCCTATCACAAAGGCTTTTAGGAAAGATATTAAGGCTCGAACCGGAATCAATCAAGGCTAAACCTAAATAGGTTTGTTCTAGGGTTACTCCAACCATAAAAGCTCCTGGGTCTGCTAACTTTTGCATCAGTCGAGACTCGTCTTTAATCAATATTTCATCTCTAGAACAGATGACAATAGGGCTCTTCATAGCTGCGCTACCCTCTGACTCAGATTCTATCTCGGACATGTAATCATCATAATCTAAAGCTGAATCAGAATCCGAAGAAATTTCCTCTGGATTCAAAATAGACATACCTCTTTGCCAATAGGCTTCTTTAGCCTCTCTTGATTTCCTTGCCTCTCGGATTTTCACTTTCATCTTTTCTATCCTTTCCATGAGCTTTGGTGTTAACGGCTTTTTAGGTGTAGTTTTGGTTCGTAAAACCTTAACTTCTTCTTTGGCTTCAAGAAAATTGGTTGATGACATTTTGCGATCTTGAACAAGGTTAAGTGAGTGATTTACTTCGAATTATACGCAATATTTGAAAAACAATAAACAATCAGTAAATCGACAAACAGTATGATTGCTCATACCGTTTTCAAACTTACAACCTACAAACAGGGGGAAATAGACACTGGGGAAACAACACTGTATATAAAATTAAAGCTGGAAAAAGGCTCGGTCGACCGAGTGAATACGTTCGGTCGGCCGAACGAACATCCTCCCCATTCCTGCTTTAATCCTTTCACAGCATACAAGTACAGATAATTCATCCGAATAAAAATAAAGAATTCAACTAAAAACAATAAAGAAAGAACCAAGTAGATAAAAATAATTATTTAAACAATCATTGGGCCATTGATTCCCCGGCAACGGCGCCAAAAACTTGATTCTTTGTCGATCGAGTTATAAATTTATTTTACTTGACCACCAAATACTAGCAATAGCACTAGGTACATCATAGCATATCGATGGTGAATCAAGGTCGATCCCTCGGGGAATCAAAATGTGGACCACTAGGTTTAAATAATTAACTCACCTAATTCGTTATTGAACAACGGTCTAAGACCAACATAAAAGACAAAATAAAATAAACAAACTCAAACCTAAAAGACACACACGTAATTAACCTTCCAATTATCAACGTTATCGTTTGGACCAAGACAACTTATATAAGATAACCTAACTCATTACCCGTCAATGCGTCGTATTCATATTTAATTGGCTACGGGAGTCATCCCCTTAACTTGACTTAGCACCGGTTAGGTTACTAGATCACTGTGGTATTGTTACGTGACTTCACCTTTTTGGGTATCCATCTCATATAACTCACACGCTCATTATTCTAAGGATGCCGATATTAACCGTACACCTCGCTTAGGCAACATTCCTATGGTTAGGCGTACTTCCTAACGATCACTCAAGCCCTCGTCCTATTAACAATTACTTGGTAAGTCTCTTGTTAATCTACGATTCACGTATGACTAGGTGTCGACAATTCCCTAATACAAAACTAATCTAGATCTTGCTGAAAGTCCCGAAAGATCGTTCGTGAGCCGAACTAGACGTCTTATATTGGTATTTCCTAATAATACGCTAATGAAAAAGCGACGAGCGACGTAGCCGTAGCCATACCTGCGAGAAAGTAAATTCAACTAGGTTAGACCCACCATAAAGACGTGGCAGACTTAACAGACGAAACTAGGGCTCGGTCGACCGAGTGAAGAGGCTCGGTCGACCGAACGACTCTGTTCGGTCACCTGGAGAAACTCAACCCTAATTACATCCTAGAACCAACCTCTCAGCGTTTCCTCATACAGAACAGATTAAACAGCAATTCGTACATCACTTATATAAACTATCATAGATACACAGTAATTAAATCACATAGAGTCATGAATAAATCTAGATTATGACGTAGGTCATGGGATCCTCATTGACAAGGTGTCACCCCCGCCTAACGTCATAGCCGAGAATCACATCATCTAGCTATGTTTAATTAATTCAAATGATAAGAACATAATTGGAAGAATTAATTACTTGAAAATAAAACACGAAGATTAAGGGCTTACATTGTTGCAGCCCTAACTTGCTGAAAAACTCTCAATGTGTAGTTCTCTTTTATCAATGATTAAATCAATGTATGAATGAATGAATAATACTAATGACAATGTGTTTATATAGAGCTCATAACCGACTTAGAAACCGACTAAGGATCGGATTCCCTAAACCCTAACCGACCTATGTAATACGCCGGACCGTCTTTGGGCTTTAAGTCCACTCGGTCGACCGAATAGCCGGGCTCGGTCGACCGAGCCTTCACTTGCTCCCGGGCTTTGTCTTCTACCTTCTCGTGGGCTCTGCATTGTCCTGGATCTTTAATTCCTTCTCCGTAGTCTGTCCATAATGCTCACTGTATTTATCATATAAAAACATAGTTTGTAATACCAAATAATGCAATAAATCATCGAAATACAGAATAACGAATCGTAACTCGGGGTATATATAAATTAGGCATATTAAGACTTATTATCCCTACATTAATGCTCTTTCAAACTAGAATCAGGGATAAAGATCATAGAATAACGGGTACAATTTGACCGTCATCATGAACCCCCCTTAAACAGAAACGATATTACGCTTTGGTTGACAACATAGAAATCGGAAAATCTTAGTACATGTGTTCGGAAATGGTCTAACCATGGTTGGGCGAGTTCAATCGAGCTTCGGCTCGATCGACTCCCCACCACGTGTGATATACGTTACATTGGTTCGACAAGACTTAGCATAGCCGATAAGCAATCAGCCTAAACGGGGCTTCTTTTGCCAGATTAGCCTGAACTGTCACATATGTTCCAACGAATAAAATGGCGTAGGCTTGCCTACATAACCGACCCTGTTCGGAGTACATGATTTATTGTCTATTATTGTCAAGACCGAAACCGTAATTAGTAAACCCACCACTCTTTCAAATTATTGAGTGGGAGCGGGGAAGGCGACAGCCAACCCCACGGCCTCTACTATAGATGCATGAACGTGAGAGAAGGGTGACGCCTCGAGCCGCTTTGATTTCGGCCCCCTACGGATGATGCTCACCCCTATCAAAATTCAAGGCTTGGTCTCCGAAAGGATAGGATTTTGGGTACTCATTGAGTCACTGGCTGACCCTATGGCGGCATACTCGGGGCGTACTTTGAGATCTGATATAATAGCTCACACTCTTTATGGATATTTTCAAAATATCTAGGCTGGAAAAAGGAAGGTAATCAATGATTAAGGTCCGGAATGTCTGATTCCCGTGAGATGTTTGATTCTCGAAGCTTAATCATTGAGAGAGATTGTCTCAGTTTAACCATTGATGGAGGTCAAGTTAAACTATTAACTCGATGCCTACTAACTCACTAGCAAGAGAACTAGGTTCAATTGTAGTACAGCCAGATAGAGTCGAGGTCGATCCCACAGAGACTCGGCACAAATAAAACACAACTTTATCCTATTATAACTAAATTGAAAGGGCGGTCTACGACCAACTAAATGCAGAAAATAAAATAGTGACAACCACAAGACACAAAAGACCACAAAGACAAACTAAAGACTACTAAAACACGGATAATACGGTTGATATTATCTAAATAAATAGTATTGATTACGCTAGTAGATTATAACTCCCCCATGTGAATTAGGATGATAACGAGATAAAACAAACGTTAAAGATTAATTATTATGACTACGGGAGTCATCCCCTAAGGTAGATTTAGCTCCAATTAGGTCATCTAAATCATCGTGCCTCCATTACGTGACTTCGCTTTTTAATGCCTCCATCTCATATAACTTCTGACACAATTACGAGACTAGGGATGCCGGTATAAACCGTAACCTCATCTAAGCAACATTCCTAGGGTAAGGCGTACTTCTTAGATGCCGATTCAATCTATATCCTAAGTAACAATCACTTTTTTAGGTTTCATGTTAAATTATGATGACGAATAATTAAGTTGATCAGGTTTAATTACTCGTTTTAATTCCAATCCAGAGAATCTGACGTAGTCGAAGCCGATCATAATATTGCCCTACACATTACCAGGCTCGGTCGACCGAACGACAGCACTCGGGCGACCGAGTGACACGTCTAGGTCGACCGAACACAGTTTTGTGTCGGAAAAAATCATGATTACTTCCTAACGTTTCTAACCTAAACACATGGGTTCGTAAATAAATCTACATCACGCAATCAATACAAATAAAAACTACTCCATAATAAAATATAACAGATCTACGAATAAAGATTGCATAATTGAATAGTCATACCCTCGAAGACGAGAGTGACTCCCACTCTTTAATGCGCTCCCTAATCGGAGAATCCGACGAATCCACAATGTACGAACATAAAGAAAATAAAATTAAAACTCAAAATCTAAAATTGTATGAATTGTTTTGTGTTGTAGTGGTGTGTGTTCTCAGCATCGTGGCTGCTGTTTATATAGGAGTTGTAGCCGACATAGGGAGAATCCAGAAGATTGACATGCATTTATTGCATTAGGCTCGGGTGACCGAACCTACACGCTCGGTCGACCGAATGGCATGGCTCGGTCGACCGAGCCTCCTTCTTCACGCGTTTTCACTTCGGTTCGTCTGACTTGTTCCCCACTTCACGCTTTTGAATTGATCTGATTTATCTTTTCTTCAATGCTCCGATTTTCTTCTCTTTTATCTTGAGACTTCTCGATTGCATGATAATTATCTTCCCGATTTATCATGATCTGCAAAATCCGCATTTATCACACAATTTAATTGCTCTTTTATAATAAAAACAGCTAAATACCAATTATCATATTAATAATCACTTATCATTAAATAATAAATATAAACACGTGATTAAATATGAAATATATACAATTAACTCCGATTTAAGGTTAGAATTGATGACATCAATATGTATATTTTAACTGTCATCAAAATGCCCCCACTTAAACTTTGCTTCGTCCCGAACAAAGCATCAACAAGTTATTCCTCAAGACAACATTTTCTGTGGTCAACTCATACTTACACAAGAAACCCGAGTCAACTCATACCGATCCGCTCATAAGATAAGCATTATTCACTACTCGCTATGAATCGAAGTGATTGTGTGCATGTGCATTGGTTTTATATAAATGTAGCAAGATTAGAGTTTATGCAGACTTCATATCTAAATTCACCAACATCAGCATTCACACTTTTTATGCCTCGCAATGGTTAAAGCACTAGAACAATAAGCAAGAGCGTATCTATAGGGTTTTTGGACTTGGAGACCGAGTACTACTCGAAGCCTCTAAAAATTCGAAAATTGTTTCAATTTTTTTGCATATTTTTCGAATACTACTAATCTCAAGGAAGAAAACTTTTCATAGAGTATCCCCCTATCTTAGATTAAGCGTAGCATCGAATATTACCACAAGCGCGGGGCTACTTTGGTAATGTTACTACAAGCCCAATGTTTTAATACATTGTCAAAACACAGGTACGTCCCAAGCTTATTATTCCGCTTTTGTTGGCTAGAAGATCAGAATACATCAGTCGACAAATGTCGACACTAGGTCCTCATAACCAATTATCTACGCAATGTACACATACTTCTTTCAATTATTATAACTCATGCGGTACTAAGCGATTCACATGTTGAGTAATTGAACAATACCTAACTACTTGCAATTGTTGGCATGAATAACCTTAAGTTTACTAACAATTTATCGCAAAAGTATAATATGACCACATACTCACGCAACTTGGTTCATTTCCTATTAATTCTAAGTTTAAGGGTACGAGTTAAGCAACTTGGCATTTATCCATAAAAGTTTTAAATTTGGCTCAATTATTGTCTCAGTATTCCGTTCCCCTTGACTTATATAGCACAACATATAGCTAAGTCCCCTGCCCCCCACTTAAACATGGCATTGACCTCAATGACAAAAATAAATGATAGGTTAAGATGAGAGACTTAGCTCTGGAAACGGCTCCCAAGTAAAGGAACAATATCGGAGTAATCATCGTCACCGTGTGGAGAGACAGACACATCTGTATAAACAAACAAGCTCCACGAAATCGTCAAATACCATGTCTATGGACATTATAAAATAATGTGGCAGTAATTAGATATAGATATCTAAAAACAGTTTAAGCCACTTTACTTTATACTGCCATGGACAAGACCAAGAGGGATTTAAACCTAAATAGAAAACTCACATGACGGCTATCAAGGAAAAAACCTCGTTTATTCCGAACTTAGACTCGGAACATGGCGAGATGAAAAAAACCGTGATAGGCGCATGCTACTTTATTAAAAAGAGAAACGAAAAAGATGGTTATAAGTAGTAGTTCTAAGTTTATAGTCGCTAGCTCGACTCAGCTCAAGATGGTTTATTCATAGACAGGGTCATCGAGGTACAAAACCTCCTCTTCAGCAGCAGGTGGAAGCCCGTGATAATGCTTAAGACGATGTCCATTGACCACAAATCTGGACTTGTCTCTAAAATTCAATAGCTCCACCGCTCCAGATGGAAAGACTTGTTGTACTTGAAATGGGCCATACCATCTTGATTTCAACTTACCCGGGAAGAGTCTTAAGCGCGAATTGTACAAGAGAACCAGATCACCCTCTTGAAAGGTCCTCTCCAGAATCTTTTTGTCATGAAACTTCTTCGTGCGCTCCTTGAAAATCTTCGCATTCTCGTATGCCTCTAAACGAAACTCCTCCAGGCGAGTTAATTCTAACATCCTTTTCTCACCGGCCAACGTCTCATCAAAATTTAACATCCTTGTTGCCCACATGGCCCGGTGCTCTAGTTCCACAGGTAGATGACATGCCTTTCCAAAGACAATTCTATATGGTGACATTCCAATCGAGGTTTTATATGCAGTCCTATAAGCCCATAAAGCGTCGTCTAAACGTAACGACCAATCCTTCCTAGTCGTATTAACAGTTTTTTCCAGGATACGCTTTATCTCTCGATTGGTGACTTCTACCTGTCCACTAGTCTGGGGGTGATATGCTGATGCTAGTTTATGTCGAACCCCATACTTAATCATCAGCCGTTCAAAAGGTTTATTACAAAAATTACTACCATTGTCGCTTATAATTGCCCTAGGTGTCCCGAACCTTGTAAAAATATTCTTCTTCAAGAATCTAACCACAACCCTAGCATCGTTAGTAGGGGAAGCAATGGCCTCAACCCATTTGGATACATAATCTACAGCAACTAAGATATATCGGTTAGATAATGATGAAGTGAAGGGTCAAACAAAATCTATTCCCCAAACGTCAAAAAGCTCCACTTCTAAGATGCTCTTGAGTGGCATCTCATTCCTCCTTGAAATATTACCTGTCATTTGACAAGCATGACATGCCTTTGCATATTGGTGTGCATCCTTAAACAATGTCGGCCAATAAAAACCGCATTGGAGGACTTTGGCCGCAGTTTTATCTCCCCCGTAGTGTCCTCCAAATTCATATGAATGACAATGCTTCAGGATATCATTATACTCTTCCTCTGGCACACATCTTCGAAAAACATTATCAGATCCTAGCTTAAACAAGTACGGTTCATCCCAATAATAATGTCTAAGATCTTTAAAGAATTTTTTTCTTTCTGGGACAGTAAGATTCGGTGGCAGGTACTTTGCGGATAGATAATTGACAAACAAAATAAACCATGGTTGCTTCTTCTCCTTCACAACCTCTATTCGCGAAGAAACTGCAGCACAATCATCATGTCCCCTAATGGTGGTGATGGAGAAAAGTTGTTCATCAGGAAAAGATTCTCCTATCTCTGGTAATTCCTCACCATCCTCTAATTGTAAGCGCGATAGATGATCGGCCACCACGTTCTCACTTCCTTTCTTATCTCGGATTTCTACGTCAAATTCATGTAGCAGTAGAATCCATCTCAACAGTCTCGGCTTTGAATCTTGCTTTGCTAGGAGATACTTAAGGGCCGCATGGTCAGTCCACACAGTGACTTTAGATCCCACTAAGTAAGATCTAAATTTGTCAAAAGCAAAGATAACGGCCAAAAGTTCCTTCTCCGTTGTGGCGTAATTTCTTTGGGCAGCATTCAAAGTCCAACTTGCATAATAAATGGGCCTAAAAATCTTATCCTTTCTCTGACCCAAAGCGGCGCCAACAGCAGTGTCACTTGCATCACACATCGGTTCGAACGGAAGATCCCAATGCGGGTGCGACCGAACAGTGCGTAATCGTCTACTTTTTATTTCGTTGAAAGCTTTTATGCACTCATTAGAAAACACGAATGGTACATCCTTGGCCAATAATTCGGTAAGAGGTCTAGAGACCAAGGAAAAGTCCTTGATAAACCTACGATAAAATCCGGCGTGGCCTAAGAAACCTCGCAAAGTTTTAAGATTAGTAGGTGGAGGTAGTTTCTCGATCACCTCAACTTTGGCTCTATCCACCTCTATACCGTTCTTTGATATGCGGTGGCCCAGTACTATACCTTCTGTAACCATCAAATGACACTTCTCCCAGTTAAGCACAAGATTAGTCTCTTCGCATCTCTTCAACACTCGTGCTAGATGTGTGAGACATGAATCGAAATCGTCCCCAAACACGGAGAAATCATCCATAAATATTTCCAAGAAGTCTTCCACCATATCCGCAAATAATGACATCATACACCGTTGAAATGTTGCGGGGCGTTGCACAATCCAAATGGCATTCTATTGTATGCAAATGTCCCATATGGGCATGTAAATGTTGTTTTCTCACGATCTTCGGGCGAGATGTGGATTTGATAATGTCCCGAATACCCGTCAAGAAAACAATAGAAAGCATGCCCGCTCAGTCTCTCGAGCATTTGATCGATGAAGGGAAGAGGAAAATGGTCTTTACGAGTCGCATCATTTAGTTTCCTAAAGTCTATGCATACTCGATGACCGGTGATTAGCCTCACAGGAATTAACTCATTCAACTCATTGGCTTGCACCGTTAACCCTCCCTTTTTGGGAACTACGTGGATAGGGCTTACCCATTCGCTATCAGCAATTGGAAATATAATTCCCATTTCTAGCATTTTTATAACCTCATCCCTAACCACGTCCTTTAATTGTGGGGTCAAACGCCTCTGAGGTTGTGCAACCGCTTTCTTTTCAGGGTCCACGGAGATCTTGTGCACACATACGCTAGGACTAATGCCCTTAACGTCAGCTATGGTCCATCCAAATGCTCCGCGGTACTCTCTCAGAACTCTCATTAGTTTCTCCTCTTGTAAGTCCGTCAAGGAAGAAGATATGATTAGCGGCAAATTCTCATCTTGAAGAAATACATACTTCAAATTTGCAGGAAGAGGTTTTAAAGTCAAATTTGTGGGAGGTTCTTCCAAAGAGGTCTTCAACTTTTGACCAGTGAGTTTAAGTTCGAAGTACTTATGCCACGTTGGTCTATGATAGAATCTTTCAATCTCCGCAGCACTTACTTCCTCTACAGGTCTTGGGATCCCTCTACTACATCCTGGCCATATCATCTTCTCCTCCTCACTACTCACGTACTTGACTTCATCTTCTTCTTCTAAGACAGTATCCAAGAAATCCTTGATACTTTCATGTTGTTGAAATTCTTGAACGATCCAATCAATGGAATCCAACATGAAACATGCATCCTTTCCATCATCAGGTTGCTTCATAGTGTCGAAGACATTGAACGCAAATCTCTCTTCGTTCACTCTTAACACCAACTCGCCTTTGTAAACATCAATTAGTGTTCTACTAGTAGCCATGAAAGGTCTCCCTAATATCAATGGTACCTCATAGTTAGCTTCCATATCTAATACTACAAAGTCGACAGGGAATACAAACTTTTCAACTCTTACTAGCACATCCTCTACCACTCCACACGGTTCCTTGACGAACGGTCAGCTAATTGCAACGTGATTGAGGTCTTCTTAAGATCTTTCATGCCTAGCTTCCGAAAAATAGATAGTGGCATCAGGTTCACGCTAGCTCCTAGATCACACAAAGCTTTGTTCAGACATACGTTACCTATGGTGCAGGGAATGAGAAAACTTCCCGGATCTTTGCATTTTGGGGGTAACTTATGTTGAAGAATGGTGAGCACTCCTCATTAAGGCATATGGTCTCTAAATCTATAAGTTTCCTTTTAGTTGAGACGGCGTCTTTTAAAAACTTGGTGTATTCAGGCATTTCAGCTAGTGCTTCAACTAGGGGTATATTGATTTGTAACTTACTGAACATATCCACGATCTTCTTATACCTCTTATTATCAAACTTAGGCTTCGGCTTTGGTGGAGGATAAGGTAGAGTTGAAGGATCGACATCAGTGAAAATTGGGTACTTGTTGTTGTAAAGTTCAACTCTAGGGCCAGCAGGTTCTTTATACGTTCCTTGCTCAGGAAAAGTCTCGGAAGTATTAGTCTCATTGCTTGGCTCACCATCCTTATTCTTTGTGACTTTCTCTTGCAGGGATGGTGGAGTTACTTCTTTTCCACTTCTTGTCATGATCGCATTCAAGTCCTTAGGGTTCTTCTCTGTGTTGCTTGGCAACCCTCCAGGAGGTCTAGTTGAGACTTGCTCAGCTAGTTGTCCTACCTGGTGCGTGAGATTTTGAACTAAAGCTTCCTGATTGGTTACTTTGGCATCTGTCTTCTGACAATATTGGCTAAAGTTAGTGGCTAACTCAGCCATAGATTTCGAAAGTTGTCCCATATTGTCGGTGACGACATTACTCAGTTTTTCTATCGCAGCTTCCCAACCAAAAGTTTTAGTCTGCTGTGGTACATAAGTGGTAGGCGGTTTAGGCCTTTCTCCTGCGTTAATGTCGCTATATCGGAATCCAGGATGGTTATGATTAGGTCTGTACCCTCCCCCGACATAATTGGCTTCTTCAGTACCAGCATTCTCACTTTGAGGTGCTACCTCGATTCCAGCCCCTTTCTATACTCTTGTCATCCTCTCTTGCATCCCATCTACCTTATCATTGATAACAGAAAGTTGTTCTAAGATTTTGGTAGATGCACTATCATCAAATATATCAGCGGCCATCTTCACAGTAGCTATGTCATTGCCTCCCCATTGGCTATTCATCGCTATTTGCTCCATCTTCCCTTGTGCCTCCTCAGGAGATAAAAGAACAAACGCTCCATTGCTGGAGGCGTCTACTCTAATTTTCTCAGTCTCTCTCAACCCATGGTAAAAAGTTTGCATTAAAAGCCAAAGAGAGATGTCATGATGAGGACACTTCCTCATAGCTTCCTTGAAACGCTCCCAAGCTTGATCAAAACTCTCCCCAGGTTGTTGCATAAATCCTAGGATATCTTGGCGTAACTTAAAAGTTTTTCCTAAGGGAAAATACTTATTCATGAATTTTTGCAACAATTGTTCCCAAGTTGTGATAGATCCAGCCTCTAAAGAGAGAATCCATTGCTTAGCTTTATCTTTCAAAGTGAAAGGGAAAAGCTTAAGACGAATGTTACCCTCCGGGATTAATTCTGGTTTCACAGTGCTAACAATTTCCAAGAAATTCGTCACGTGAACACCAGGATCCTCATTTTGGACTCCATGAAAAGTAGAATAATTGGTCACCATTTGAATTACATTAGGCCTAGGATGATAGACTTCCGCAGCATCTTGCGGTGCTACGATAGCGGGAATGAATTGTTCAATAGTGGGCGTTGCATAACTTTGCAAAGTGCGCCTCGCTCCTTGAACTAGGGCTTGGTTCTCATTATTAGCATTTGCATTCACATTATTGGCATTATTGATAACAGGATTAGGTACATGGTTTGGATTGACCGGATTTCCTTCCATTTCTGTTTCAGATTCAGAATGCTCAGAATGGTCGGTTGTATGTCCTTCTTCCACTCCTTGCTCGCTTTCCTCAAGATTTGGATCCTCTTCTCCTTGTTTAGCCAGTTCCCTAGCTAACTTCCTATTCCTTCTCGCAAACTTTTCTATCTCAGGATTATATGGTTCAAGCGGTTCCTTCGATTTCCGAGTAGCGTACTATAAAATAATAAACAACAATAAAACAATTAATCACTAGTAAAGGCTAGGCCTTTAACTAACTAAATAAAACAGACTTGAAATAATTTTGAGAAAAGAAAACGTAAAACAGAAACAGAATGTTGTAGAACTGATACAGAACATAAACAGAAAAGAAAATAAATTCTCGGTCGACCGAGGGATAGTGTTCGGTCGACCGAACACTTTTTTTTTTTTTTTTTTTTTTTTAATTTTTTTTATGACACTGTGTAATATACAGACTCTTATTCACAGAATATTCATGAATCCAGTCCTAACAAAATAAGCTATATCTTAATTTAATGACTCGAGTCCCCGGCAACGGCGCCAAAAACTTGATGGAGGTCAAGTTAAACTATTAACTCGATGCCTACTAACTCACTAGCAAGAGAACTAGGTTCAATTGTAGTACAGCCAGATAGAGTCGAGGTCGATCCCACAGAGACTCGGCACAAATAAAACACAACTTTATCCTATTAGAACTAAACTGAAAGGGCGGTCTACGACCAACTAAATGCAGAAAATAAAATAGTGACAACCACAAGACACAAAAGACCACAAAGACAAACTAAAGACTACTAAAACACGGATAATACGGTTGATATTATCTAAATAAATAGTATTGATTACGCTAGTAGATTATAACTCCCCCATGTGAATTAGGATGATAACGAGACAAAACAAACGTTAAAGATTAATTATTATGACTACGGGAGTCATCCCCTAAGGTAGATTTAGCTCCAATTAGGTCATCTAAATCATCGTGCCTCCATTACGTGACTTCGCTTTTTAATGCCTCCATCTCATATAACTTCTGACACAATTACGAGACTAGGGATGCCGGTACAAACCGTAACCTCATCTAAGCAACATTCCTAGGGTAAGGCGTACTTCTTAGATGCCGATTCAATCTATATCCTAAGTAACAATCACTTTTTAGGTTTCATGTTAAATTATGATGACGAATAATTAAGTTGATCAGGTTTAATTACTCGTTTTAATTCCAATCCAGAGAATCTGACGTAGTCGAAGACGATCATAATATTGCCCTACACATTACCAGGCTCGGTCGACCGAACGACAGCACTCGGGCGACCGAGTGACACGTCTAGGTCGACCGAACACAGTTTTGTGTCGGAACAAATCATGATTACTTCCTAACGTTTCTAACCTAAACACATGGGTTCTTAAATAAATCTACATCACGCAATCAATACAAATAAAAACTACTCCATAATAAAATATAACAGATCTACGAATAAAGATTGCATAATTGAATAGTCATACCCTCGAAGACGAGAGTGACTCCCACTCATTAATGCGCTCCCTAATCGGAGAATCCGACGAATCCACAATGTACGAACATAAAGAAAATAAAATTAAAACTCAAAATCTAAAATTGTATGAATTGTTTTGTGTTGTAGTGGTGTGTGTTCTCAGCATCGTGGCTGCTATTTATATAGGAGTTGTAGCCGACATAGGGAGAATCCAGAAGATTGACATGCATTTATCGCATTAGGCTCGGGTGACCGAACCTACACGCTCGGTCGACCGAATGGCATGGCTCGGTCGACCGAGCCTCCTTCTTCACGCGTTTTCACTTCGGTTCGTCTGACTTGTTCCCCACTTCACGCTTTTGAATTGATCTGATTTATATTTTCTTCAATGATCCGATTTTCTTCTCTTTTATCTTGAGACTTCTTGATTGCATGATAATTATCTTCCCGATTTATCATGATCTGCAAAATCCGCATTTATGACACAATTTAATTGCTCTTTTATAATAAAAACAGCTAAATACCAATTATCATATTAATAATCACTTATAAGTAAATAATAAATATAAACACGTGATTAAATATGAAATATATACAATTAACTCCGATTTAAGGTTAGAATTGATGACATCAATAGGTATATTTTAACTGTCATCAACCATCACCTCTTTGACCTACCCTACAGAGGCACTGAGGTGCGAGGTTAAATCCTTGGAATGGTAGGATAGACTTTAAACAAGTTTATTATTCCTAAAATAAAAAACTAGTAGTGTAAATTTAATTTTTTGAATTTAACATTCTGTCATGTTTCATTAAAAATGTGGAACTAACAAGTGCGTTGTAATTATCAAAAGAATGCAATTTATTTTTCGGAAGAGATTTTTCCCTTGAGCCTTTAAAAACTTAAGTGACATAGTATAGTTATGTCATGGATGTCACTCATGTTGAATGAGAGTCGAACATACATAGTTTATAAAAGATGATGTAGGACTATCAGATAAATTCATTTAGTGAATTTTAAATGTGTAATTACACAACAAATTTCTAAATTGAAAAATTGGAAAATCGTATACATAAGGCGTTGCTAGTTAGACGGTATTTGGAACCGATAAACTAGTGGGAGCCTTAGTCTTATGATTTGTTGTTTTTCTGAATCATTAGAAATGTGTAATGGACTGCACAGGAGTTTCTCCATTTATTGAAAAAACTAGAATAAAGCGTTGCTAGTTAGACAATATTTGGTACTGATAAAGTAGTGGGAGCTTAGTTCTGACTGTTTTTCTAATCTTGGAAAAATCATAAATACAAAGTGTTGCTAATTAGACGGTATTTAGAACCAATAAACTAGTGGGAGCTTTATTATGATCTTTCAAACCATTTGAACAAAGTGTTGCTAGTTAGACGGTATTTGGAACCGATAAACTAGTGGGAGCTTCTGTCTTATGATTTGACGATTAGAAAAATCGAATAGTCCTAGCTAGTAACACTATCATTAGACATCCCACAGTTCAAGAGTAGTGTCTACTCAAACGAACTGCTAGTTTAAGACTGTTTCTATTTAAGGAAAGTCGAGAATGGGAAATAATGTTTATACGTGTTAGTCATCTAAACTAAGTAGTTTTAAGGCTAAAACTGGAAAATTAATAAATTGGAAATTAGAGGATAAGGAAAGTGATTCCGGATCACTAACCAATGCATCCTTAGCAATTTTCCCAAAAGCTAAGTTCTTTGGAAGAACTATGTAGCTTTGCATTAAACGATAAATAAAATAGGCAACGGGCAGTCATCTCAGATAGACTAGTGGGAGTGATATAAGGAAATGAATCTCGGATTAAATTCTTGAGTATCACAGAAAATTCATTTTCTGTTTTCGGATTCGTTGGAACAAAAGTATTCATTTTCAATAGGATAATTTGTTTGTCTTATTGACGATGAATATAACATTCATAGCACGAACCCAAGACTCGGAATTTTGTTTGATAAAGCCAAAACCACTAAGCATTGCTGAAAAGGTATTAGTAACACATCTTAAAACATACAAACGCAAATGGTTTCCGTATTTCGATAAACGCTTCTTTCTATTCTATTAATTAGTGCATATTCCAAAAAGACAAGATCTGAAGATTGGCTTAGGGTGATTCCTATCTCCCAGTCAAAGGAACACTGTCTCAAAGGAACAATGACTAAGTTTTCTTTCAATCAGGAAAGGGTAATAGATTTAAAGAAGTAACATAGCTTGTTCATAACAACCTTCGGGGTCATATGAAAGGTACAAGCTAGTCGGAGCTTCTGAAGTAGTGACATCTTGTCTAACAACTATTCGAGACTCCGGTAAGTTATCCAAAATATTTGGAGGAAATCTCTGATTTCACTAGAGATAGAGTATTCCATACACAGAAATAGGTTATTGCGTAGTCTTCGGGGCTGATGCTCGGCCTGCCTCCCAGGGAAATGTTTTCATTAAGGGTTACACCATAAATTTGCCTTATATAGTTATTGATGTGCTACGATACGCTGCCGAACTTATTTAAGATATTGGTTGCAAAATAACGGTTTACGTTGTAATGAAAAACCGAGAAGTCTACCTAAAAGATGCCTACGCATTTATGGATAAGGAGTGAATTTGGTTCACCCCACTTCCGTAAATATAGACATTTAGCATTTAGTGCTTGAAGGTAGGACTGGAAATTTTGCGTACACGTTCAGGTCATGAAATATCTTAATGCATTGAGTAAAGGTTGGTTATAAAAACACGTAAAATCAGAGAATGACGGTTATACTGTCAAACTCGGTCTGATAGAGTCTATAAATAACTACCTTCGATCTTAAAGTATTAGTACTCAAGATGTTAATAACTGATTTGTTCAGTCCACATCCAACACCGCCAGTTGGTGAGAACACTAATAAAAATTACTAAACTAGACCAGTGTATCGATCCATCCCGAACTTAGTGGGAGATGGTTTGTCCATTACCCATTGCAGGACCTTACGGTCTATAGGGTAGATTGATGACCTATAGTCCTTTGTGGGCTGTGTAGGATCCTGATCATAGAGGTTGGTTTAAAAGCCAGAACCCTGTGAATGGAGTTTGATACTCCAGTTCTTTTGAAACTCTTGTAGAACCACCTCAGTATCTCTAGCCCAGTGGGAGTAATTGGAACTATACGGAGAAGAGTCGAATGAATAGGAAAGTTTAACTTTCAATGCAAAGCCGAGTAATTTAGGAGTGATTCCCTAAAGGTAGAGAGTTAACCATACCGTGATCTCTCTTACCACTCAGCCTTGCTTGATCTCGTCAGAAAGCAGGAAATAGGGGTGATTCCCTAAGACTTCCTTGCTGAACAAAGAAATCTGAATTCATTCAGAACAGAAGTGTTTTTAACTAAGAACAAATAACGGATTCGTTACAAAGCAGAAAATAGGGGTGATTCCCTAAGACCATTTTGCGAGACTAACTATATCTTAATTTATTCAGAAAGAACCTTTGGCAGGATGCCTGCCATAGCTTATATCCTTTGAGGATTAAAGCAAACCTCTAGGTCATTTCAAAGTCATATATTTTAATATGTGGACTTGACCAGAATCTTGATAAGTCTTTCGTAGATTGGGCATCAATATTAGTAAAGTAGTATGTAGATTAGTGTTTGTGAATGGTAACACTGAAACAGTTGGAAACAACATGAAGGATGTAGGTTCTTAGATCTAAACGAGTTAGATCTACGCGCAGCGGATGGATCACGACTTATACATCACAATACATAATTAAAGGACTTAAACTACTACAAAAGGGGTTAAGAAAATCATACCAATAGTAGGAAGAGAAGCTTTGATCTTAGGATGAGAAGCCTTGATCTTCCAATGTGTTCTCCAAACGGTGGTTGGTGGACACCCTTCTTGATATGAGAACCTCCTTGATATGCTTCCAAGAAAAACTCCAAATTTTTCTCCAACCGGGGGGAGCTAAGGATCGAACTCCTTAGCCTTTTTTCTCTAGGAATTTCATGGCCCTCTCTTCACCTAGGGCTCGGGGAGAACTCTCTTTTTATAGGCAAAATCCAAGAGAGGAAACCTATACCCAATCGGATTAACAAAATAAAAGAGATAATTCTATTTATTATTATCCAATAAAAATAAGCGATAATTACAATCTTATAATAAGAAAATATAATTATCCTTATAGTTAAGAGATAAATAATAAATAAATTATTTTCTTTTATTTATCCAATTAATTATTTAACAAATAAATAACTAATTACACAATATGTCATTATCCAAGAAAACTAATTTCTTGGAAAATCCAAGACATATTGGCGCCACACTAAGCCCACCGGGCCCACAGAAAATGTCTTTTTTGTGTATTATATTATTTAGCCCAACTAAATAATATCCATGCATATCAATTAATTAGCCCAGCCAATTAATTATCACTGAGGCCCAAATAACAAGAATATCATTCCGAATTATAGAAGCCACATCGGGGACCATGGACCTATAACCAGTAGCTCCAATAATTAAGTAAAATATTCATCGAACAGAATATGCATACTTAAATTATTAATTCCGGGATTACGCCACCATAAACCCGAAACTGAACTCTACCAATTACAGATATATACTTACACTCAACCCATAGAGTAGATAAGTGTCCATTGATATAATCACTACATACGGATTAACCCTCCATAGACTGGCCATTCTGAGTGGGAAGTCTCCGTGAACCCGGCTCAGAATATTTTATCCTTATTTACCATTAACCCCCTGATGATCAATTAGTGCACATATCTGACTAGTAGCTAATTAGTCAAATGTGAACTCCCGGGATCGATCACTTTCTTAGGGCTAACAAATAAGGGATTTGTCTCTCTACTTCCCACGGGAAGGAATGGATTCCATGTACGTGAAAATCGAACTACTCACTCATCGGAGATAGTGCCAATGAGAAGTGGCTTGGAACACATATTTAAGTTGACCGTAACTAACACATCAAACACTACCCCGAGACAAGCAGCACCCTATGATCACCTCAGGATTAAGGTTGATCCATATATGATCATTTAATGATTTAATAAGATTCCTCGATTACGGAATTATATCTAGAAATCAGATTAAATTAGTCTAGTCCTATATGAATGCCATCATATATAAATGCCCCACGTAGGTACCCTCTACCGACAGTCCGGATAAGACTATCACACCCTAAGGTGTTCTGGGCGCATTATTGGTGTTTTAATCAGATACCCTAAACTCTGATTAAGTTCACCACGGACTAACAGTTTAAGCATATCTCCACTAACTCAATCCTCACGTGTGATCCATACACTGAGTTAAGTGGTTACATACAGATATACTTAGGGTTTGCAGCAGTGTATTACTTACAAGCACAAAGCAAGTAATAAGGTGAGATAAATTATGTCACCAAAAAAAATTACATAAATTGTCTTTCGGGCACTACACCTAACAATCTCCCACTTGAACGAAATGACAAGCAACGATTGTTTTTAGAGCACACCCTTTCTCATCTTATTCACAACACTCTCCCACTTGCTCTAAAAGCATATGAGACATATCCATCAATGACGTACCCTCCAAGCACTCGACTTGGTACACTGATTAGTTAGGTTGTCGACTCGAGACGATCTTTAGGATTGAAACGTTGTCGGTCCTTCGAATCAGGCGGTACTCTCTCTCAATATGCTTTTGACTTCTTGTGACTGAGAAGATCCTTCTAAGCTATCTCTTCACTGTTTTCACAATGAAGTGATATCGGCTTATCAGACCTGGAATTACTCCCATAACAAAAAGGAAATTCTAAGCACTATGAGTAAACACTGAGCCCGAGATCAACTTAATGATCATCCTTAACCTGACTACAAGTCAGAATCAGGGTAGTCAACCATATTCAAGTTTGCACCTGAATATACAAGCATATGATTCCTCGTTCTCTAAAGATACTTGAGGAGGCACTAAACCGCTATTCAATGCTCGAATCCGAGATTTGACTACTATTGTCTTGTTATAACCTGACTTGCCGTTATCCAAGAGAGACTCTATCCCATTTTCTCTTTATCCGAAGATTTGGAGAATCATTCTTGAGAGGTAGGGTAGGACTACTCTCGATGAATGTTGCATACGTATATGCATGATCATCTTATTCAATAAGATGGATGAAATAGCCAATGACTCATTCCTGTGAATTTGACCGAATTAATTTCTTAGAATATAGTCCAATTCTCTCATCCAGAGAATCTTGGCCTGTCAGTTTCCGACTTCAGATAGCACACACATGTTGTTTCCAACCGTTTTAGTGTTATCATTCATGAACACTAATACTACTACTTTGCCAATATTGATATCCAGTCTACGAAAGACTTATCAATATTCTGGTCAAGTCCCCATATTTTAAAAACATATGACTTTAAATAACCGAGAGGTTCTCTTACATCCACAAAGGACATAAGTCCCAGCAGTCAACTTGCCATTTGTTCTAACCAAGACCCTTCTGTTCCGAATGAATCCAGACTCTATTTTTCGGCAAGAAAGTCTTAGGGAATCACCCCTATTTTCTTGCTTTCTAACAAAATCTAGCAAGACTGAGTGGTGAGAGAGTTCAAGGTCTGGTTAACTCTCTACTTTTTAGGGAATCACCCCTAGACCACTCAGCTTTGCGCTGAAAGTTAAACTTTCCTATTCATTCGACTCTTTTCGGCGTAGATCCAATTGCTTCCACTGGGCCTGAGACACTCAGGTGGTTCAACAAGAGGCTGAACTGAACTGGAGTATCAAAACTCCATTTACAGGGTTAAGGCTTTCAAACGAACTTCTACGATCAGAATCCTATACAGCCTACCAAGAGCCATTGGTTATCAATCACCCCAGCAGACTGTAAAGTCCACAAAACCATAATGGGTCAACGGTTAAACCATACTCCCACTGCGTTTTAGGTGGATTGACATTCTGATCTAGTAGTATTTATCAGTGTAGTCACCAACAACCGATGTTGGACGTGGTCTGATTAAATCAGATAGTAACAACCTTTGGGTAACTGTAATCCAAGGTTTAAGGCTGCTACTTATAGATTCTATCAAAAACCTTGTGACATTTCAACTGTCAGTTTCTGATTTCAAGAATCTTATAACCAACCTTCACTCGTCACATTTAGATATTTCACGAACAGTCACAATCTGAACGTATGCGCAAAATCTCCAGTCCTACCTTCAAGCATTAAATGCTAAATGCCTACATTTAGGGAAGTGGTGTGAACCGAATTCACTCCTTATCCATAAATTCACTAGCATCTTCTAGGTAGACTTCTCGGTTTACATACTATTGTTAACCGTTATTTTGCAACCAATTATCTTAATCGAGTTTAGCAATGTATTGTAGCACATCAATAACTATATAAGGCAAGTCTATGGTTTCTTCCTCAGTGAAAATCATTCCACTTGGAGGCAGGCCGAGCATCAGTCCCAAGACTATGCGATAGCCTATTTCTGAGCAAGGAATACTCTATTCTCTGTTAAAATCAGAGACTCCTCCTCATATTCTTTCGATAAACTAAATCATGTTTCGAGTAGTTATCAGACAAAATGTCACCACTCAAAAGCTCTCATTAGCTTGTATCTTTCACTAGACCACGAAGGTCATTGTGAACAAGCTACGTTACTTCTTCAGATCTATTACCCTTTCCTAATAGAAAGGAAGCTTAGTCATCGTTCCTTTGAGACAGTGTTCCGAGACTGGGAGATAGGAATCACCCTTAGCCAGTCGTTAGGTCTTATCTCTAGGATATATGCACTAATTAATAGATTATGAAGAATCGTTTATCTTAATACGGAAACCATTTGCCTATAATAGTTTTAGATGTGGTACACATACCTATTCAGCTTTTCTTAGTGGTTCTGACTTTATCAAACAAAAGTCCGAGTCTCGGATGCGTACTACAAATGTCAAATTCACTTTCTTTGAGGAAACAATATATCGAGTTGAAAGTGAATCCATTTGTTCCAACGAATCTGAAAACAGAAAAATAAATTTTTCCGTGATATTCTAGGATCGAATCAAAAATTCATTTCCTCATACCACTCCCACTATTCTAACTGAAATTACTGCCCGTTGTTACTCTATTAATAGTTAATGCAAATCTTCCATGTTCTTCCAAAGAACTAAGCTACCGAGTCAAGTTACTCGGTTAAGAAAGTCGCTAAGGATTCATTGGTTAGTGATCCGAAATCACTTTCCTTATCCAATACTTTCTGTAATTAATTTTTCGGTTTAGCCTCAAAATTTTAGTTAAGATGATTAACACTTATAGACATTCTTTCCCATTCTCAACTTTCCTTAAAAGGAAATAGTCTTGAACTAGCAGTTCAATTGAGTAGACACTACTCGTGAACTGTGGGATGTCTAATGAAAGCGTTACCCGAGTGGGACTAATTTTCTAATAAATTAGAAAAACAACAGATAAAAGCTCCCACTAGTTTATCGGTTCCAAATACCGTCTAACTAGCGACACTTTAATTTATGATTCTCTAATTTTTCTATTAGAAAATTTCTCGTGTAGACAGTACACAAATAAAATTCACTAGAAGAATTTTATCGTCCCAATCATCTTTCAAACTAACTATGGTTGTCTCTCGTTCAACACGAGTGACAGCAGTGACATACTTATTTATGTCACTTAAGTCTTGAAGGCTCAAGAAAAATATCTCTTCTGAAAAATTAATCGCATGTAAGATCAATAAGTACAACGTTCTAGTTACTTGCCACTTTTTAACGAAGTCATTACTAGTCAATTTTACACTAGCAGTCTAGCACCCTAGAGAGATATATAAATAGTTGTAAATAAAATTGACAGAAAATAAATCCAAATCATACACTACTAATAAATTTTAGGAACAATAAACTAAGTACTTATAGTTTATCCTACCGTTCCAAGGATTTAATCTAACACCTCAGTGCCGCCTTAGGGTAGGTCAAAGAGGTTTCGATTAATATTGAAGATCAAATTGAGAATCAAACATCTCATTTGTGATCGTCAATCACCTTTCCTTTTTCAGCCAAGGTACTACCAAAAATACCCTTTATGAGTGTGACCTACTGTCTCAGATTTTTAGGTAGACCCCGAGTGTGCCGCCTTAGGGTCGGTCAGTGACCCGACGAGTACCCAAAATCCTATCCTTTCGGAGACAAAGCCTTGAATTTTGATAGCGGTGAAGGCCTTCCTTAAGGAGGCCGGTCCCAGGCCGGCACGAGGTGTCACCATTCTCTCACGTTGCTTGTGTCAACAATAGAGGCCGTGGGGTCGGCTGTCGCCTCTCCCGCTCCCACTCAATATTTTGAAAAAGTGGTGGGTTTACTGATCACGTTTTTTTGGACTTGATGTTACATTAAGGAACAATAAATCATAGGCCCAAATGTTGTCGGTTATGTGGGCTAGCCCACCCGACCTATTCGTTGGAACATATGTGACCGTCGGACGGGTCAAGACCAGGGGAGCTCCGTTGAGCCGTATTGGCTCTTCGGATGGCTCAGCCTTGCCGGACCCCCGTGCAAACGCCACACGTGGAGGGTGAAGTCGATCGAGCCGTAGCTACTGTTGACCACCCAACCGTGGTTAAACCACTTTCGAACCATGTTTGCCCGTGATTATCCAATCCTTAAACATCAAACTTTCACGTAGACACTACGGAACAAAAAAAAGTAATCTCGTCTAGGTGAGGTGGAATTCACCGAGAATCCAACACCTTTACCACGAGGTTTCGGGATTTTACTCCTTATGCTTTTGCAGAGTGGGATTCACTGAGTATCCATCACCCAACCTCGACGATTGAAAAAACCCGTGTTCCTTGGTTTTTACCCTAATTATTTTCTAATTAATATCAAACAATTAATTAAAACTAATTGCGTGTTTTATACATGCCTAACTAATTCCTCGAATTAATTTCTACATGTATGCATATGGAGGGGAATTCATGATATGATGCATGTCATGGCAATTTTCCGGTTCTACACATACAATCTAAACATGTATTCTAGTGCGGAAAATAAACACCGAGTTGGACCGTTGGGACCCCCGTATCTAATCTATTTGAAAATAAATAACCAAAACCCTAATTAGGGTTTACTATTTTCTAACAAAATCTGTACCTGTTCAAACTCTTCGATGATCAGGAAACCAAACGAACTCGGATCGCAACGAAACTTTGCAGATCTGTTCTTCACTCCTCGGGCTTGAATATGGACGGTTGGATCGCAGTTTTGACTTGTCAATTTTCTCCAGTGAGCCGCCCAACTTGCTGCTGAATGTCTCTTGCAAAGAAGCACATCGATGACTTCCCGAGGCCGATCGTGAATCGAGATGAAACCCGGTCAACCTGAAATTCTTATGCCTCATCAATGAGTCCACGTTATCAATCTGACCGTCGGATTTAGTGAGATGTACTTAAAATTAACTTAGTCCGTAGCGTTTATTAATCTGAGTATGGGTCTCAAGATTAATTTGCTAATAATGCGCCCAGAACACTTTAGGTGTGACAGTCTTATCCGGACTGTCGGGACTAGGGTACCTAGTGGGGCATTTAGATATAATGATAATCATATAGGGCTGGACCGATTTGATTTGAGTTCTCGATATAATACCATTCGAGAAGTATTATAATCACAAGATGATCATATATGGATTAATCTCAATCCTGAGGTGATCACAGACAACTGCTTAGACTATGGCAGGGTTTGATGTGTTAGTAAGGATCACTTCGCAGTATGTGGTCCAACACTTCTCGTTGGCTCTATTCTGGGATGAGTGAGTAGTCTGTGCGATCACAGATATGGAATCCATTCCTTCCCTCGGGAAGTAGACAGACAGTTCCTTTATTTGTTAATCCTAGAAATTGATCGATGGCGCCAGTTCATATTATATTAGTTATGAACTAATTCATCACTAAGGGGTTAATGGTAAATAAGGATAAGATGTTTCGAGAAGGGTTTACAGAGATATCCCGAATCGAAACGAACAGTCTATGGAGGATTTATCCGTATGTAATGATTATCTTAGTGGACGCTTATCAACTCATAGTTGAGTAAAATAGCTTAGAATTTTTGGCTATTTTACCAAGGGTTTGAATTTTAGGAAAACTTTGGATTTTTCTAAGGTAGCATATTGAGGAGGTCCGGCGGCTTGAAACACCATCCACCTGGTGGTGCTTGGAGACACACGTTGGAAGACTTTGGCTTCTCAACTTGGCTCTTATCTAGCTTGGAATGATCTTTTGTTCTTGGCGTTCTTGCACCATAAAAAGGTTGGTAATCTAAAACCCCTCGTAGGTTTAGATCTATTATATTTATGTATTTTGGTTGACTAGATCTAGATCTTGTACTTTCCGCTGTGTAATCGGGTGGATCTTTGATCCATCAGGCGATATTACATCCTACAGATTTATTGACACATTTGTGTGGGAGAGTAATCACGCCGTGGTGTAAGCACGGACCAATAGCAATCTGACTAGGTCTATCGTAGCAGAGTACTGGCGAGTCAAGGTCGAATCCCACAGAGACTTGTAAGTTACGTTTAATTCATATTGAGTGTCAAAATTACAGTCTACGACCAACTATGAAGCATAAAAGTAAAAAATGGTGCCAATCAACACACAAGATTATGCAATTTCAATAAAAGCACATAATAGTTTCTAATGCATTAGTCTAATTATGAGTTATTAGTTATTCCCCCCAATATATGAACTGATCTATTCCGTTGTGAATTTTAAATCTTTAACAACTACGGATGCTAATCTCTAATATTACGCTACTTCCATTGAAAGGACAGTAGGTGATTATGTGCAATTAACCTCCTTCGTTGGTTGTATTAATTCACATGCAATAAGAATTAGGACTAGCCGGCTCAAGACCGAAGACCTCCCTAAGTAGCTATCGTGGATTGACTTGCATGTTCCTAAGGATCGAGCAAGACGATGTCCGAGCTAACACTTCACTTTATCATCCTTCAAGTTAATTTACGATGACATGCAAATAGTTCATCAGGCTATGTAAATTAAACATGCCGATCAGACGTAACTGGCACCGATTATCATGAATTAGGATTTACTAGTTATTCAGATCTAGCGATAAAGACCATTGTAGATCTAAAGAGTGCAACCACTATTTCATGATTTCTTCACCAACGATTCAGATCTATACATATATGGGGAAAAACAAACTAAATACTACGAAGTAGAACTAATAATAATAGTCAAAGCATACTAATCACCACAAAAGAACGACAAATTTTCATACAGAGAAAGCCAAAAAACCATACCCTCGAAGACGAGCATAGGTCTTCCTTAGATCTCCCCCTAAGAGGCAAATCCGTTAGATCCGAGACGGGAACTTTTATTGCATAATATTTCTTGAGTGAAAATTGTACTGTACACACACGATTTTTAGTTTTGATGCCTCTTATTTATAGTATTATAACCGACTTAGCCTAGAAACTACCTCTCATCCAAGAAAATACGTTTTTCGAAGTCTCTATAATTCTCGTGACTGCGGCAAGGCCTCACGCAACTACGGGGGTATTTTCATCCTTTCTCTTCTTCCGACTTATCTGAAGGTTCTGGAACATCCTAGGCCCAACTATTCATCCAATTAGGTTCATAAATTGTCCAAACACTCAGGCCAATTCTCGATACATGAAAATAATAAAATAATACACAAAATAATATCGAATCGGGGAATATAAATGGTAAATGCAAATTACTCAACTTATGAATCAAACATATGACATTCACTTCAAATGGTTCAATAAACAGCTGAAAACAAATACTTTTTGCTTAGAATTGGTGAAATGTTGATGCCGTAAAGTGTATCATTTTGAGTGTCATCAACTACCCCCCCCCCACTAGCCTTCTGCTTGTCCTCAGGCAGGCAATCAAGGTGGAATGTATCTCCAAGAGTAATCTCCATTAACTACCATATAGTCAATAAGGATTTCAGACAGAAAATGTATCATGTAGTAGTCCATAAGCTTCCCATTAATCAGTACTCACAAATGCATCAATGTGTCGTGTGATAAATCTTTTGTGATAGTGAATTCGTGAAAAGAATGAAGTTATAGTGACCTCTATTGACTTTCTAGTGTGCACACTCGCTTTTCATGCTTTTCGACTTAGGCAAACAACATGAACCTTAATATGGCCGGTTGGACTTTGGGACATAGTACTACTCAAAGGTCCTCGTTTGTTTTTATTTATATACGAGGGTTGTGCATCTTACGCTCTGAGTTTGCTTTTCTCACTTCCTTTCTTATATTTTCTCATTTTTTTCTATTTTGAATTTTTTTTCTTTTCCTTTGGTAGATTTACTCACTTTTTTTCTCTTATCTCTCGCAGGCCCGTTATGTCTTGTTTTACCATGGTTGCATCATGATTTTTACCATCATCTTACAACAATTGGTTAAAGTATATCCACCAATAAGTATTGAGTCTTGGTCTAAGTTAACTCTTCATCTCATCCAAATACTTCTCACTTAGATCATGTGCTCAAAAAATTTAATGCAAATGAAAAACTATCAATTAAAAAGTCACTACATCATGCATCATAGCACATGCTTAAACTTTCATACTAAACCGAATATGCTATAATTAACTTCAAATTATTCTTGGGCTCCTTTTCTACCGATTCCTTACTCAAGACGTGCAATGGACAAGCTAAAAATAGTGTTTAAAATTTTCAAAAATTATCCCCTTTTCAATTACAAGCTAAGACCATCTCCTACCCCCCACTAGTGTAGACATTGTCCCCAATGACCATAATGACGTTAAAAATTGAAGGTACTTAGCTATGGAATTTGCTGTCCAAGTGTCTCATTGAATCGTGGAACATGACTGTCGTCAATTGGTCCCTAGTTGCTCCATCATCATACATCACAAATGCTCCAAAAACATTGAGTAACATGAGAAGGGCAATAAGAAAATAAGGTGGCGGTTGTTGGACATATTTTAGTTTTAATGATGAGTGCCAGACTAGCTGTTATAGGGCAAAGGCAAAAAGATGTCTAGAATGAAGGTATAGGTTTACTAAAGTTTTATCTTTTCATAGGTTTGATCAAACAAGCACTGTAAAGAGGTCAGCTAATTTGTTCAGCAGACCGGTCTAGGCTAGGTGATCAGTAGAGTGTCTGGGACCTGCTGAAGAATGAAGGATGAGGGTTCAATCTCAGTAATGAAGGCTAAGAGTTCAAACTTAGTTGTGAAGATTTAAAAGCCAATGATATTGGATCAGAATTCAGGTATGTCCGTGATGGCCAAACTGATCACATATACTTTGTATAGGTCTAGGTTCCATACAATGTAATGTGATGATTGGGACTTAGTTATACTTAAAATGATGCACTCTAACTTCATAATTAAATGTTAGATGAGAAGGAGTCAGTTGAGTGTTCATCAAGAACACAATAGACTAAAAGTCAGCTGACCAAATATATACATCAGCAGACTTTTGAACCAGACATCTGCTAAGTATATACTTATCAGATTAATCCATTTCAAATGGATAAGGATGAATATCAAGCACTGGATTAGTCAGTTAATCAATGGTGGAGATTGATGGAATGTTGTAAAAGATTCAGAGCCAAATCAAGATGGAAACAAACCATTGGTTCACAGTCATTCTGCCAAAAGGACACTGACACATACAGGAGTACAACAGAAGGAATTTCAGGGAATAATCAAAATATCCTATAACGGTCAGATTTGAAATTCAAAATTCAAGCATAGGATTTTCACCTATAAATAGAGGACCCCCTGGAATCAAATCATATTCCGAACTTAATAACAATTAGAAGCATTACACCCTACTGAACTAAGCATTCATACTGATCTAGATAACTCTTCAAGTGTTATTGCATTGAAGGATCATCTAGTACACTTGGAGATCTTAAGCTACTGATCTTATCATCCTGATCAAAAGCTTGCTGAAGTTGAATCACATTCTTGATCCAACACCATATTTTTAAGAAGAACCTGAAGACCGAGAAGCACTGCTAAGTGTCAAGAACTGTTGTTTTTGTGGTGGAGCTGGTGAAGAGGCAATCCTACTCTTCATGGACCAGTGGAGTACTTAAGAGCTGCAATCCTACCTGTTCTTAGTATTCAGTTAGTGATGCCATAGTTATTGGTCAAGGACAAACAGTTTAGGGACTTTTGTAAAAGCAACCCCAAAAGACTCTAGTGAATTTCCTCCAATATCACATGAGAAGAGTGGAGTGAAAGGATTACATCACCTGGAACCACTATAAAATTTGCCTTACTTTACATTACTGCACTAATTTCTGCATTTTATTTTATTGCATGTTATCCATATCAACAAGCTGAACTTGGTACTGAATCTACACACCTTTCACTACTATGTATCTAATACTTAGTATCATATTTTAAACAACAAGTATAAAGGCTTAATCTATATATATTCTGCTGTAATAGATTCACTAGACTTAATAGTCAGTAGACTATTAACCCTGCTGAGTTTGCCTTAACTGTGAAAATATTTTAAGTGTTAAGTTTATTCACCCCCACTCTCAACTTAACCAAAGCCTTTTCAAGGGACCAACAATTGGTATCAGATCAGAGCTCTTGTTCTAAAGTAATCCTATTTGTTGTGATTATGAAAATACTTTGAAAACTTTTTCTAATTTCAATTTTCAAAAGCTTTTGGATCATGGATAACAAACAGTACGCTAGAACCATGTTGATGTACCCTCTAGATCATTTTGATGGATACAAGCATCGTATGCAGGCTTATCTAGCTGCTACACATGATGAAATGATGGATGTGCTAATTGATGGACCACTTGAAATCACCAAAGTCATTATTGTGGATGGCGCAAATCAAGTAATTCTTAAAGTAAAGATAGAATAAGACTGCTATTGATAGAAAAAGAGGAAATCTGAACAACATTGCAATTGATATCATTTACAGATGCTTGGACAGCAATATGAATATGAAAGTGAAAGATTGAAAGACTGCCAAAGAATTGTAGGAGAAATTGCAACGGATCTATGAAGGCACTGATGCTATCAAGAAGAATAAGATTACTGTGGCCAAACAGAAATTCCGAGAAATCAAAATGAAGTCCACTGAAACCATTGAACAAAGGGAATCAAGATTCAATGCTATTCTGGATGAACTCACCCATCAAAATGTTGTATACACCAAAGAAGAGATCAACACCAAAATTTGAAAGCTTTACCACCTAAAGAAATCTGGAAAATTAAAGTCACTGCAATGGTAGAATCCAGGAGACATCACGAGGAGGATACTTTCAAGTTATTCTCAGATCTCAAAGCTTAAGAATTTAGTGAAGATTTCATTGCAAGTGCTGAAAATGATGTCCTAAAAACCACAGCACTGGCTGCTACACATGATGATGAACTTAATGATATGCAAGAAAAAATAGCATTGATGACCAAAAGAATAAGGATGATGAAGCCTCGAAGAGAATCTCCAAAAAGCTATGGCAAGAAAGCAAGTGAGAAAAAGGAGGAAACAATGAAGGATCGTGATTATCTATACTTCAATTGCAAGAAACCTGGACATTTCAAACCTGACTATCCTAAATTTAAACAGAAAAAGGATCCTGACTACTTATGCTTTAATTGCAAAAAGCCTGGACGCTTTAGACCTGACTGTCCAGACCTGCTAAGACAAAAAGGTCAGCAGAGAAGACTTGCTAAGAAAGCATTAGTTGCTGGTGATGAATCTGGCTATGAAGTGAAGTCTGAAAAGGGAAAGGAGTTAGATGACACAGCTCTTGTGGCACACATGGATGACACATAGGAGGTATACAAAACTATATCTAATAACACTCATGCTGAAAGTGAATATGAATCTACTAGTGGTTTCAATCCTAAAAATTCTTACATGGAAGAGCTTATAGATGCCCTCATTAATCAACTGAGGATAATAGAATCTAGTTATGAGATTGTGAAAGTAGAAAGAGAAACACTTCAAGCTGAAATTCGAAGATTGCATGCTGAATTAAGAATTCTCAAAGGCAAGGAAATTGATTATGAACAGAATCAGCATAAGCCTGCTGCACCAACAGTAGCAACTGAATCTATGGCACAATCAAGTTCCACAAATGTATTCAAATCCGGGAAGCCTTATGTTGATAGAACATGCCTTGGATTTGACCCTCAATAACCTTCAAAGGATGGATCAAGTAAGACTGCTAAACCTAGTACCAAAATTTGTCCTAAGTTTGTAGCTGCACAAGATCCAACACTCCAGAAGGTTATGGAAGCAGTAAAACGTACTGAGAATGCTTCAAAGAAGCAAAATCAGAAGTCAAAGAGGACAGCAGTACCTAACAACAAAGGTAAATCCAAAGGTAGGTCTGTTGGACCGTTTAGACTTGTTGATAACATATCTACTACAAGATCCATTGGACCACAGAAAGCTAATCCTAGACCAGCAAAGAACATAAATATCCCAAGAACAATAATGTTAAACCTAAGAATGATAATAATTCAAGGGATACTTATCTTAGGGGGAAAGGCAGATTGTTCGCTACTGATGAAGATTGGGATATTCCTGCCCCTGCTGTTAGAAACAAGAAGTTTAACCATAGTGCTAAGGCTATACCTCAACAGTGGAATCAGGCAAGGACTCAACATAGACCACAATACAGGGCTGTTCCTAACAGACAACAACCTTATGGTTATGCTAATGCATCTAAAAACAGATATCACTTTAAACAACCAAAATGTACCAAAAGGCCAGAAACCATATATGAATGCTACACAATCTAATACTAGATTCTATGGAAATTTGGCATATATATATGTACAAAAGTGCAACACTTTTCAATGATGATGTTATAGAAATTTGCCAAGGGTTGTGCTTACCACTGACCACCATAGACCCAAACAGGTTTGGGTACCTAAAACGCGTTAAATTTGTTTTGTAGGGTGTCTGGTACTTTGATAATGGATGTTCCATACACATGACAAAAAGCAAACACTTCTTGGTGGATTTTGTTGCCAATGATGGACCAAAAGTTTACTTTGGAAACAAGGATAAACCTAGTTACACAAGAGGATATTGCATACTAGTGAAGAATGGTCATACAATCAAGAATTTTGCATATGTTGAAGGGCTAGACTACAACCAGCTGAGCACCAGTCAGTTTTGTGACATGGGATATAGAGTCACTTTGACAAAGAACACTACATTGGCTTAAGTGAAATGGCACATGAAGTTGTACTTGCTGGAAGAAGACAACAAAATATGTACATTGTAGACTGCACATCTGCTGTACCAGAAACCTATTTAATTGTGCATACAAAATCAGAACTCAATTAGTTATGGCATAAGAAGTTGAATCATCTAAACTTAGATGATATCAATCAGTTAGTGAAGAAGAAGTTGGTGATAGGACTGCCTGAGATCACATACAAGAAGTGAAATACTTGTAAACAAGGACATCAGACTAAAGCAAGTTTCAAGTCTAAGTCTCAAAAATCAACTAAAAGAGTTTTGGAGCTGATGCATATAGATCTTTTTGGACCAGTAATACGAACAAGTATAACTGGAAAGAAGTACACTCTAGTAGTTGTGGATGATTATTCGAAATACAATTGGGTAATCATTATGAACAAGAAAAGTGAAACACTTCAAAAGATGCTTGAACTTTTGAAGAGGTTAAAGAATGATAAAAGTGTAACAGTAGTAAAGATCAGATCAGATAAGGGTACTGAATTCCTAAACAAAGTCACTAGAGAATTATGTGAACAGAATTGTGTGCTATATCAACTAGCAGCCACTGTGTTGGTCCCTTGAAATGGCATTGGTTAAGTTTAGAAGGGAGGAATAAACTTAACACTTAAAAGTTTTTGGAGTTGACAAACTCAGCAGGGTCAATTGTCTACTGACCTTCAGCAGTCTGTTGACTTTTGAAACTATTGAATTTGTTGCAGCGGAATATATTAGATTAAGCCTTGTTACTTGTTGTTTAAAGATGATACTAAGTATTAGATACTCAGTAGTGTAAGTGTGTGTGATTCCAGTAGCTAGTTCAGCAGGTCGATATGATAACCATGCAAATAAAGTAAAGTGCAGAAAGTGAATGCAGTAAAGTAAAGTAGGCAAGTTTTATAGTGGTTCCAGGTGGTGTAATCATGTCAGTCCACTCTTCTCATGTGATGTTGAAGGAAAATCACTAGAGTATTTTGAGGTAGTTGTTACAAAAGTCCCTAAACTGTTTGTCCTTGATCAATGACTATGGCTTCACAATCTAAACACTAGAAACATGTAGGATTGCTGCTCATAAGTATTCCACTGGTCCTTGAAGGGTAGGATTGCCTATTCACTAGCTCCACCACAAAACAACAGTCCCGGACACTCCTAAAGTGCTTCTCTGTATTCAGGTAACTTCTTGAAAAAGAAGGGGTTGAATCAAGTAAGTGATTCACGTTCAGTAAGCTTTGATCAGGATGAAAAGATCAGCAGCTTGTAGTCTTCAAGTGTGTATATTGGATAGAATTGATTGCAGAAACACTTGAAGAAAATTCTTGATCAGTATGAAAGTTTAGTTCAGCATGGTATAATGCTCTTGATTGCTTGTTAGTTCTTTGTTTAATTTGTTTCCAGAGGTCTTATATTTATAGGTGAAAATCATATGTTTGAATTTGAATTTCAAATCTAACCGTTATAGGATTTTCTGATTATTCCCTAAAATTCCCTCTGCTGTACATTCCTGACTGTGTTGGTGCCCTTCTGACTAACAATCTGTCAACCAATGATTTAATTCCATTTAGATTTGGCTCTGAAATCCTTACAACGTCCCTTTCATCCTAGCCATTGATTGACTGATTAATCCAATGCTTGTAATTCATCCTTATCCATTTAATCTTCAGAAAAAGTTGGATTAATTCGATTTTTCCATTCAACAGACACCTGTTGTATACGTCTGCTAATGTCCACATATGGTCAGCTAACTTTTAGTCATCTGTGTTCTATAAACACCTCAGCTAACTGCTTCTCATCTAACTTTTAGTTATGAAGTTAGAGTACACCTTTTTTTTATCATAACTAAGTTCCAATCATCACTTTACTTTTTATGGAGCTTAGACCTTGAACACAAGGTATATGTGATCAGTTTAGGCCGTCACAGACTTACCTAAATTTTGATCCCATATCCTTGAATTTTTATACTATGTTTGATCCCTTAGCCTTCACAAGTGAGTTTGAACCCTCGGCCTTCAACCATCAGCAGGTCTTAGACACTCTACTGACCTAAATAGGTCTGCTGATCAAGTCAGTTGACCTCGTTACAGTGCTTGTTTGATCAAACCTATACAAAGATCACACTCTAATAAACCTATACATTCAGGGGTCTGCTGGTACATAAAGCATAATTGCTCTTTATACAACATAGTTTTGTCCAACTGATAATACAAGATGAAGTATAATACCAATGACTGATCTAGCAAGTGAGCTCACCCAGCAGGGCAAAGACCAATCCCCTTGGCAACTTCATTTGCTCAATTGTCCAAACTATATGAGCACTTAGGAATTGTTGATTCCAATGACTAATCAGCCAAGTGAGCACATCCAGCAGGGGAAAGACCAACCCCCATGGTGAATTCCAATGCTTTGCTGACCTAGCAGGTCAGTTAACCTTGATGATGCAAAGTTCAGTTCCTAACTTAGCAAATCTGTCTTTATCCAGAGGTTTTGTAAAGATATCAGCAAATTGAGCTTTAGTATTTATATAGAGAACCACCACATCTTTCTTTTCCACATGATCTCTTATAAAATGATGTCTTACATCAATGTGTTTGTTCCTTGAGTGCAAAATGGGATTTTCTATGATCGCTATTGCACTTGTATTGTCACACATTATGGGAATTTCTCTTTGTTCAATCCCATAATCCCTTAATTGTTGTCTTAACCGTAGAACTTGTGCATGGAAACTTCCAGCAGCAATATATTCTGCTTCAGCAGTGGAAGTTGATATAGAATTCTGCTTCTTGCTGAACTAGGAAACAAGTCTATTTCCCATCAACTGACATGTTCCTGTTGTACTTTTTCTATCAATCTTACATCCAACATAATCAGAATCAGAACAAGATACATCTTTGAAGCTTCCATCTTTTGAATACTATATCCCTACTCCCAAGGATTCTTTTAGATACTTGTGAATCCTTTTTACTGCAGCTAAGTGACTTTCCTTAGCTTTCGATTGAAATATTGCACAAACACCTACTACAAACGATATATCAGGTCTGCTGGCTGTGAGATACAACAGTCTTCCTATCATCCTTCTGTATAATTTCTGTTCAACATCTTTACCTTCTTTATTTTCATCCAACCTAATGCTTGTACCCATAAGAGTTGATACTTTGGTGCTATTTTCCATACCAAACTTCTTCAGTAGCTCCTTGGTGTATTTTGTTTGATGAATGAAGATTTCATCCTCCATTTGCTTGACTTGTAGTCCTAAAAAGTAGTTCATTTCTGACATAACATTTCATTTTAAGAACCAAATATTATGTCATCCACATAAATCTGCAACTGTAGGGTGTTGTTTCCCTCATTGATTCTAAAAAGAATTTTATCAATGGTTCCTTTGGTAAAACCATTGTTCACCAAGAATTGAGATAAAGTCTCATACCAAGCTCTTGGTGCTTGTTTTAGTCCATAAAGTGCCTTGTTGAGTCTGTACACTTTAACTTTTTGATCTTTAGCTTCAAAACCATGAGGTTGCTGAACATAAACATCTTCTTCCAGAATTCCATTTAGAAATGCACTTTTGACATCCATCTGGTATACTTTGAAGTTTTTGTGTGCATCATATGCCAAAAACAGTCTAATAGCTTCCAATATTGCAACTAAGGCACATGTCTCATCAAAGTCAATTCCTTCAGCTTGTGAGTAGCCCTTTGCCACTAATCTTGCCTTGTTTTTAACAATGGTACCAGATTCATCCAACTTATTTCTGTAAACCTATTTTGTACCAATGATAACTGCATGATCAGGCCTCTCCACTAGTGTCCACACTTGATTTCTTTCAAACTCATTGTGTTCTTCTTGCACAGCAATTATCCAATCAGGATCATCAATTGCGTCTTCAACAACTTTAGGTTCTAGCTGAGATAGAAAACATGTAAACCGGTTTCTAGTTGTCTTCTAGTCCTTACACCTTGCTGTACATCACCTATTACTTGTTCAGCAGGGTGATCCTTCAACCATTGTAAATCATTGTTTGCTTGATTCACAGGAACCTAATCTTCAGTAGGGTCTGCTGTTGGTCCAGTAGGGGGATCAGCAGATCCTTGAGCTATGTCATTTGTTGTATCAGTAGTATTACTAGTAGGTCCTTCACCAAGAGCATCTTCATTTCCAGAATCAGAAACATTTAAATCACTTATCTTCTTTAGAACATCCATATGCTCAGGTCCATGATTTCTTGATGTATAATAGGTTCAAGAACATCTTCATCCTCCATTCTAGTCAACTTTGGTTAATCAATCACAACATGTATGTATTGTTCATGTTTTAGTGTCCTTTTGTTCAGCACTCTAAAATCCTTGCTGATTGAATAGTATCCCAAGAAGATTCCTTCATCTGATTTTTGTTGAAAGGTCTTCAGTTGCTCCTTATGATTTAAGATAAAACACTTACTCCCAAATGGATAGAAGTAGGATATGTTAGGCTTTCTTCCATTACAAACCTCATAAGGTGTCTTCATCAGCTTTTTGTTCTTTGAAGTTCTATTCTGTGTATAGCATCATGTATTGATTGCTTCAGCCCAATACCTCTCAGGTAACTTATCTTCAAATATCATAGTTCTTCCTGCTTCCTTCAAAACCGTGTTTTTTCTTTCAGCAACCCATTCTACTGAGGTGTTCCAGCAACTGCTAATTGATGCAGCACACCATTTTGTTCACATTATTATATTATTACTTTGTTTAGGAACTCAGTATCCTTGTCTGATCTGATTTTTACTACCATCAAACTTTTCTCATTTCGTAGTCTCTTCAAAAGTTTAGGCATCTTTAGAAGTGTCTCACTTTTCTTGTTCATAAAGATTACCCAAGTGTATCTTGAATAATCATCCACAACTACTAGAGTGTATTTCTTACCAGTTATACTTGTTGGTATTACTTGTCCAAAAAGATCCATGTGCATCAGCTCCAAGACTCTCTTGGTTGATTGTTGAGTTTTTGACTTGAAACTTGAATTTGTTTGCTTTCCATGCTGACAGCCATCACATATTCCATATTTCTTATATGTGATTTTAGGTAGACCTAACCAGCTTTTCTTTACCAATTGATTAATATTATCAAAGCTTAGATGATTCAACTTCTTGTGCCACAACCAGTTGAGTTCAGATTTTGTGTGTACTATAAGGCAAGTTTCTCGTACAGTAGTGCTCCAGTCAACAACATACATGTTTTGTTGTCTTCTTCCGGCAAGTACACTTGTTGCCCCATCTCACTTATTAAAATGCAGTGATCTTTTTCAAAATTGACTTGATAACCCATATCACAGAATTGACTATTACTCAGCAGGTTGTAGTCTAGTCCTTCAACATATGCAACATTCTTGATTGTTAAACCATTCTTCACTAAGAATCCATATCCTCAAGTGTATCCAAGAGTGTCCTTATTTCCAAAGTAGATTTTTGGTCCGTCATTTACAACAAATCCACCAAAAAATGCTTGCTCTTGGTCATAAGTCGGGAACATCCACTTTCAAAGTACCAGACACCATATGTTAGGAACATTTTATTATGTTTTGATGATGGCCATACTAGCTGTTATAACAAGCCTGAAATAAGTTAGAATTCTCTGTATAAGTCTTTACTTAGAGTTTGACATGTTGTATAAGTTGAGTCAGACAAGTATTGTACTAGTTGGTAGGATGGCAAAGTGAAAACAGACATTCGGCAGAGTGAAGCCAACCAAGCACCGGCGAGAGATACATAGAAGGGATTATGATCGACTTATAACCAAGGAAGTACGTGATGACCTTGGATAAGTCTAAGTTATGTTTCAAGTGATGAAACTCAATATTCCAATATGGTGTACACGATCTCACCCAAATCAAGGATCGGTGAAGTATAAAGATTCTCCACGAAACTAAAACAAAGAAGAAAACGAGTGAATCGGTGAGTACACGACCGTCGGCAAAGAGAAAACAAAACGGCGAAGAAAGAACTAACGGCTAAGTCGAAGGCTCACTCCACCATTCTACGGACGGTGAAGAGACACTTACAAGATCGATTTAATATACATTGAAGATTCGACGAGATCATGCATTAAATGCACAATCATTAGAGGATCAATCAAGGACGGATTTTTCGCTATACATTTGAAAGAAGAATCCGATCAACGAAATCAAGGAGAATACAATTAAGGGGGAATCAAGAATAAAATCAAGGATTATTCCCTCATTAATATAGCCAACGGACGGAATTTCAAAATCAAGGCTATTCAAGGCTATAAATAGAAGGCATTGACGAGAAAAAGAAGATAACGATTAAAAAAAAGAAAGCGAAACTCTGTCAATTAGAAAAGCCTTCTCTACGAACTTACAAGGATACATCTAGTGATCAACTCAAATATCGAACTACAAAGTCATATTCGAATTGAGATTGATCAAGCAAGTGCGTGAATCACATTCACATCAAACCGAAAGCAAGCGAATCGAGAGGCAATGCGAGAAGGAGTTGAAAGCTGTGATAGTTGTTGAAGGATTTTGATCTCAAGGAGCAGCAAAAGGAAAGGCGAATCATCGAAGGCATTGCGATCAAGGAGTGATAGTCTTGTAGATTGTGAAGCTTGGGAAGCCAAGGACAATCATCTTGTTGTATACGTGGAAACAATAGTGAATTCCTCCGATCATCACGGGAGAAGAGTGGATTAAGGGATTACACCACCACGAACCACTATAAGCCTTGTGTCAATTTAATTTACGCAATCTACTTTACTGACACTTATTTAATTTGCCTACATCATAACACATATACGTGATTGTCTAAAGCGATTTGAAAACAACATAGTAAGAAGGGACTTATCCATTTGCTCAAAAGCTTTTAAAACACAAGAAAAGTTTTTGAAACTCCACTATAGTCATTCACCCCCCCCCCTCGACTATAGTTTCACCCTTCTACGGGACCAACAATTGGTATCGGAGCAGTGTTCCTAGTATCAGAACATGTTCATATCTAATTTCTGGTAACAAGGAGATCACATATTTTCAAAGTAGTTTTCAAATCTGAAGTTTTTCATTCACTTCCATTTTTATCTTCAATTGCACTGATGGATTCCTCAAACTTCTTGTCAAAAGTACCTATTTTCAATGTTAATAATTTTGATGAATATAAAATAAGAATGTTATCTCATCTTGCAGCAACTCATAAGGAGATGCTGGATGTAATCAATTACGGCCCAATCATGATCACTACTTGTGGTAGGCACGGGAGCGAGATCAAGGAAAGGAGATAGACAAACCCAAGAAAGATTGGACCAAAGATGACGGGAGAAGAGCAAACCTAGACTTTGTAGCAAAAGATATGATCTTAAAGACTACTAGACAAGCAACATGTTCATGAGAATCAAAAGCGCAAAATAGAAAAGGAGATGTGGGACAAACTATCATTGATAAATGAAGGATGCGAAGCGATCAAAGAAAACAAATTATCTGTTGCAAAACGAGATATTTGAGAACTTTAAAATGAAGCGGTGAATCCATTGATCAAATGGACAACGGATTCTCAAGCATCATCGGTGAAGCTGCAATGCTTGGACACACATATCCACAAAAAGAAGTATGCTTGAAGATCTTGAGAGGACTACACGAAAGATGGAAGATCATAACATCGGTAATCGAGAGGAACAACAAATCTTGCAAGCAACGACACTCGACACGATGTCCCAATTGAAAGCTCATGAATTCGAATTGAACGGTGAGGATGGTGGTCGGCGAGAGACACACAAAATTACGTGCATTAGTGCACCCCAAGCAAAGTAACTTTGCCGAATGCATCGACAAAGAGACACAAGAACTAAAAAAGAACGGTAGCTTTATTAGTTAAACGTTTTGACGGGTTTAAAAAGAAGCCATTCAAGGGAAATTCAACATCAAACAAAAAGTCAAGCTCAAACAGAGACATGAAGAAGAAAGATGATGAATACGGATGCTTCAATTTGCAATAAGAGAGGTCACTTCAAGGTGATTGTCTGAAGAAAATGACAAAGATGATGAAAAGAAGAAATTCAAAGCATACGAAAGAGAAAGGGCAAGAAGGCACTTAAGGCGAGAATCCGGCGGTGAAAAGCATGAAGAATCATCGACAATGACTCGGATGATAGTGATGAAGAAGACGACTCGAGAAAATGAAAAGGCATACCTATGCCTCATGACCAAAGAATTGGATGAAGACAAAAGTGATAGTTCGACAACGAGGAAACAAGCCTATGTTTAATGGCTAAAGAATCGAGATGGCGAGGTAACATCTAGTTCTGTTCTTCATCTAATGCATTCACATCTAACAACTTGCACAATCCTCTAGTCTTCCATTAGATACGACGGACCTAGTCCAAAATCTCATGACTAAATTTGATGAAATTGAAAAGAATCATGAAATTCGGAAAAGGAATGCAAGGATCTAAGAAAAGAGAATAAGAGGTTAAAGAAAGAGCTGGATAAAACAAGAGTGAATTAACTAGTAAGGAGACCTACTTAAATGATCAACAAAAAGCGAGATGACCATACATACGTTACCAACGAATCGATTAAGAAGAACTCCTCACCGATAAAGGTAATCTTTGCACCACTAAAAGCACCGGCTTACAAACCCTCAAAAAGGTTTGGATCCGGATCGGTCTTGGCTATAACGATCGGGATGAACGTAGGGATAATAGTCAACACAATTCTAAATTGAGGACCACTAATGGACCAAAATTTAGAAAGGGACGAACCATGTCTCCAACGGATCATCTGTTCTAGTGAAGTCAAAACCCACTTTGTAGTGAAACGACGAGACTAAATCCTCATTCCAATCATACAAAAACAACGGCCATACGAAAGGTAAAGGCGGACTTTTTCCCTCAGAGGATGATTGGAATATCACACCTCCAAAATACAAGAGGAAACCATTCCACAAAATGCATCATGTGATTAAGAAAAATCAATATAGCTATGTTCCTAGACACATGAAGCAAGAAAGGTTTCCTATTGCATATTGGAAAGTGAAGAAGGATATAAATGCACCAAAAGGTGGAAAAAAGTATCATAATACCTTCTGTAAAAATATTAGAAGCTATTCTGCCATGCCTTATACATATGAAGTTGATGACTTCAATTATCCAAAGAGAAGACCTTTTGGATACATACTTGGTATGGGAGGCATGATTGCTAAAAGATATGGACCCAAACAGTGTTGGGTACCCAAACTTAATTAATCTGTTTTGTAGGATGTACGGTACATAGACAGTGGATGTTCCGGACACATGACGGAAACAAGAAATGGGTCAACGATTTTAAAGCTTTTGATGGACCCAAAGTCACATTTGGAGGAAAAGAAAACCCTGGCAAGATTAAGGGGGAAGGCACAATACTCAAAAACAATCGAATGATTCAAAATGTGGCATATGTCAAGGGACTTAACTTCAATCTGATAAGTATCAGTCAATTCTGTGACAAAGGCTACAATGTGCACTTCAACAAAGAAGGATGCAAAGTGATTCACGAGTCAAACAAACACGGTGGTTCTTGCGGGTAGAAGACAAGACAACATGTATGTGGTGGGTGGAGAACGACCAAGGCGAGAAACATGTCTACTTGTCAAGAATAAACAATCAACAAATTTGGATTTGGCACGAGAAGATTAAATCACACTGAATTTCAAGACCATCAACAAACTATCAAAAAGCAAGTTAGTTGAAGGCTGCCCGAGAGATCACATTCAAGAAAGAGAGTCTATGTGATGCTTGTCGAAAGGAAAACAAATAAAAAGCTCATTCAAATCAAAGCCTCATCAATCTACAACAAGAGTTCTACATCTACGCACATGGACTGTTTGGACCGGTCACTCCGAGTAAGTGTGAGTGGTAAGAAATATACTCTTGTAGTGGTGGATGACTTCTCAAAATACACACTGGACCATCTTCATGAACAAGAAGAAAGAAACACTCAAGAAGCTACCGGACTTGCGAGAAGACTCGAGAATGAAAAAGAGCTAAAAATTATCAAAATCGGATCGGATAGAGCCTTTGAATTTCTAAATGAAATTATCGAACCTATTGTGAAGAAAATGGAGTACTACATCAACTATACGCGCGGGAACTCCACAACAAAATGGTGTAGCGAGAAAGAAGAAACATAACTCTCAAAGAAGCGATCGAACAATGATTCTTTGAAGCATGCTTGCCAAAGAGATTTTGGGCTGAAGCAGCAAACACAGCATGCCATACACAAAACAGATCAATCATCAACAAACATCATGGAAAAACTCCATATGAATTATGGAATGGTAGAAAACCCAATATCTCATATTTTCATATGTTTGGATCAAAATGTTTTGTCTTGAACAGGAATCATCTGCATACCTTTGATGAGAAGGTTGATGAAGCAATCTTCATGGGATACTCAGACACCAGCAAAGCATTCAGAGTACTAAATAAAAGAACATTGGTGATTGAAGAATCAATACATGTGGTTTTTGATGAACCATATACAAATGGTGAAGATCTTCAAGACCAAGAAGAAGAAATTTGCACGAGAGGCAAATCTATACAAATGCAACCATACCGGCTACTATCTGAATCATCTTTTTGAAAATCAAGAGGAGCCACATATCAATACAACGGGAGAAGCACACGAAATTGAAGTTCATGCTCGGCATGAAGGTATGGAAGCACCAAGTGAAGATCAACTTCAACCGGACCTAAATTGGCTTAGAGACCATCACGAAGAACAAGTCATTGGAGATATTCACACCGGAGTCGAGAACAAGAAGACAAGCTGGAGCACATGCTAACTTGCTTTCTATCACAAGTGGAACCCAAGACCATAGATGATGCAATCCAAGATGCGAGATTGGATCACGGCCATGCAAGAAGAACTAAATGAATTTGAAAGAAATGAAGTACGGGAACTTGTTGACGGACACTGAAATGGCCAACATCATTGGTGCAAAATGGGTATTCGGGAACAAGATGGATGAGCAAGGAGCTGTTGTCGAAACAAAGCAAGGCTAGTTGCAAAAGGATATTCCCAATTTGAAGGAATAGATTATGATGAAACCTTTGCTCCGGTAGCAAGATTGGAAGCAATAAGACTTTTTCTAGCATTTTTGCACACAAAGACTTCAAAGTCTATCAAATGGATGTCAAAAGTGCATTTCTAAACGGACTTTTGGAAGAAGAAGTTTATGTAGAACAACCTCCTGGATTTCAAATCAAAGGAAAAGAAGACAAAGTATACAAACTCAAGAAGGCCCTCTATGGCCTCAAACGAGCACACTAGAGCACTGGTATGAAGCTCTTGTCACAATTTCGATCAAGAATGGATTCAACAAAGGAACTATAGACAAAACTCTATTTAAACTAGAGGAAGGGGCAAGCACATTGCTAGTGCAAATCTATGTTGATGACATAATCTTTGGATCGAGAAGATGAAAAGTTGTGTGAGAAATTTGCAAACCTAATGAAGAGCAAATTTCAGATGAGCATGATGGGAGAATTAAACTACTTCCTTGGCCTTCAAGTAAAGCAAATGAAGGATGGCATTTTCATTAGTCAAGCAAAATATACAAGAGATTTGATACACAAGTATGGGATGGATACAAGTGGCACGACGAGACACACCAATGTGTGCCACGAGTCATACTTGGAAAAGATGAAGGAGGAAAAGATGTTGATCGAGAAAATGTATAGAGGAATTATTGGATCATTATTATACTTAGCGCAAGCGGACCCGATATTGCATTTGCGGTAGGAGTGTGTGCTAGATTTCAAGCTCAACCAAAAGAATCACATCTTCTAGCGGCTAAAAGGATAATCAAATACTTGAAACACACCATCAATGTTGGCATTTGGTACCAAAAGATGGAGGATTTACAACGATATCATATTCGGACTACGACTATCTTTGGATGCAAAATAGATAGAAAAAGCACCTGCGGAACATGCCAAATGCTAGGAACCGGACTAGTCTCGTGGTTCGGCAAAAAGCAAAACTCTATATCTACATCAACGGTGAAGACGAGAATATATAGCGACGGTAGGTATTTGTTGTGCACAAATCTTGTGGATAAGACAACGGCTAAGGGACTATGGAATCGAAGAGAAAACAATCCCAATCATGTGTGACAACACAAGTGCAATATCTATTACGAGAAAATCCGGTATTGCATTCAAGAACAAAGCACATTGATGTAAGACATCATTTTATCGAGACCATGTTGAAAAGGGAGATGTCATCCTAAAATACATATCCCGAAGACCAAGCTGGCGACATCTTCACTAAACCACTCGGTTATGAAAGATTTAGTATGTTGAGAAGCGAGTTAGGGATGATTGAAATTGACTAAGTATCAACGAGCGGCTAAGCTGGAGTAATCGGCTAAGTGACTTCATCAATTTGGTACAACCTTTGCCGTTACGGGAGATGTAGCGAGGTAAGACGCGGTATCCGGCGAGAGGTAACTTAAGCGATTGTTAGGAACGGTTCAATGAAGCGACTCGGTGAAGAACTCATTGGACCGGTTAAGTGACCGGCGAAGGCACTTCACCGAAATAAAGACTTGGACAAATTCAAAGTGTGAACAAAATCAATTCGAATACACGTGGAGAATAAGGAAATTATGGAGGATTATTCGGTACACACGTGGCGATCACTTTATGATCATGGAGGTAATTATATTATTTTTTGAATTATAAACTCCTCGATTCCCGGGCTCTATCATTACTTGCCTCAAACCACTCCCCTCTACGCTCGAATATCGCGTTTTTCATACACAAAATCACGCCATTATGTCACTAAATCCTTCCATATTCAAACCACGTTCACACTACCCAAATCACACTATATAAACAAGACTTAGAGATTTTCGAGAGATCCTTACGCTCTCTTGCAAATTACAACCCTACTCTTGTTTATCTCTATTGCAAACTCAAGTTCATTTTCAAACCCCTCTCCCTCTCAAAAATGGCATCATCTTCCTCAATCACTCAATTTGGGTACGAAAAATCGATTGCCACGGCTCATTCTTCCAAGCGAGAACACTACACTGAAAGCTTGTGTGGAAATGATGAGCATGCCAAAAGGTTGGCGGCGGTGCGAAAAACTAAAATTATCCACCTTCCTCAATCCTCCAATAAGCGAAGTGTGTTATGAAAGTCGATTTCCTTACGGAAATACGCACAATACGTGCACTGGGCCCCTGCGAAGAAGGTGACAAGTTCGAAGAAGACAAGATTGTTGCATCCATAAATGGCAAAGACGTGGTGATTACGGCAAAGGTAATCCGAAAACATCTCAAACTTTCAAATAAGGGTCAAGCAAAAGTGACATTGATACCACGGGACTTAGATGAATTACGGGCAATCATTGCCAAAACGGCAAACCCGGGATCCACAAAAGTAAATTGTCTCGGATACGAGTTGAAGCGACCATTTAATGAGTTTAGTGCCCTAATTGGCAAAACCATTGAAGGAAAGTTGGGAGCAAATCATGCCATGACGAGAAATTAGAATGCGGTTAATGGGAATCATCTATAACAAGCTACGATTTAATTGGGCAAAATACTTCTTTTTGAGAATTAAAGAGCAAATCCAAGGTGAAGTAAAAGCGGCGAAAAAGGGATAAAAGAGGAAAGACAATGAAAGGACAATTACGGGTGAAAAAGTCATATGGGATACGGGTGCACTATCTGTTGCAATGTCTCAAAGTCCCCTCTGTACAACTCCACACGGTGCATGAATCCAAAGTCATGTTTACTTATGTCAAACCACAAAAGAAGGCGGGAGAAGGAAAGAGGAAGAAATCCTCACACAACACCACAAGTCAAAGAAAGAAACAAAAGGTCGGGCGAAGTACGGAAAAGACGAGACTTTGGAAAATTAATTGATGAAGAAGAAGCGAGAAGAGGATTCGACAATGAGGAAGCACAACAAGTAGAAGAAAATGCCGGTGAGGATGAACGACATCCAAATGAAGAAAGCAACTTGGAGAAGATGAGGAATCTCAGAAGAAGGCTGTACAATTGTACGTAAACGATATAGATGACCGAATTGCGAGAATATCTTGAATGGAAGGAAGGCGATTCCGGACAACAACTTCAAGACACGGACCACATGCTTCTTGAAGAAGCTTGGTTATTTGATTTTACGGGAATCACAACACTTGTAGGAGTACTTGATGAATCACCACTATGGGAATTGGTTGATGCGGCCAAGGCAAAGATGCTCAGGACCTGCGGGAGACGAATGATGACTCGGACGGTGGTGATGATGATCATGATGATGATGATGATAATGATCATGATTGTAATGACAATAATGATGGTGATTTAGGTAAAGACGAGAGAAGAGGATGTTTTGCACCGGATGCACTTGATGACACTACTCTTCTCCGTACATTTTTGAAACCACAAGCCTCCGGCAAGTCTTCAACTCCGGCAAAGACGGTCACTCAACCGCATTTGTCTGTCAATGTTCCGACTAACGACACAAACATTGTGGACAACGGTTGGTTCATTCTTGCCACTCCGATCAAGACAACCCCCGGCATAGAGATAGGGGGAACGACAACTCAAGCCACACCGGTATACTCATCTACCCAAATACTTGAAGATCTAGATGTAAATGCGAGATGTCACTCAACATCAAGACAAGGGCCGCAAACGGATCCGAACCGAGTGAAACAAGGCACAAACTCTCTCGGTGAACAACGGCATTACAAATGAAACTTTTGAGAAAGCGGCGGACTTCTTTGGTGAAGAATTGGAACGACAAGCAATGTATCTCGGATCCGTGACTTCGGCGTTTAATGACAAAAGCTCCTCCATTGAAAACAAGTTTCAAGCCATTGCCGAGTACATTGATGCACAAAACATTGTGGTTCAACAACGGGGAAGTCGATGAAGCGACTTAACATCAATATCACCAACGATCTTGCGGGCCTCGGGCAACACATTTCCCAAGAAAACGAATCACTTTGGCGGTAGCTTTTGGCCTTAGACTTAGGAGTGTCAATGAGAAATTGAATGATCATAACAATAGATTCACCTCTATTGAATCAAAACTTGACTCTCGATTGGAACGGCGAGAGGCCACCAATAGCATCCTACTCCGGCAAAGGGATGATCTTTGCCAAAAAGGGGAAAATCGGATAAGCTTTGAAGGATCAACTTTCAAACCCCCTAACTTCAGCGAAGAACAATTGAGAGCAAGAGACGAGAGAAATAAGGATCGAAATGAAGCGAGAAGAGCAACAAAGAAGGATCGAGAGAAGAAAGAGAAAAAGCCACAAAGGAACCTGCATTGGATTTCCTCGTCCTATTCAACGAAGAGATGATGATAGAGACGGAGTCCGGCGGACGGCAAAGGCTGGATCCACCCGGCAAAGAGGATGCGTCGGTCAACACGGACTCGGCACCGGAGGAAACACCGGCGGGCGGCGGCGGCTCCAAATATACTAGTGAGCACGAGAACTTACCTTTGGTCACCAAAGCAAAGCGAGAATATGATGCGGATGTCTTGGACCATGTAAGAGAATTTTTTAGAGTACGGGAAGGACTTTATCCTCACCTCTCACAAGATGAAGCTTGGGTGATTGGCTAAACTATCGGGATGAAAGGATGAGAGCGATATGGCCAAACTCTACAATGAAGTCAAAAGAGAATTTGCACTTCTCAAACGGACCAACAACAAACCAAGTTCGGCCATACCACTATACGCAAAGGGACCGGAAGACTTGCCGGCCGCACAACAAGAAGATTTCAAATACATGGCAAGATTCTTCAATCCCGTGGGGAGATTGGAGAAACGAGGAACGAGTGGGGTCTCTACAAAAGTCTCAAATTTGCGGACTCACACATTCTTGAGGCTAGGGAAAGACTTGAAAAATATTTTGGAGAACCTAAGGCCAATGAGACCATGCACGATTTCAATAGACTTTTTGCCAAAAGAGTTTTTCGGGGTGTATACGAATACACGGCTTTGGCTTCTTGGAAGTGGAAGTTTCCGAGAAATTGATTGGAAAGACATTGAAGAGGTTCGGACTACAAAGTTCAAAAGGTACAAAGCTGAATTAAGCAAAATGTAGTTTGTAACGAGTTGAATAAATTCTTTGGATCTCATTGCCCCTTGATGGATGAATAAAATTGTTGAAATTTTGTTAATGTTGGTTATTATGAATTTTTTGATTACTTATGTTCGGGCTTATGAGGGTTTTGGCATCATCAAAAAAGGGGAAATTGTTAGGAACATTTTATTATGTTTTGATGATGGCCATACTATTTGTTATAGCAAGCACTGAAATAAGTTAGAATTCTCTGTATAAGTCTTTACTTAGAGTCGACATGTTGTATAAGTTGAGTCGGACAAGTATTGTACTAGTTGGTAGGACGGCAAAGTGAAAACGGACATTCGGCGAGTGAAGCCGGCCAAGCACCGGCGAGAGATACGAGAGAAGGGATTATGATCGACTTATAACCAAGGAAGTACGTGATGACCTTGGATAAGTCTAAGTTATGTTTCAAGTGATGAAACTCAATATTCCAATATGGTGTACACGATCTCACCCAAATCAAGGATCGGTGAAGTATAAAGATTCTCCTGAAACTAAAACAAAGAAGAAAACGAGTGAATCGGTGAGTACACGATTTGTCGGCAAAGAGAAAACAAAACGGCGAAGAAAGAACTAACGGCTAAGTCGAAGGCTCACTCCACCGTTCTACGGACGGTGAAGAGACACTTACAAGATCGATTTAATATACATTGAAGATTCGGCGGATCATGCATTAAATGCACAATCATTAAAGGATCAATCAAGGACGGATTTTTACGCTATACATTTGAAAGAAGAATCCGATCAACGAAATCAAGGAGAATACAATTAAGGGGGAATCAAGAATAAAATCAAGGATTATTCCCTCATTAATATAGCCAACGGACGGAATTTCAAAATCAAGGCTATTCAAGGCTATAAATAGAAGGCATTGACGAGAAAAAGAAGATAACGATTAAAAAAAAAAGAAAGCGAAACTCTGTCAATTAGAAAAGCCTTCTCTACGAACTTACAAGGATACATCTAAGTGATCAACTCAAATATCGAACTACAAAGTCATATTCGAATTGAGATTGATCAAGCAAGTGCGTGAATCACATTCACATCAAGCTGAAACAGCGAATCGAGAGGCAATGCGAGAAGGAGTTGAAGCTGTGATATTTGTTGAAGGATTTTGATCTCAAGGAGCGACAAAAGGAAGGCGAATCACGAAGGCATTGCGGTCAAGGAGTGATAGTCTTGTAGATTGTGAAGCTTGGGAAGCCAAGGACAATCATCTTGTTGTATCTGTGGAAACAATAGTGAATTCCTCCGATCATCACGGGAGAAGAGTGGATTAAGGGATTACACCACCACGAACCACTATAAGCCTTGTGTCAATTTAATTTACGCAATTTACTTTACGACACTTATTTAATTTGCCTACATCATAACACATATACGTGATTGTCTAAAGCGATTTGAAAACAACATAGTAAGAAGGGACTTATCCATTTGCTCAAAAGCTTTTAAAACACAAGAAAAGTTTTTGAAACTCCACTATAGTCATTCACCCCCCCCCCTCGACTATAGTTTCACCCTTCTACGGGACCAACATGCTTTGAATAAATTCGTAAAGTAAATAAGGCGAGATATTATAGAGGTTCCGGGTGGTGTAATCTGTACGTCCTCTCTTCCCCTATGGTGCGGAGGAAAATTCCACTAGAACTTCTTGAGGGAAGCTTGTTACAAAAAGTCCTAAACAATAGTCCTTGGCTAATCCATAGCTTCACTATCTAAACGGTTGTAGAACGGTAGAATTGCTACTCCTCAAATGCTTGAACCACTTGGTCCTTAGAGGGTAGGATTGCCTCTTCACCGGCCTACCACCACAAACACGATCTACCCATTGCTTGTCACTGCTTGTCCTTGGCGAAACCTTCCCGGTTTGCTTCACGAGTCTAAAACCTTTGATGTAGAATCAAGGTTGGGCTGAGAATCAATAAGTTGATTCTTGTTTGTGGTTCTTCAAAGTGTTGAATTCTTGATAATCTTTGTAGCTTGGACACTAGAAGAAATACTAGATATGATCTTGTTATAGTTCAAGAGATGATAGCAATTTGAATAGAATAGCGATGCACAAAATTGCTTGTTGATTCTTGTATATGCTCTTGTTCTATATATTTTGTTGTTGGTGCAAAGTCTTCTATTTATAGTGTGAAGTCCAACGTTCATCTGGCTTCAATTTGAATTGTATCAACGTCTATTTTGCAACGGCTATATTTTCTGACCGTTCCGCTGTGTCAGTAATTCGTCCAATGAAATTGTTTTCTTTACAACGTTCGACTGTACTTTCAGTTTGTTGGATGGCTGACTTATAAAACTGAGTTTCTTTATCAGTTTTATACTGAGTTTTTCATTTGTCAGTTTCCTAACTGATTTGGAGCATTAGCTGAGATTTTACTCTTCTTCAAATATCAGTACTCATGTTTTCATCTGATTATAATTGACTTAATCAGAGTACACCATGATACATTTATCATCTAAGAATTCATTGTCCTTATGATTCTTAGGTCTTCATACAAGATCCATAAATTCGATTCGGTCACCACAATCTTGCACGAAGTCCAACTTTACAGTCTCGACTTGTAATCTTCATAACTGAGTTTGAACCCTCAGTTCTTCATTCTTCAATAACTGAGTTTGAACCCTCAGTTCTTCATTCTTCTAGATAAGTCAACTGAGTCTGTAACTCTCAGCGAACTTACCTTCTTCAGTTTCATGTAGGTGTATTCTGAGTCAGTTCGCTTGTCTCGATGATTTCCGAGTTTTCTAAATGATTTCCGAGTTTTCGGTTTTACGACACACTATCAATTACGGTGCTTGTCGATGTAACCTATACAAATAACAGACTCTAGTAAAACTTATACATTCAGTTCTAGACATCTTTTAGCTTTCTACTATAACAGCTGGCTTCGACACTTCATCAATGGGGTTAAGATAATATTTTAACAAATAAGATGAATTATCATCAAAACATAAATTTTATTTCCAACAGGGTCCATAGTGGTCAGTGGTAAGCACAACCCTTGGTAAATTTCCACAAGGTCTCCTTTGGAAAATGTTGAACTTACGTTCATATAAGTATGCCACAGTTCCATAGAATCTAACATTTGGTTGTGTAGCATTCATATATGGTTTCTAGCCTTTTGGTACAAAATGCCGCTCGTAGTGATTCCTATTGTTTGAAGCATTAGCATAACCATAAGATTGCTGTTAATTAGGACAACCCTGTATTGTGGCCTCTGTTGAGGTCTCTACTGAGGTCTCTGGTGAGCCCTCCGCTGAGTCCTATGCTGATTCCACTATTGGATTCTAGCCCAAGCATTATGGTTAAATATATTGTTCCTAGCAGTGGGGCAGGAATATTCCAATCTTCATTGGTAGGGAACAATCTGCGTTTCCCCCTGAGATAAGTATCCCTTGAATTATTAAAATTCTTTGGTTTAACATTCATATATTTGGAATATTTATGTTTCTTTCCATTTTGTTGTCCAACAGACTTTGCAACATGTCTTCTATCAGTAGGTCTAGAGGATCCAGCAGACCTACCCTTAGGATTACTCTTTTTGTTAGGTGCTTCTATCCCTTAGGACTTATGATTTTGCTTTCTTGTAGTATTTTCTGAAGGCTTTACTCCCTCAACAACCTTTTATGGGGTTTGATGTTGTGCTGAACACCAACTTTTCACATAGCAATTCATTTTCAGAACCAAAGATTATGTCATCAACATAAATACGTACCAAACGGCAGTCTTTGTCCCCTTCATTTGATTACGAAAAGAGTCTTATCAATGGTGCCTTTTGTAAAACCATTGTCCACCAAGAATTGAGATAGAGTCGCATACCATGCTGTTGGTGCTTGTTTCAATCCATAAAGTGCCTTGTTGAGTCTATACACTTTATCTTCTTGATCTTTAACTTCAAATCCAGGAGGTTGCTGAACATAAACTTCCTCCTCTAGAATGCCATTCAAAAATGCACTTTTGACATCAATTTGATACACCTTGAAGTTTTTATATGCAGAATGTGCTAGGAATAATCTGATAGCTTCCAATCTTGCAACAGGTGCATAAGTTTCATCAAAATCTATTCCTTCTGCTTGAGAATAGCCCTTTGCAACTAGTCTGGGCTTATTTCTTCCAATGGTACCAGATTCATCAAGTTTGTTTCAGTATACCCATTTAGTACCAATGATGTTTTCATGACTAGGCATTTCAACTAGTGTCCAAACATGATTTCTTTCAAATTCATTTAACTCTTCTTGCATAGCAATTATCCAATCTGGATCTGAAATTGCTTCTTCAACAACTTTAGGTTCAACGTGAGATAGAAAGCATGTAAACATAGTATCTAGTTGTCTTCTAGTCCTTACACCTTGCAGAGTGTTGCCAATGACTTGTTCAGCAGGGTGATCCCTTAACCATTGTGGATTTTGGTTAGATTGATTATCAGGAACCTCATCTTCAGTAGGGTCTGCTGTGTCTTCAACAGGGGGTTCAGCAGATCCTTGAACTGCTTCAGTTGTTGCATGAGTAGTATCACCAGCAGAGTGTTCAGTAGGGGCAGTATCAGAAACTTTTAAGTCATTAACCCTTTCCAAGACTTCAACACAATCTGGATCAGTGACTTGTGGATTCTCAGCAGGTTCACAAACTTCATCATTCATTCCAGTGAATTTAGGTTCATCAAACACAACATGGATAGTTTCTTCATGTTTCAGTGATCTCTTGTTCAGTACCCTGAATGCCTTGCTGACCGAAGAATATCCCAAGAAAATTCCTTCATCTGATTTATGTTGGAATGTCTTTAAATGCTCCTTATGATTCAAGATAAAACATTTGCTTCCAAATGGATGGAAATATGATATATTTTTTTTCTTCCATTCCAAATCTCATAAGGTGTCTTCGGCAGCTTCTTGTTCACTGAGATTCTGTTTTGTGTATAGCATCTTTGTATTAAGCGCTTGACCCAATACCTCTCGGGTAATAATGCTTCACAAATCATTGTCCTTCCTGCTTATTTCAATGTTCTCGTTTCTTCTTTCGGCAACCCCATTTTCTTTGAGGTGTACCGACGACGACAAGTTGATGCGGTACACCATTACGTTTCACGTATTCTCTTATAACTTTATTGAGAAACTCAGTACCCTTGTCTGATCTTATCTTTACTACTGTCAAACTTTTCTCATTTTGTAATCTCTTCAAAAGATCAGGCATCATCTTGAGTGTTTCACTTTTCTTATTCATAAAAACTACCCAAGTGTACCATGAATAATCATCCACAACAACTAATGTGTATTTCTTTCCAGTTATACTAGTTGGAGTGACAGGTCCAAATAAATCCATGTGCATTAGCTCCAGCACTCTCTTAGTTGATAGTTTTGTTTTTGACTTGAAGCTTGATTTTATTTGTTTACCTTGTTGACAGGCATCACAAATAGCATCCTTCTTGAATGTAATCTCAGGCAAGCCAATTACCATTTTCTTCTTTACTAGTTGATTGATATCATCAATATTTAGATGATTCAACTTCTTGTGCCATAACCAATTGAGTTCTGATTTAGTATGCACAATCGGGCGGGTTTTCGGAAGGCTACGGTAGACCAATCCACAACATACATGTTTTGTTGTCTTCTACCGACCAATACAACTTGATCACCTCTTTCACTTATGACAATACGAGTTGTTTTTGTCAAAAGTGACCTTGTATCCCATGTCACGGAAATTGTCCGGTGCTCGGCAAGTTGTAGTCCAGTCCTTCCACATAAGCAACATTCTTGATGGTTAGTCCATTCCTCACAAGTGAGCCATAGCCTCGGTATAACCAGGTGTATTTTTGTTGCCAAAATTCACCCTTGGCCCATCCTTCTTGTGTATCTTGTCAAACGGTGCTTATTCTTTGTCATATGTCTGGAACATCCACTGTCAAAGTACCAGACACCCTACAAAACAAAATCAATACATTTTATGTACCCAAATCTTTTTGGGTCCATGATGGTCAGTGGTAAGCATGACTCCTGGGATGTTTCCATAAGGTCTTCTCCTAAAAGTGTCATACTTTGGTTCATACATGTATTCCACACATCCATGATTCACATATGCTTTCTGGCCTTTTGATTTATAATGCTATTTGAAGTGATTCTTGTTGTTAGAAGCATTATAATAACCATTAGTTTGCTGTCTGTTAGAAACAGCCCTGTAGTTTGGAGTCTGCTGAGGTCTTGTGTAAGCCCTCTACTGAGTTCTCTGCTGATTCCATTGCTTAGGTTTTACCCTAGAAGCATGGTTATACTTAATGTTTCTAGCAGCAGATACAGGAATATTCCAATCATCATCAGTAGGGAACATTCTGCATTTCCCCCTGAGATGAGTATCCCTTGAATGATTAACATTCTTGGATTTAGGATTCTTATCCTTGGAATATTTCTGTTTCTTGCCCTTCTGTGGTCCAGAAGACTTGGTAGCAGGTCTACTATCAGCAGCCTTAGAAGGCACATCAGTCCTATTTTTGATTTGTTCCGTTTATTAGGAGCTGTTGACTTCTTTGACTTCTGATTTTGCTTCCTTGAGGCATTCTCAGCAGGTTTTACTGCCTCAGCAACCTTACTGGGAGTTGGATCTTGTGCAGGTACAAACTTAGGACCAATTCTAGCACTAGGTTCAGTAGCTTTACTGGATCCACTATTTTTGGATTGTTGAGTTCCAAATCCAAGCCATGTTCTATCACCATAAGTCTTTCCAGATTTGTACGCAGTAGAGGAACAAGATGGATCAGCAGATTCAGAGGCTACTGGATGTTCAGCAGGCTTATACTAATTCTGTCCAACATCTTTTTCCTTACCTTTGAGAGCCCTTAATTCAGCATTCAATCTTTCAACTTCTACTTGAAGAGCTTCTTTTTCAGCCTTCACAATTTCATAACCATATTGTATTTTCCTCAGTTGATTGAGGATGGCATCAAAAGCTTCTTCATTGTAGGAGTTTTTAGGATTTGAACCACAAGTTGATTCACAATCACTTTCAGCAGGATTGTTAATTGATACAGTATTATATACCTCCTCTGTTTCATCCATATTTGCCGTTAATACATAGTCTTCCAAATCAGCAACCAATGTTATGTCATCTGAATCATTTCCCTTTTCAGATTCCACTTCATATCCAGATTCATCTTCAGCAACCATAGCCTTCTTGCCATGTCTTCTTTGTTGACTCTTGCTCTTTTGGAGATCTGGACAATCTGGTCTGAAATGTCCAGGCTTCTTGCAGTTAAAGCAAAGATAATCTGGTTCCTTTTTCTGCTTTAATTCAGGACAGTCAGGTCGAAGTGTCCCGGTTTCTTGCAATTGAAACACAAGAAATCATTGTCTTTCTTTGTTTCTTCCTTTTTCTTTTCAGTGAATTTTTGTGAAATTCGTAGGTGAGCTTTTCCGACCTTTCATCATCCTGATCTTCTTGCTCAGCAATGCTATTTGCTCTTGCATTTCATCCAGTAATTCATCTTAAGCTTCTGATCCTTCTTCTTGATGTGAAGCAGCCAGTGCTGTGGTTTTTGGCTCTTCCTTATCAGTGGTAGGTGACAACTTCTTTTTGAATTCATATGCCTTGAGATCTGAGAACAACTTGAATGTATCTTCTTCATGTAGTCTTCTCATTTCTTCTATGGCTGTCACCTTCATCTTCCATTCATCTGTAGCAGGTAAAGCTTCCAAGATTTTTGTGTTGATTTCTTCTTTTGAATAGACAACACACAGCAGGGTGAGTTCATCCAGAATTGCATTGAACCTAGATTCCATTTGTTCAATGGTTTCATTGGGTTTCATCTCAAACTTTTGGAACTTCTTCTTTTCCACACTGATTTTATTCTTATTGATTTCATCAGTGCCTTCACAGATCAACTGTAGTTTGTCCCAAAGTTCTTTTGCTGTTTTACAATCTTTCACTTTCTTGTACATGTTGCTATCCAGAGTTCTGTAGATAATATCAATAGCAATGTTGTTCAGATTTGCTCTCTTTCTATCTTCAGCAGTCCATTACTTTTTAGGCTTTGGAATGTACTGTGTCTCTTCACCCACTGTTACAGACTTAGTAATCTCCAGGGTCCATCTGTGAGCACATCCATCATTTCATCATGAGTTGCAGCAAGGTAAGCATGCATACGACGTTTATATTCATCAAAACGATCTGCAGAACACATCAACATTGTTCTAGCATACTGGTTGTTAACCATGATGCAAGGTTTTTCAAAGTATTTTCACAAGCACAACAAGTAGGATTACTTCAGAACAGAAGCAATGCTCCGATAACAATTGTTGGTCCCTTGAAAAGGCTTTGGTTAAGTTTAGAGGGGGGTGAATAAACTTAACACTTAAAACTTTTTGGAGTTAAAAAACTCAGCAACTTCAGCAGCATGCTGATACTTTAGTAGTCGCGATACTTCGTAGCCTCGCGATACACGATAGTCTACTGATGGTTGAGTTTACTGAATTTGTGCAGCGGATTTATATCAAAAATAAGGCCTTAAAACTTGTTGTTAAATATGATACTGAGTATTAGATACTCAGTAGTGTATGTCTGTAAGTTCAGTTGCTAGATTCACTAGGTTGATGTGAATAATAAACTTAATGCAGAATATAAATGCAAAAAGTAAGTAGGCAAATTTTATAGTGGTTCCAGGTGGTGTAATCCTGTCAGTCCACTCTTCTCCTGTGATGTTGGAGGTAATTCACTAGAGATCTTTGGTGTATCTGTTACAAAGATTCCTATGATTGCTTGTCCTTCACCAATGACTATGGCTTCACAAACTGAAAACTAGGAACATGTAGGATTGCTGCTCCAAAGTCTTCCACTTGTCCTTGAAAGGTAGGATTGCCTCTTCACCAGCTCCACCACAAACAACAGTCTTTCACACCCAACAGATGCTTCATTGTCTTCAGGAAGTTGCTTTGAAAAATAAAGAATGAATCAAGTAAATGATTCAGTTGTAGCAGCTTGATTAGGATGATATAATCAGCAGCTTGCAGTCTTCAAGTGTGTAAACTTGATGTAGCTTGAATACAGAATACACTTGAAGATTTTCTCTGGATTAGTAAGGTTAAGTTCAGTAGGTTCAGCAGGGTTTTTTTTCAGCTCAGAATATCTCTTATATTTTCTCTTGTAAATTTTCAATCATCATCTTTTTCTGAGTTGAAAGTCCTCTATTTATAGGTAGGAAAATGCATGTGACTTGTATTTGAAATTCAAATATAACCGTTCCTGGTTTTTGTCCCATTTGACTTGCTTTCTGTCACTATTCACAGGACTGACACTGTCGAATTCTTTTTTGACAGTGCAGTCTGTCCACCCTTTGACTTATAACCATTGGATAAAATCCTGAATCATCCCAACGTTCTTTTAATCTAAGCCATTGATTTATTTGATAAATCAGAGGTAGTTGGTTGTCCTTATCCATGTAATCTTCCAATATAGTCTTGAATTAACCGAGGTATATCATCAGCAGGTTCATCAGTCTGCTGAACAGCAATTTGCTGTGTATCAAATATAATGCAGCTGATTTATTTTATCTAACTTTTATTTGTGAAGTTAGATTACACCTTTTTAATTATAACCAAGTTCCAAACATCATCCAACTTATGGAACTTAGACCTTCTACACAAGGTATATGTAATCAGTTTAGGTCATCACATACTTGCCTAAAATCTGATTGCATATCCTGGACTTTAATTACTAAGTTTGATCCCTTAGTCTTCATTAACTGAGTTTGAGCCTTCAGCCTTCAATCTTCAGCAGGTTCCAGAAAAGTCTACTGACCTAACTACCCTACTGACCTAGACTAGTCTGCTGAAAATAAGTCGCTGACCTTTACAGTGCTTGTTTGATCAAACCTATTCATAAATCAAACTCTAATAAACCTATACATTTGATCTAGACATCTTTTTGCCTTTGCACTATAACAGCTAGTCTGGCACTCATCATCAAAACATAGAAATAAGTCCAACAACCATCATTCCTTCTGTACTGAGGTCTGGATTGACCTTTGTACTGTGACTTATGCTGAGAACTAAGATAAATCCTCTGCTGAGTTTTGGACTGAAACTTGTGATAAGTTTTCGGTCTGGAGTGATTGTCATTATCAGTTTTATTAACAAATCAGTAAAATTCCAATCATCATCAGTGGGATATAATCTTCCTTTCCCCCTAAATGTGTGAATCTTTGAATGATTGACATTCTTGGATTTATTTTGATTGTAATTTTTCTGGTTCCTGACTTCATTGGTTTTTGTGGATATGGCAGTTGACTTGCCGTTTCGGTTTCCATTGGATACAGCTGATCTACCATTTGATTTACCTTTGTTGGTAGATGCAGTTGTCTTCTTAGAAAACTGATTTATCCTGTGTGATACTGGCTTTACTGGTTCAGCAATTTTCTCAGTTTGTGGAAGTCATCCAGCTACAAACTTAATACCAGTTTTGGTACTAAGCCTAGCAGCTTTGCTAGTTCCATTCATTGAAGATTGCTGTGTATCAAATCCTAAACCAGTTTTGTCTCCATATGGTTTTGCTGATTTGAATCCAGTAATTGAACTTGATTGAGCAAACGATTCGATTCTTTGCTTCGCGATGCGATGAGACGATCTTGAATCTTTTCTTTATCAGTTTTAGTCAGTTTCAACATTTTTAGTTCAGACTTCAATCCTTCAACTTCAAGAAATAGACTTTGTTTTTCAGCTTTGATTGATTCATAACCAGCTTGTATGGTTACTAGCTGATTCATCAACTCATCAAGAGTTTCTTCTAATTCTAGATTTTTCGGATTGGAGTCAGCAGTCGAAGAACATGCATTTATCATGGAAATCTGAGCTGTAGAGTATTTAGAGTTTGATTCACATACCACATTTGGATCTTCCATGTGTGCCATTAAAGCTGTGTCATCTGATAATCTTTCAGGACCAGCTTCATAATCTGATTCATCTCCAGCAAGGAGTGGTCTTCTACCAACTCTTCTTGGTGGAGTCTTCTTGATCAGTTCTGGACATTCAGCTTTGTAATGTCCTAGTTTCTTGCAGTTGAAATAGAGGTATTCATCGTCTTTTCTCTTCTCAGGAGTCCTTTTGATGAAATTTTGAGTGACTGGATGTCCACTTTTCATTCTTCGAATTCTGTTCATCATTAGAGCCATTTGTTCTTCCATTTCATCCAATTCATGAAGATTGTTAGATGAGTTTTCTTGAGTCTCATTTGATGCTGCAGGTCTTTGGTTCTTCCAGAGCTTTGATTATTGCAGCTGTGGTTGTGAAATCTTCACTGAATTCATAAGCTTTCAGATACGAAAAGATCTTGAATGAATCTTCTACATCAAGTCTCTGGATTCTTCCATAGCAGTGACCTTCATCTTCCAGCACATTGGTAATGCCTTCAAGATTCTTGTGTTGATGACTTTCTTTGAGTATTCAATCTTGAGTAGATCTAGTTCCTCCATGATAGCACTGAATCTTGTCTCCATTTGGTCAATGGTTTCTCCAGATTTCATCTTGAAATTCTCAAACTTTTGTTTTGCAACGGAAATTTAATTTTCCTTGATTGAATCTGTTCCTTCACAAACTAACTGAAGTTTGTCCCACATTTCTTTAGCAGTTGTGCATTCTTTCACCTTCAAGTACATGTTGCTGTCAAGAGTTTTGAGGATAAAGTCCATGGCAACATTGTTGAGATTGTTTCGCTTTCGATCATCACTAGTCCATTCAGATTTGGGTTTTGCAACTCGAACTTGCTCTCCACCAACAGTTTGCATATGAGTGATTTGAATTGGTCCATCAGTGAGTACATCCATCATTTCATCATGAGTAGTTGCTAGAAATGCCTACATACGATGTTTATATTCGTCAAATCTATCCATGTTGCACATAAGCATTTGTCTTGCATATTGATTGTTATCCATTGTGAGTGAGTGAAGACTGACAGTAGATTAACTGGAAAACTGAGCTTTCAAATAAGAACAACTAGAGGAGATAAAGAGCAAATGATATCTTGTTAAAGAAACAATGCTCTGATACCAATTGTTGGTCCCTTGGAAAGGCTAACACAAGTTTAGAGGGGGGGTGAATAAACTTGTCCCTATAACTGAATTTAAAACAAATTAAGGTTCAGTTAAAAACTTGTATGGAGTTAAGCTGACAAAGCTGAGATTAAGTCAAAACTGACCTAAGCTGAAACTGAGTCAACCGGCAGCGGATATGATTTTAGCCTTTTTATTGATCTTGTTATTCTATTATGAAAGCGAGTGTTGTGAGCGAATTACGGTGAATGTCAGTTGTGACTGTGAGGTGTATAACAATCAAGTATCACAATGTTGTAAGTAAATGCTGAATAAATGCGTAAAGTAAATAAGGCGGATATTATAGAGGTTCAAGGTGGTGTAATCATGTACGTCCTCTCTTCCCCTGTGGTGCGAAGGAAAATTCCACTAGAACTTCTTGAGGTGAACTGTTACAAAAAGTCCTAAACAATAGTCCTTGGCTAATCCCTAGCTTCACTATCTAAACAGTTGTAGAACAGGTAGAATTGCTGCTCTTCAAATGCTTGAACCGCTGGTCCTTAGAGGGTAGGATTGCCTCTTCACCAGCTACCACCACAAACACAGTCTACCCGACTGCATGTCAAAACTGTCCTTGGCGAAACCTTCCCGGTTTGCTTCACAGTCTAAAACCTTTGATGTAGAATCAAGGTTGGGCTGTGAATCAATAAGTTGATTCTTGTTTGTGGTTCTTCAAAGTGTTGAATTCTTGATAATCTTTGTAGCTTGGACACTAGAAGGAATACTAGATATGATCTTGTTATAGTTCAGAGATGATAGCAATTTGAATAGAATAGACTGATGCACAAAATTGCTTGTTGATTCTTGTAAATGCTCTGTTCTATATATTTTGTTGTTGGTGCAAAGTCTTCTATTTATAGTGTGAAGTCCAACGTTCATCTGGCTTCAATTTGAATTGTACCAACGTCTATTTTGTAACGGCTATATTTTCTGACCGTTCCGCTGTGTCAGTAATTCATCCAACGAAATTGTTTTCTTTACAACGTTCGACTGTACTTTCAGTTTGTTGGATGGCTGACTTATAAAACTGAGTTTCTTTATCAGTTTTATACTGAGTTCTTCATTTGTCAGTTTCCAAACTGATTTGGAGCATTAACTGAGATTTTACTCTTCTTCAAATATCAGTACTCCTGTTTTCATCTGATTATAATTGACTTAATCAGAGTACACCATGATACATTTATCATCTAAGATTCATTGTCCTTATGATTCTTAGGTCTTCATACAAGATCCATAAAGTCAGTTCAGGTCACCACAATCTTGCCTGAAGTCCAACTTTACAGTCTCGACTTGTAATCTTCATAACTGAGTTTGAACCCTCAGTTCTTCATTCTTCAATAACTGAGTTTGAACCCTCAGTTCTTCATTCTTCTAGATAAGTCAACTGAGTCTGTAATTCTCAGCGAACTTACCTTCTTCAGTTTCATGTAGGTGTATTCTGAGTCAGTTCGCTTGTCTCGATGATTTCCAGTTTTCAGTTTTACGACACACTATCAATTACAGTCCTTGTCTGATGTAACCTATACAAATAACAGACTCTAGTAAAACTTATACATTCAGTTCTAGACATCTTTTAGTTTTCTACTATAACAGCTGGCTTCAGCACTTCATCAATGGGGTTAAGATAATATTTTAACAAATAAGATGAATTATCATCAAAACATAAATTTTATTTCCAACAGGGTCCATAGTGGTCAGTGGTAAGCACAACCCTTGGTAAATTTCCACAAGGTCTCCTTTGGAAAATGTTGAACTTACGTTCATATAAGTATGCCACATTTCCATAGAATCTAACATTTGGTTGTGTAGCATTCATATATGGTTTCTAGCCTTTTGGTACAAAATGCCGCTCGTAGTGATTCCTATTGTTTGAAGCATTAGCATAACCATAAGATTGTTGTTAATTAGGACAACCCTGTATTGTGGCCTCTGTTGAGGTCTCTGGTGAGCCCTCCGCTGAGTCCTATGCTGATTCCACTATTGGATTCTAGCCCAAGCATTATGGTTAAATATATTGTTCCTAGCAGTGGGGCAGGAATATTCCAATCTTCATCGGTAGGGAACAATCTGCCTTTCCCCCTGAGATAAGTATCCCTTGAATTATTAACATTCTTGGGTTTAACATTCATATATTTGGAATATTTCTGTTTCTTTCCATTTTGTTGTCCAACAGACTTTGCAACATGTCTTCTATCAGTAGGTCTAGAGGATCCAGCAGACCTACCCTTAGGATTACTCTTTTTGTTAGGTGCTTCTATCCCTTAGGACTTCTGATTTTGCTTTCTTGTAGTATTTTCTGAAGGCTTTACTACCTCAACAACCTTTTATGGGGTTTGATGTTGTGCTAAACACCAGATTTGCGGGAACAGTGTTTATCTTGAGGATATAAGGCTTATGTGTGTGATTTCTCCGGGGAGAGCTCGTCGGTGAGCAAGAACAAGGCTTCCGGATAAGTGTTTAGTGAAGAATATTTGAAATGAGGTGGTAAATTGGTAGAGTGTATCTGCTTGTATTAGATCTTCGATCCTCTTATGTTACATTGTGATCTCATATTTATAGGCTAAGACTATGTCGGTTTACTGTTCATCTGACAAGACAATTAAGAATACATAATTAAAGATAAATATGCATGCAACAAGTGTCATAGCCAGCTGTCAAGATTAGCCAGCTGGAAGGATAAGCATGGCGAGCAACGAGCAGCGAGCAGTGGACTCGTATATACCTTGTCTTGAAATCAATCTTGACAGGAGAGGTAGAAATCACATGGAGAGGAGGAGTCCAATTTTGCGACCAGCGGCCAGGATCCGGCTTATTGTCGGTGGATAGGACCCGGCTTACGAATGGCGGGTATAGTATGGCTTATGATCGCGGACATAGGGAAAAGAGGCCTAATATCTGTGTTAATGGGCCCTGACAGTTGGCCCAATCCAGATAAACAGTGCCTCATTCCGATTCGGGTATATCAATGGCCCCCTACTCTGGGCCTGGCGTGCCCGCCGAGGCGGAGAGTAGAACTTGAAAAAGAAATTGGGAGCCGCACCTTTGTTTTGTCACTCGTGACAGAGGTATGCCGTTAATGTCCTTCCAGGCTTGAACCAGTGTTGGTGAAAACCACCAGTTATATGCTGTGCATTTGTGGCGGACAGGCTTAATCGCCGATAATGCTCTATCGGGCTTCAATCAGTGTTCATATCGTGTAGCGAATTACCGATTATATCCTGCGCATTGTAGCGGACAGGTTTAATCGCTGATAACGTTCTATCGGACTTAGTTATATGATCGCGTTCTATCAGATGTGGATTGTAGAATAGGCCACAGAGGGCATTTGATAAATGTTGGCCGCTTGAAGAAATATTTGTAGATGATGATAATATGAGGCAGTGTGTGCAGACAGGTTGATGGTCGCCAGGGGGGATTTGAACGGTTGGAGATGACAAATGGACGTATCGGTTCATGAAACGTCACGTCAGTCACATGCACTGACACAACGCTTGAACTGAACCGTCCTTCGCTCTGATTGGCTGAGGAGAATCGGTAACCGTTCCAGTCATTATTACATTCGAATTTTGAAATTCCCAAACGTCGTTCCCTCTCAATTTCCCTCTATAAATAGAGGTATCCCACCCAACTCTTCCACTTTTCCCCTTTCTTATTTCTGAGAATTTTTCCGGCAAATAGAAGCAGAGAAAATCCGGCGAGTGCAAGCAGGTTCCGGCAAGTGTTATTTCTGACAAAGATCAACACTTTACTTTTTTTCTCATTAATCAAGTAAGAATTTACATATTCCCTTTGTCCTTTTATTCGATTTTTCCGTGATTTCACCTATTTTTCTTTGCTAGAAATCTCAATGTTGTGAATTTGCCTCTGTAATTTTTTGTTTCTTCCTGATGAACGCCATGAGCCCAGTCCTTTTTGCCTCCCTGCGATATTATGCTTCTTTTTCCCCAAAAGTATCTTTGTATGCATATATTCTACTTGTTGCTATTTGTAGAGGTTTGAATGTGTGTTGTTTAAGGTTTTTCTGGGTATTTTTTGGGGGTATTTCCTTGTAGATTTAGGGATTTTTCTGGGTAGATTTAGGGATTTTTCTGGGTAGATTTTGCTAAGGAAGATGGAGGGGCGAGGTGTCGGGGTGTGATTACTTTCACCTCGGTCCGATTTCCATATCCGGGTGATTAAATTGATCCACCTTGCCCTTTTTCCTTTTCCAAAATGTCTTCAGAGCATACAGAATCAGACGAAGAGGCCAGGGCCCCTGCGGGCTATGGCTCAGAAGATGCGAGCATGGATGATGCTTGCTCGAGCGACGTTGAAGAATAGATGGTTGAGGAAAATCAGGGACCCATTAATATAGACTCTGATCCTGAGGTCGCAGTGATTGGCGAGGGTGCCACTGGGGGCGAGGTCGCTGATGATCACCAGATAGTGTTGACCGGACTTAGTGCAAGGATGGAGAAAGTTATCACTCCTGGAGCCGCTAGACGTAGCGTTAAGGTCAAGGAAGCCGTGGAAACTGCTGAGGCATCAGAGAGGCCAAAAAGGTCTCAGAAGGTCGTAGTGTCTAAAAGCAAAGCCGTATCGGATGAGCCCACAAAGAAGAAGAGGCCGCCAAAGAAGAGGTCTGCTGCCGTTGAAAGGGAGCTCACAGAGCAAAAGTGAGCAGACAACGTTCTCATAACTCGATGGGGGGAGTTTCGAGATCGGGAAGATTATACCTTGGCGCTGGGTGCGTATGATATTTCAACGGATTATCGCTTCGTTAGTATGGGCGCGACCAATGTGTCGTGGACTTGTGGTCGGGAACAAGAAGATTATCTGTGGTTGCATTACGACCATTTCGTGGCCGGACTCAGACCTCCTTTTGACCCATTTTTTGTTAACTTTATGGAGGAGCTAAAGGTGATGCCCTACGACCTCAGTCTGGGAGTAGTCCGCGTGGTTATGTACTATATCATTATTAGTAGGTTAAGCGGACGCGAACCATCGATGGCGGCGCTGCTGTACTTTTATGGTTTCACTCGGAAAGGCGGTGCCGGTCAAATTCAACCGCGCAGTCGGTCGAGTAGCGGCAGGCCCCGGCTATTATTCGATCTTCCCGACAAGGTGGCGGACTGGGATAAGAGATGCATGAAGGTAGAGTCCCGTGTACGGTGGCCGTTTAAAAAGCTTCCGGTGAATTCGGTTAAGACTGACCATCTGAATAAAATAAAAACCCAATTTAATGATGATGAGTTTATAGCCGAACTGAAAGACGACCTGGGCTATACTCGCAAAGGTGAAGAACAAGCCCCGTGCTTTCAATTGGAGGTTGCTACTAGATGTTGGCCAGCCTTATCTTAGACAACCCGGACTTTCTGGAGCCGGCGTTGGTGACCCATTAGTGGTAGTCGACCCATTGCCGACTTACCTAGACTAGTATGCGGAGTGTCATCACGGGAAGCGCATGCCTTCTCAATGCGTTATCTGTGGCTGCTACCCCTCTATGCGAGCACCCTGTAGGATTTTTACTTGTATTCTTTTTTGATACTTTTTATAGCTTGCTTCCTTTCATGTCATATTTTTGGTCGCTAATAAATATTACTTTCCGCAGGTACCATGGATGCACTTGCTCAACGCAGCTAGCTGACCAGGAGGAAGACTGCTGGCGAGGTGAAAAGAGCCGCTGAGCTGAAGGGGATCAAAACCTCACTCCCAATGGTTAACATAAAGGCTGGGGCGGCTGTAGCCTCTGGATCTCACGTTGTGAAATCAACCCAACCACCAATTAAGCAAGTATAGGATAAAGCAGACCACCCTAAAGCAGACCACCCTGACGAAGCCGCCGACCGGTGATAAGAAAAAGAGATCCGTTGTCGAAGAGACTGGCCCAGCGGGAGATGGTAATGGTGAGCAGGATGCTCCTCCTTCCAAAAAATCAAAAGCTGATGATTCCCAGAGGAAAGAGGCCACTAACAAAGCCAAATCCTCTGATAAAGGTAAATCTGTGGCCGATGAAACATTCTTTGTGGGAACAAGGACAATGGTGCCCTTTGCTGGAGTCCCCGTTGGGCCTGGAGGGTGTCCCGCCGCATGGTTGGACAAAGAGTTCATGCGCCAACAGCCTCTCGACATGCCCAAAGCGCGGACAATTTCGAGGGGAATCGCTGATGTGCCCTCACTGAGGCATTTCAGATGGGGTCTTCCCAACCCTGTCCAGCTGGAGATAGGTTGCGGGATCGCGAGCAGAGTTGTAATGGTGGATCAGACCGATCCCCGCCACACCTTCCTCCAAAATATCTAGGATTTGTGGGGTTTAGACGGCGCCACGGTGAGCATGGTAAACATCCTTCTGGCCTTTTTGAAGTCAGTATTGACCTCGCTGATCTCTCCTTTTTTTCTTAATGTTATATTTTTGAAGTCTGTATTGACCTCACAGATCTTTCCTTTTTTAGGTTGGCACCGGCTTGGCGCAGTTCATTAACGACTACAGAAACTGCGAGCACCAATTTTGGAAAAGAGCTGACCGATACTAAGAATGCTTTCGATTCCTCAAATGAGGTGGGGGCTGGAATGCATGCTCGCTTAAGTGCTGATGTAGCTAAAATTGACAGACTGAAGAAGCTGGCCGCTAGCGAGAAGAAGGCGCGAATTGAGGCCCAAGAAAATTCTGAGCGTCTGGAGAAACCGAGTAGTGAGCTGGTTGCTAAAGATGTTGAGGCCACCCAAACCATGAAGGAGATGCAGGCTCAGATCGACGGGGCTCAGAAAGCAAATGATGCCTTGAACCAATAGCTCTCCGATCTGAACGGTGGAATTGAAGCTCGGCTAAAGGAAGCTGTGGGTGAGAATTTTTTGATGGGATATGACCAAGGGTTCTATCACATCGCAAGGTGTATTTTGGCCCATGGCGGCGATACTCCTGACCTTGATACCTTGCAAGAATGGATTCTCACCCATCCGTTTTCCAATTATCTAAGGGACTTCCATCCGCACATTCCCTTTCCAGATGTCGAGCTAGAAAGATACATCCATATGTACGATCCGGATTGGGAGGTGCCCGTAGTGGTGGAAGCGAATCTAAGGGAGCTTGTGCGTCGAGCTACCCAAGCGAAAAAAGCAGCTGAGGAAAAGGGTGAACAGGCTGGGGGAGAGGTCGAGCAGACAGGTGAAGAGACTACGGAGCCTACAGAGTCTGAAAAGAACGCCGACCAAATGCAGTTCCACTCCCTTCGTGAGGAGAACGTTCATAATGAGGAAATGAGGCCTGAAGACTCTTATATTTGTGCTTCCTGTTTTGTAAACACTATTTTGATTTTGCATATGTATAACTCTTTTTCTTTCCGCACTTTGTCTTTGCAATAACAATTCTGAAGTCTGTTTTCTGTTCGCTTGATGTATGCTTACTTTTTGCTTGAATTTATTGCTAAAATTGAGTCTGATAAAACTCCAATTTATTACCTAAATTGAGTCTGATCATAGTAGCTTATGGCCCCCTTGTTTTAGATAAGATTCCAAGTTGATAGTGAACGGACTTATCCTTGAGATATGCCCCCTTGAATCTTATCTAAAATAACTGCTCGCTATCTCAAATAACTGGCCGTCTGAAATATAAGAACTTTTCTATCTGCCTCCTTGAATCTGATCTCAAATAACTGCTCGCTAAGGAATTCGTGTTTTCCGGAGGGCGGCCCCCTATTTGAGATGAGATTTGGAGCCGAGTCCTGATAATTTTGTTCGCTCGTGGTTGCTTTAATTTTTTCTGAATATTGCCCCCATTTTTAACAAAGTCTGAGGTGAGTTCGAGGTTTTGTTGAAATTTTTTCGAAAAAACCATCTTTTACCCGTACATCGGACACAGCTGAAGCATACAGTAATATGTATTCTAAAAGAGAAAATGTAAAATCGGGCTTTATTAATTTCGACTCATCCCGCTAGATGAGTGAAGATTACAGACAAATAAAAAAGCCTAACCACTCACGTCAACAACGAGAGGATAGCCATAATCCTACCCGATTTATTACATGTAGAACCTTTTGAGATTGTCAGCGTGCCACGGTTTATCGAGTTCGAAACCCTATTTATTTTTGAGGACATAAGTTCCATTTTTGATTTCTTTCGCGACTTGATAGGGACCTTCCCAATTTGCTGTTAGCTTACCCTTATCAGGCTCCATACCCGTAGCCTTTCTATTTCGAAGAACAAAATCTCCGACCTTAAATGAGTGATCGCGGATTCGCTTGTCATGTTGTTGTTTAGCGAGTTGCTTGTAATTCACGTGCCAATGGTATGCCGCTATCCTTTTCTCTTTCACTAGATCCAAGTCGATCTGTCTGTTTAATAGATTGTTCGTTGGGTCGTGTAAGGCGACCCTGATGCTTGGTAGGGCCATGTCGACAGGAGTCACGGCCTCTGATCCGTAAGTAAGAGCAAAAGGTGTCTCTCCTGTGGGCATTTTGATTGTGGTGCGGAGTACCCAAAGTATATCGGGTAGCTCGTCGACCCACCCCCTGCTTTTACCTTGTCATCCACGCTCTTCTTAAGCATCTTGATTATCTGTTTATTGCCGGCCTCGGCCGGGCCGTTTCCTTGAGGATAAGCCACGGATGAATGCCGGTGTTTGACTTTAAATTCCTTGCAAAAATCTGAGAAGTCCTTCCTGAATTGTGGGCCGTTGTCTAAAACTACTGGCCGCGGGATGCCAAAACGCGAAAAGATCTGATCGTGTAAGAAGTAACCCGCGGCTTTAGCGGTTATCCTGACCATAGGCTTGGCTTCGATCCATTTCGAAAAATAATCCATAGCCACTATGATAACCTTGCACCCGTCTATTCCTGGTGGGAAAGGTCCGATGAGATCAAGTCCCCACAGGTCGAAAGGCCAAGGTGCGACTACGATGCTTTGTTAGACAGATGGTATCCTGGGGATGTCTGCAAGTTTTTGACACTCCGGACATTCCCTGACTAACTTTTCTGAGTCCTTAAGGATTGTTGGCCAGTAATACCTTACGGTTATCACCTTCTGGTCCAAAGAGCGGCTAGCGGGATGGCCCCCACACACTCTTTGGTGAAGCTCGATAAGGATCATCTAGCTTTCTACTTCTCGGACACACCGCAACAGAGGTTTTGTTGTGGATCTCCTGTAGAGTATTCCGTTGTTTATAATATACCTGGCCGCTCTTTTCTTGAGCGCGCGAGATTTGTCCTCCCCGTCAGCTAAGATGCCTGACTCTATGTTAGCCTGAACGTTGTCGATCCAGCATGTAGTTGGCGCTGGTGCGTCTATTTCCTCGATAGCGGGTACTGCTAGATATTCTATCATTATGGAGGGATCCACGAGCTCTTCGTTGAGAGATAGCATTGTGAGATAGTCTGCTCGCTCGTTGTCTTCTCTCTGAATTCTGATGAATTCGCAATAGTGGAAACCGGCCTTCAATCGTCGAACAATCTCACCATATTTTTCGAGAATACCACAATACGTGTCATAGTCCCCTGAGATTTGGTTGACGAGGAGTTGAGAATCACAATATACTTCAACATTTTCCACACTTAGTTCCTTTGCCAGTTTGATCCCGGCTATAACTGCTTCGTATTTGGTTGACGGCTTTTTCGATTTCCTCCGTCGTTCCGGGTTCCATCAAAATCACCCCGGCCCCACAACCATTTCGATTAGATGCTCTGTCAACATACAACTGCCAACACTGATCGGGCTTACTCCTGACCGCAGCGGGCTCTAGTTGATCTGGCGAACTTGGTTGTGGTGAGCTAAAACTTGTTTCTGCAATAAAATCCGACAACGCTTGACCCTTTATTGCTTTTCTAGGTTGATATTGTATGTCAAATTCAGTGATTCAATAGCCCATCTGAGGAGTAGACCTTGTTAGGTGTAGTGCCCGAAAGACAATTGTGTAATTGTTTTTAATAGATGACAGAATTTATCTCGCCTTATTACTTGCTTTGTGCTTGGAAGTAATACACTGCTGCAAACCCTAAGTATATCTGTATGTAACCACTTAACTCGGTGTATGGATTACACGTGAGGATTGAGTTAGTGGAGATATGCTTAAACTGTTAGTCCGTGGTGAACTTAATCAGAGTTTAGGGTCTCTTGATTAGAACACCAATAATGCGCCCACAACACCTTAGGGTGTGATAGTCTTATCCGGACTGTCGGTAGAGGGTACCTACGTGGGGCATTTATATATGATGGCATTCATATAGGACTGGACCGATTTAATCTATTTTTCTCGATATAATTCCGTAATTGAGGAATCTTATTAAATCATTAGATGATCATATATGGATCAACCTTAATCCTGAGGTGATCACAGGGTGCTGCTTGTCCCGGGGTAGTGTTTGATGTGTTAGTTACGGTTCACTTAGATATGTGTTCCAAGCCACTTCTCATTGGCACTATCTCCGGATGAGTGAGTAGTTCTGATTTTCACGGACATGGAATCCATTCCTTCCCGCGGGAAGTAGAGAGACGGTCCCCTTATTTGTTAGCCCTAAGAAAGTGATCGATCCCTGGAGTTCGCATTTGACTAATTAGCTACTAGTCAGATATGCGTACTAATTGATCATCAGGGGGTTAATGGTAAATAAGGATAAGATATTCTGAGTCGGGTTCACGGAGACTTCCCACTCAGAATGGACAGTCTATGGAGCGTTAATCCGTATGTAGTGATTATATCAATGGACGCTTATCTACTCTATGGGTTGAGTGTAAGTATATATCTATAATTGGTCGAGTTTAGTTTCGGGTTCAGGGTGGCGTAATCTCGAAATTAATAATTTAATATATTTATTCTGTTCGAATAATATATTTAATTATTGGAGCTACTGGTTATAGGTCCATGGTCCCCGATGTGGCTTCTGTAATTCGGAATGATATTCTTGTTGTTTGGGCCTCAGTGATAATTAATTGGCTGGGCTAATTAATTGATATGCATGAATATTATTTAGTTGGGCTAAATAATATAATACACAAAAAAGACATTTTCTGTGGGCCTGGTAGGCTTAGTGTGGCGCCAATATGTCTTGGATTTTCCAAGAAATTAGTTTTCTTGGATAATGACATATTGTGTAATTAGTTATTTATTTGTTAAATAATTAATTGGATAAATAAAAGAAAATAATTTATTTATTATTTATCTCTTAACTTGTAAGGATAATTATATTTTCTTATTATAAGATTGTAATTATCTCTTATTTTTATTGGATAATAATAATTAGAATTATCTCTTTTATTTTGTTAAACCGATTGGGTATAGGTTTTCTCTCTTGGATTTTGCCTATAAAAAGAGAGTTCTCCCCGAGCCCTAGGTGAAGAGAGGGCCACGAAATTTATAGAGAAAAAAGGCTAAGGAGTTCGATCCTTAGCTCCACCAGGTTGGAGAAAAACTTAGGGTTTTTCTCGGTTGCATATCAAGGAGGTTCGTGTATCAAGAAGGGTGTCCACCAACCGCCGTTTGGAGAACACATCGGAAGATCAAGGCTTCTCGTCCTAAGATCAAAGCTTCTCTTCCCGATATTGGTAACATAATCTTAACCCCCTTGTAGTAGTTTAAGTCCTTTAATTATGTATTGTGATATATAAGTCGTGATCCATCCGCTGCGTGTAGATCTAACTCGTTTAGATCTAAGATCCTACATCCTTCAGACCTGAGAGATCGGGTTTGTGTAGTATTTGTCGTAATGGACTATCGGTTAAGGCAATTATTGTGTGCGAAGTGAAGTAGCACCTGAGTTTGCGGGCAGCGATAACAAGCGGGTAGGATAATTTTTCAACATTAAAACAATGACTCTCCACCGGACTGAGAGCCTTGCTTACATAGTAGACGGGATTTTGGAGGGTTCCGGCCTCCTTGACAAGAACGGCGGCAACAGCCCGGTCTGAAGCCGCCAGGTACAAAAACAAAATGTCTCCCTGAACAGGGCTAACCAAAAGAGGTGGCTTCCCAAGATATTCCTTTAAAGCTTGAAACGCCTGTGAACACTCTGCGCCTCATGTAAAAGTTTTGTCGCCTTTAAGTATTTTGAAGAAGGGGAGACACTTCTCCGCTGATTTCGATATGAAGCGACCAAGCACAATGATGCGGCCATTGAGCCTCTGAACTTCTGTGATGGTTGTGGGCTCTTGCATGTCAAGCAAAGCTTGCATTTTTTCTGGATTAACCTCGATGCCGCGACGACTAACAATAAACCCGAGAAACTTGCCTGCCTGGACACCAAATGTACATTTGGCCGGATTGAGCTTCATTGAGTGTTTTTGAACATTGTTGAAAGTCTCCTGAAGGTTAGCGGCGTGACCGTCACCAGCGGACTTAACTACTATATAATCTATGTAAGCTTCCATATTTCTGCCAATCTGCGAACTGAAAACTTTGTTGACCATTCGCTGATAAGTTGAACCCGCGTTTTTCAATCCGAAGGGCATCATTTCATAATAATACATACCTCCAGCGGCTCTGAAGGCCGTTTTTTCTTTGTCGGACTCAGCCATCCGCACTTGGTGATATGCCGAATATGCGTCCAAAAAACTATGAACTTTAAAACCAGAGATGGAGTCGACTAACCGATCGATTCGCGGAAGCTGATAAGGGTCTTTCGGGCACGCTTTGTGAATGTCAGTAAAATCGACGCACATCATCCACTTGCCATTGTGCTTCTTTACCATAATTACATTTGCTAGCCAAGTAGGATAGACGAGCTCATTTATGATCCCTGCTTGCAGGAGCTTCTCGACCTCTACTTTCACCGCCGCTTCCTTTTCGGTCGAGAACTGACGTGCTCGTTCTTGTATCGGTTTGAATGTATAGTCGACGTTGAGATGGTGGAGGGCGACGTCTGCCTCGACCCCTCGCATATCCGTCCCTACCCATGCAAATGCATTCAGATTCTCTTTGAGTAATTTTATCAACTCTTCCCTCTCGAAAGGATTCAGCCGAGCTTCTATTTTGACCTTCTGCTCGAGGTATTCATCGTTGATGACTACCTCGACTAGCTCATCTTCCGCTGTAAAATTGGGCTCGTCTCTAACTTGCAATGTTTCACACTCCACTTTAACTGGCGTAGGTTCGACATCGACTCTGATCATGTCGATGTTTTCCATGTTCTCTGGCTGTTCGATTCGTGCTCTATTATTCCCGGTCCTCATTTCATGTATATATGTCAGGACAGCTGCAGGCTCGCTGATCGACGTTCCGATCATGTCCCCAATATAAAACTTTGTTCGCTGATATGAGATGGAAGTTACCATCTGGAATTATTTCAAAGCTGGTGTCCTAATTATCATGTTATAATTGGACTGAAGATCGACCACCAGAAACATTACCTTTTCAGTGCGAAAGGGTGAATAATCTCCCATCTGTACATCCAAGTCGATGGCCCCCTTGACTTGTATTTTGTGATTAGTGAAGCCCTCAAGGGTGACATTGTGTGGCCTCAAATTAGAGTCTCCAAACCCTAATTCTTTGAAACAGTTGTAATATAAGATGTCGCGGCATGCTCCTGTGTCGACCATCACCCTGTTGACACAGGCCCGATTGATAACTACCGAAATGCCTAGACACATATCTTCTGTATTCATCGAAGTCACTAGCTCACTTCGAGAAAAAGCAAGAGGTTGTTCATTCCCTCGCAGAACTACAGGCTTCTCCACATGTTTGTTAATGGAGCCGATGCGTCTCTTGATCTGATTTTTACTGGGATGAGGCTCGGTTATTATCCTGATGTTCCTGTCGAACTGTCGAGCTTGTTGGTTCCTCCTGTCTGGTCCACCGGCATCTAACTTGTAGTGAAAATGGTGCCCACGAGCAAGTAACTTTTCTATAGCTCGCTTGAACTGGATACACTCGTCGGTCGTGTGACCCTTATCTCTGTGATAGCCACAATATTTGGACGCGTCGCGGCGTGTATCTGGAACCATAGGGTGAGGCTCAGGCAACTCATCCCTTACTTCGTTCAGCATCTGAGTATAGGATATTCTGAGCGGTGTAAACTATATTTCTTGCAAGTTTGCCCGTGGGGTGAAAGCGAAATAAGACTTCAAATATCCAGGTTTCAGCCACGTTTCAAAACTGCTCATAACAACGTTGTCGGCCAAACCTCTTGTTAGCTCATACACTTTGTAAAACCATTCGTAGTAACTGCGAGTACCTTCATTCTCTCCTTGTCGGACCTCATGTAGGTCGATGTGTGTCGTTTTGGGTCCTCCGAGTGATCTGAACTCTACTATAAATTTGTTGATCAAATCATCCCAAGATAGAATCGAACCCGGAGGAAGGCTGCGGATCCACGATGCCGCCCTGTCTTGCATCAATCCCACAAAAGCTATGCACCAGGCCTCCTCGCTAGATGTGCACAGAGTAATTCTACTTTGGAATGCAGATAGCCAATCCAAAGGATCTGTAGCCCCATGGTAATTGATGAAGTTTGGGTAGTGAGTTCCCCCTCTCGGGGCCGCTTTCAAAATGTTAGGATGAAGCATGCTCGTTCCCCAAGTCGGAACAACCTTAAAGCCAGCCGTACCCTTTTGCAATTCCTCTATTTGTTTCTTCATTATGCCTATTTCCACCTGATTTAGGGGAACAAGTGGGGGCACAAAATAACTTTCTTCCACTAGCGAGTCTCCATGTCCTTCCAAGCAGGTACGAACTCGTCGAGGATTCTTTGGTCGCCCTGGGGCTGTACCGTGATCGTCGACCACGGGCCCCAGCCGACCTAGTGCTTATTTCCTATCCCCTCTTGGATGTGAAGTTGCATGGCTGCTTTCCTCCATTTTTGATCGTTGGGTTTGAACTGTTTTTAGGGGAATGAAGGTGGGCTGTACTTCTGTTAGCGCGGGTTGAGGAGGTTTGAACTTGAGGATAGGTTGAGGTGGTAATCCCTCTACGATTAGTAGCGCATTTCCTACTCGCATTTCCTCTACATACTCCATGTGTGCCTGTAGAGCTATCTTATTTGAGTCTTGCTGTGGTGGCGCTGCCCCTGTTTGAACAGTCTCTTGTTCGTTGTTCGGGTTAGAAGTCCCAGCGATTCCTTTCCCCTTATTTTTCCTAAGTGCCTCATCATGTATCTTGCCGGCTCGGGTCCTTTCCCGGATGTATGCCCGCATGTCGGTTGTGAGGGCAAGTCTGGCATCTGCCCCATCAGACATAACCCTCCTGCTAGCCTCTCCACACAGCATGCTAGCTCTATGTGGCGGGCCTTGATTGCCTGCCTTAGTCGGTGTTGCAGGGTTTATGTTTTTCCCGCCAGCCATGTTTAACTAGGATATTTTGTGGATAATTTTGTTGAGGGTATTTTGCTATGGGTTTAAGATATTTCAGGCTCAAAATATTAAGGTAAATGGTGTGCGCTTTACAGGCGGTTTGTAGCTAAACAACCAAGTTTTCTTATTACTTGAAGATCTGAAACCGACGAAGGGTGTACAAACCAACCTAGGTATTAAAGATGGATTCGAGTGCGAGTTTGCAATGAATTTGGTGATCTCTGCTTTGTGTATGCTGCTCAGATGAGGAAAGCGATGATTTTTGGGCCGGATTATCCCAGAAGATCAAAGCTTTGGTGACCGGCAGATCAAAGGTGATGAAGCCCTCGTCTGAGATACCGTGAAAACGCCTTTTGTGGTGGAGAAAGTGACCTCTGAAAGCTGAATGATGATGATTTTCCCGGTAACGGAGCCAACTGATGTTGCGCTGAACACCAGATTTGCGGTAACATTGTTTATCTTGAGGATATAAGGCTTATGTTTGTGATTTCTCCGGAGAGAGCTCGTCGGTGAGCAAGAACAAGGCTGCCGGATAAGTGTTTAGTGAAGAATAATTGAAACGAGGCGGTAAATTGGCAGAGTGTATCTTCTTGTATTAGATCTTGGATCCTCTTATGTTACATTGTGATCTCATATTTATAGGCTAAGACTATGTCCGTTTACTGTTCATTTGTAAGACAATTAAGAATACATAATTAAAGATAAATATGCATGCAATACAAGTGTCCTAGCCAGCTGTCAAGATTAGCCAGCTAGAAGGATAAGCATGGCGAGCAACGAGCAGCGAGCAACGGACTCGTACATGTCTTGTCTTGAAATCAATCTTGACCGTAGGGGTAGAAATCACATGGAGAGGAGTCTGATTTTGCGACCAACGGCCATGATCCGGCTTATTGTCGGCGGATAGGACCCGGCTTACGAATGGCGGGTATAGTATGGCTTATGATCGTGGACAGAGGGAAAAGAGGCCCAATATCTGTGTTAATGGGCCATGACAGTTGGCCCAATCCAGATAAACTGTGCCTCATTCCGATTCGGGTATTTCAGTGTTGGATCCTGTGTAGGTACAAACTTAGGACCAATTCTAGTACTAGGCTGAGCACCTTTACTGGATCCACGTTGAGTATCAAATCCAAACCATGTCCTATCTTTATTGGGATTTCAAGATTTGAATACAGTATTAGAACTTGATTGTGCCGCAGATTCAGTGGCTACTGCAGGTGCAACAGAGTTATACTGAATTTGTTCACAGTCAACTTGCTTGCGTTTGAAAATTCTGAATTCAACACTTAATCTTTGAATATCTGCTTGGAAAGAATCTCTTTCAGCCTTCACAATCTCATATCCAGATTTTATTATCCTTATTTGATTAAGGAGGGCATCTAGAGCTTCCTCCAAATCAGCATTCTTAGGATTTGAACCAGTAGTAGATGAGCATTCACTAGCAACAGGGGTATTATTAGATACAGAATTATATACCTCCTCAATTTCATCTATGTGTGCCATGAGTTCTGTGTCATCTTAGTCATTGCCAGATTGAGCTTTTTCTGACTCTACTTCATATCCTGATTCATCATCAGCAACCTATGCTTTTCTTCCAGATCTTCTCTACTGACCCTTGTTCTTCACCAGGTCTGGACAATCAGGTCTGAAATGTCCAGGCTTCTTGCAGTTAAAGCAAAGATAGTCAAGATCCTTCTTTTGTTTTAGTTCAGGACAGTCAGGCTTGAAGTGTCCTGCTTCCTTGCAGTGAAAGCATAAGAAGTCGTGATCCTTATTTGATTCTTCTTTCTTCTAATTTCTTCCATTGTTTCTTGAAGATGCTTTTCCAGATTTCAGCATTCTTATCCTCTTTGTCATGAATGCAATTTTCTCTTGCATTTCATCTAGGACAACATCTTTAGCACTTGATGATTCTTCATTATATGCAGCAGCCAGTGCTGTTGTCTTTGTAACTTCCTTTTCAGCACATGCAACTATATCCTTGCTGAATTCATATGCTTTAAGATCAGAGAACAGTTTGAAGGTGTCTTATTCGTGAAGTATTCTAGACTTCTCCATAGCAGTCACCTTCATCTCCCATACTTCTTTTATAGGTAAGGCTTTAAGAATCCTTGTGTTGAGCTCTTCCTTAGAATACACAACATTTAGCAGGGTGAGTTCATCCATTATTGCATTGAATCTTGATTCCATCTGCTCAAAGGTCTCATTGGATTTCATCTTGAACTCTTGGAACTTTTGTTTTGCAACACTGATTTTGTTCTTCTTGATTGCATCAATGCTTACACAGATAAGTTGCAGTTTCTCCCATAGTTCCTTGGCAATTTTGCGTTCTTTCCTTTTCATATACATATTGTTGTACAAAGTTATATTGATAATATCAATAGCAATGTTGTTCAAATTTGCTTTTTTCCGGTCCTCAGCAGACCATTCACTCTTTGGTTTTAGGACTATCTGATTTTGGCCATTCACATTTATGACTTTTGTGATCTCAAGTGGTCTATCAATCAGCACATCCATCATCTCATCATGAGTTGTAGCCAGATAAGCCTGTATACGACGCTTAAACTCATCAAAACGATCTAGTGAGCACATCAACATAGTCCTAGCATATTGATAGGAACCAACATTACAGTACATTTCTGTATAGTTTAACCCATGGTTATCATGTTTCTAGCATGTTTTCGGGTGAGTTTAGACCCTACAATCAGGGTTAATGAGGTTTTCTATGCATGGCGAGTAACTGTCGGTTTTTCCGTAAACTTGGCCTACTTTTATCACTTTATACTCATTTCCCGAACACCCGTAGTTTGCGGGGTTATGCATTTGCTTTTTGTTTCCATGTTTATGCAGGATTTGGGTGAGTCGGGAGCCCGGAAAGCAATGATTTATGAGTTTAGACGTGTCCGAGGCGAGAAACGAAGGCTAAGTATGGAAAAAGTGAAGTTTTGAAGTTAAGGCATCTATCCGTATACGGGCAACTCTCAGTAAGGATAAAAAATATTGGAGTGAGACTTATCCGTATGGATTGCTTACCATCCGTACGGATAACCTGGAGAATCAAGAACTATCCGTACGGATAGCCTGTTATCCGTACGGATAAGCTGAATTTTGCCCTAGGCTATAAAAGGACACCTCAAACATTTTCTTCAGCAGACTTTTACGAATTTAGATAGTTTTGGCCTTTTTTTGGGAGATTTCCTTCATCCGAAAGCATAGAATTAAGTGTCATATACCATTGTTCTCGTCTTTCGATCCGCTATTACATTAGATACATTACAGCATCAATCCGTTACATTTCGATTGTCATGATTTGATCTTTGTGACCACACCTTTGGTACTTCATCAATTTTCAATAAAGTGGGTATGGGTTCTTGTTCTTTTATCGTTTATACCATGAATTCCTTTACCATTTATTGTTTCATTTGGATAATGACTAGCTAAATCTTTCGTACGGCCGAATTATGTGAAAGCGGATTAAACGCCATTAGGGAGATGAACCGGGAGGTAGTGTAGCACGTAATAAAATGTTCTAATCAATAATTCATATCACGAAACCCGCTTTAATCATAATTGAGCTAGCTTGATCACCTAGTTCACCATCACACACACCTAGCTTATAAATGTATGTTGCGCCGAAGTGTGGGAACCAGGGTTTCGGGACCGTAGACGTTTTGGCTTAAAAGGTAGTTTGACACCTACCTGTGCACTAGATTGACACCCTAGTCGTTAGGTCCATGTCCAATATGGGGTTTTTACCGTTCACTCGGGTGAGTCTAGAACTTAATCATGTTAGGTGAGTCGGCCTTCTAAAGGGAGGGTTGATGAGCTTTGCGTAGGGTGTGAGTTAGAACCAGAATAAGGACTCGACACTGTGAGTTTATCATTAGACAGACAAGGAAGGTAGAGCACACTCTTGGGGTAGTTTTTTTGAGGGTAGAGTAATCCACTGGATCGTAGTTCGGATGTACCTCTTTTAATCGTTAAGAAATCCGATTAGTATAATCTTTCTTTTATGCAATAGTATAAAGTCATATTTTTCTGGTTGACCTGAACTGAGTGCTAAGTCAGCGGTGGTACTCAAAGCCAATCTCTGTGGGTTCGACCTCAGACTCCTCAAGCACTACCTACAATCGATCCGGTCCACTGCCGGTTAGAAAGTAGATTTTGCTAAGGTTTCGAGTTTTTACTTGATTAAGTGGATTGCAAAATTCTCTTATCAAGTTGGCGCCATTTCCGGGGATTGGAAATACTTTGATATCACAAAAGTTGACCGATTGCTTGGGCTTAGGTCGTTTTTTTATTGTTTTCTTGTTGTTTTGTTTTGACTTGCAGTGTATGACCCAGAGCTCTGGGGCACCTCTAGAGCCGTATTATCCGGAAATCGACAGGCACGCAAGGCAGTTGAGGAAAAGATTTTTTTCTTTTGTTCCAGAAAACGTGGACGGACATGAAACATTAGACTTCTCTTCAGAGGAAGAAGAGATGACAACGAATAGTAGAGATCGGTTGAATGATGATGGGACGTCTCAAATGGTGGGTTTGGGTACTCTAAATGACCCACCTCCACGTGAGAGGAATCCTCTGGACCCTCCTATGGCTGCAAGGACAGATGGGAGAAATTTATTTGACCCCGCTCTAGAAGGGGGTGATGGAAGAAATAGACAGGTCCAACAAAATGATGTGTTAAATGGTCAGAGGCAGCCGAATGGACAAAATGGTCAACTGGGGGGTGGCCAATTCCAAAATAACAACCCACCATCTCTTCGCCAATAGCAACACCAACAAAGGGGTGGTCAGTTTCAGCAACAGCCGCCTGGCCAGGACAATTTGCAAATGCAGATGTATCAGTTAATTCAACAACAGATGGCACAGATTCAGCTTATGCAAGCGAATCAGAACAACCTGAATAATAACCCAAATGACCAACAGCTTTCATTGGTCCTGAATCAGCAACAGCAGAACAACCCACAGGCAAATCAGGGGTTTATATCAGCAAGGGATTACGTGGTTACCCCGTATCAAGGGACCGGACATAATCCGATAACGATCCCAGCTATCCATGCTAACAACATGGAACCAAAGCAGAATGTCATCAACCTGATCAGCGAGAATGCAGTTTTCTATGGGTAGCAGAATGATGACCCGAATGAATCCTTAGACAACTATCTGCAGATCATCTCGACACTTAAGTACAACGGAGTGAGCGAGGAGGCGCTCAAGTTGATGATATTTCAATTTGCATTAAGGGGAGCTGCAAGAATATGGTTCAATACCCTTCCTAACGCCTCATTATCTACATGGGCCGAAGTGGCCGATGTTTTTCTGAAGAAATATTTCCCTCCAACAAAGATTGAGGATTTAAAGCGAGAAATACACAATTTCAGTGGGCGAAAGGGGGAAACCATGAAGGAGACAGTTGAACGGTTTAGGGAATTGCTAAAGAAGTGCCCTCCACACAATTTGAGTACAATTGAGCAGGTGATAAAGATTTATAGATCCTTGGATAAGTCAGACAGAAATCTCTTATATGCAACTAGTGGAAACGGTTTGACGAGAATTGACCCCTATCTAGCAATGCAACATATTAACGATGCTATCGAGAGGGATGATGAATGGGTTTCCAGTTCTGGGACAGAAAAACCGAAAGAGCCACAACAAACTGTTAAGGCCCTTGTAGAGCAGTTGGATAAAGAGACGGCCGCATATAATGAGTTGTTGGAACTTTAGACAAAGATGAAGAAACTGAAAGAGGCACAACAGGTTTGTCAGTTGTGTGGCGGTAATCACTCGGCTCAGTTCCGTATGACCCCGAGCAGAACGACTTATCCTCAGTAATTACCACAACAGATACCACAGCCGACCCAACAACAACCTGTAGCAAATGTATCTCAGCAACAACCAGTGGTAGTTATGGAAGATCTAGTTGTAGCGCTTAACAGATTGGGGACAGGGAGTTCAAATAGCGGTAATCAGCAGGTTTCCGGGTGGAATCCGCAATTTGGTCAGCAACAAAATTCTGGGGGACAATGGAACCAGAACAACCCATGGGGTAACAACCCAAATTGGCAAGTTCCACCGAACTACCAAGATTATGAACCATCGATGAGGTGCGGCATGGTAGAAGATTTCCACAGAACGATGTGAACTATGTCGGAAATAATTCTGGGGGAAATTGGAACCAAGGCAATAACACCCAGGGAAGCTGGAACAACAAAAATTCTAGGAACAATTGGAGGAACCAGAATTCGGGGAACAATTGGAGCAACAACCAGCAAGGCCAGAATTGGAACAAAGGAAATCAAGGAAATCAGAGTGGCCAGGGAAATTGGACCGATGCAACAACCAGAACAATCAGAGGTCCCAGCAATATTCCAACAACCAGGGCCAAGGCAACCGTGGTTGGAGTCAGAATCGTGACCAAGGGAATTCTCAAAATTCCCAAGAAAATTGGAGAGAAAATAACCAAGGTAGTTGGAATCGACAAAATCAAAATTCCAACAACCAAGGCTATGAAAATCAGAATCAAGGTTCGGGGAACCAAATTTGGGGCCAGAATCGACAAGGCCAGTGGGGTAACAATCAGAACCGATATCACGGGAAAAGAGAGCAAGGGCAGCAATCCGGCAACCAACAGAATAACCAACAAGCCGGATATTATAATTCTGAAACTTATCAACACCCGAATGCTCATAGGAAGAATAACCCCTACAATCAACAATGGAGTGGTTCAAGGAACCAGAAGAAGCCATCTGATGAAAGCTCTGATCTGTTGAACAAGTTCATGATTGAACAAAAAGCGGCCATGCGTAATTTGGAGATTCAGATAGGGCAGATGACCGAGAACAGAGCTCAACCACCGTTGAATACGGGGCTTCCTAGTAACACGGAGAGGAACCCCAAATATTCAAAAGACGTGTGTGCGGTAGTTTCCCGAAGTGGTAAAGAGGTGGGGCAAGTGAGCCGGGAACTTGAGAAAATGGTGCCAAATTCTGAGAAGGATAAATTTTCTGACTATAAAGGGCCGTTGGAAGAGCAAGAAGGGTTTGATGAAGATGTTGAGAAGAGGGCAGAAAAGGAGAAGATCTCGAGATTGGAAAGGGAAGTGGAGGAATACAAGAGAAAGTGGGGAGAAACGACAAGGCCAAAGCCGGAAACGGTGATTATTGACGTAAAGGAAAAAGAGCCATCGCCACCACTCAAGCCGAAAGGTAATAAAGGTAAAATTCCCCTTCCTCCCCTGGGTTTTGATGTGGCCACTTTACCAATTCCTCCTAGAACAGCCAAAAAAGAGGTCTTGACCCAAAGTCAAGCCAAATTTTTGGAAATGTTGAGGAAATTTGAAGTGACCATGCCAATGTTGGATATCATTGCCAACATCCCGTCGTATTTCAAATTTTTAAAGAGTATGCTCTTGAGTAAGGATAAAATGCAGCAAATGGTGCAATTGAGTTATGAGTGTTCTGCTATTTCTGAGAACAAGATACCTCCCAAAATCCAAGATAGGGGCAGTTTTACCATCCCTATAACCATAGGAGAGACTGTTTTCAAGAATGTGCTTTGTGATTTGGGGGCGTCTGTTAGTTTGATACCAAAGTCTGTGTATGTTAAACTGGGTTTAGGGAGATTAGAACCAAATAGCATCACATTGCAAATGGCGGATAGGTCGGTTAGGACACCGCTAGGAGTAGCTGAGGATGTGTTGGTTCAGGTTGATAGATTTGTGTTCCCGGTAGATTTTGTGGTTCTGGACTTGGACACTGACTCCAGGACACCTTTTTTATTAGGTCGGCCTTTCCTAAACACCGGGGAGACCTTGATAGATGTTAAGAGGGGGGACATAATTTTACGTGTCGGTCAAGAGAGCGTGACTATAAATGTGTATAAAACCATGAAACACCCGGAAGAAGAGAGAAACGATTGTTTTTCGGTGGATGTTATCCACCCTTGTATTGTCTCCAATGTGAATTTGCAGGGTTATAAAGAGCCGTTGGAGAGGTGCCTGATGCAGACGTGCAAGATTGATGATGAAAGCAAATTGATGCAAGTTCATGCTATGCACCTCGAGGCAGGTGAATCGGTTGATGCAAAGTGGAGCAAGAAGCTAGACCTTGGATCTCCCATGGATATGCCGAAGCAGTCTATTTTGCAGCCACCAACAGACTTTGAGTTCAAACCGCTGCCTTCTTATTTAAAGTATGTATACCTTGAGGATAATGATTTACTTCCTGTAATTATTTCTGCCACGCTAACCGCTTTGCAGGAAGTGAAAATGTTTCAAGTACTTAAAAAGAGGAAGAAGGCATTTGGGTGGAAAATGGTGGACATCAAAGGCATTAGTGCCGAAATCTGCAAGCACAAGATTATCTTTGAAGATGGGGCAAGGCCGAGGAGGCAACCACAGAGGAGGCTGAACCCTCATATGCAGGAGGTGGTCCGAAAAGAGGTCGTGAAGATGCTTATCCTGGGAATGATCTATCCGATCTCAGATAGTGAGTGGGTTAGTCCTACTCAGGTGGTGCCTAAGAAAGGGGGAATCACAGTGCTTACAACCGAGTCATGTGAGTCTTTCTCTGTTCGCCCTGTTACCGGTCATCGTGTTTGTATCGACTTCCGCATGCTCAACGAAGAGACTAGGAAAGATCATTTCCCCCTTCCCTTTATTGATCAGGAGTTAGACAAACTTACGGGTCACGAATACTATTTTTTTCTTGATGGTTTTAGTGGATATTATCAAATCCACATTGATGTGAATAATCAGGACAAAACTACCTTTACGTGTCCCTATGGCACATTTGCATTCCGAAGAATGCCGTTCGGGTTGTGTAATGCACCCACGACATTCCAAAGATTCATGGTTGCCATATTTGCTGATATGATTGATCACTTTATGGTTGTGTTTATGGAAGATTGTACTGTGTATGGTGATAGTTTTGATGCATGTTTTGCCAAAATATATAGGGTTCTCGCTCGTTGTGAGGAGACCGGTCTAGTTCTGAATTAGGAGAAGTGTCACTTTATGGTGACTGAGGGAATAGTTTTAGGTCATAAGGTGTCGGTTAAGGGGATAGAGGTCGATAGGGCCAAGGTAGATGCTATATCTACGTTGCCTATGCCAACAAATCTGAAAACTCTAAGATCTTTTCTGGGCCATGCCGGCTTCTATCGTAGATTTATCCGAAAATTCTCTTTTAAGGCCACACCTCTCACTAATAAGCTGAAAAAGGGGGTGAACGTGACTTTCGATGAGGAGTGCGTAGAGGCTTTCAATGATATTAAGAAGCGGTTGACTGAGGCTCAGATTCTGGTAGCTCCGAACTGGGAGCAAGGTTTTGAAATTATGTGTGATGCGAGCGATCTAGCTGTGGGAGCTGTGTTAGGGCAGAAGGTCGATAAGCTATTTCGACCCATTTACTATGCCAGTCATACCCTTAACCCGGCCCAACAGAAGTATGCCACGACTAAGAAAGAGTTGTTGGCGGTGGTCTTTTCTTTTCATAAGTTTAGATCCTAACTTGTGGGGTCTAAGGTGATCGTACATACGGATCACTCCGCTTTGCAATATCTATTTGCAAAGAAGGATGCTAAACCACGCTTGTTGAGATGGATTCTGCTCCTTCAGGAGTTCGACGTGGAGATTAGAAACCGTAAGGGTTGTGAGAATGTCATAGCCGATCATCTCAGTCGTATAGATCCGGTTAATGAAGAGGAATCTGAGAGGGTGGAGATAAATGACTCGTTTCCGGATGAGCAACTGTTTGTGGTGGACACTATGTTGCCGGAAAAGCGACGGAATTTTTTGCATAGAGGAAAAGAGGGTGCACCGTGGTTTGCCCCGATTGTGATCTACCTTGAGAGTGTGTTTTTAGATCTAGAGTTGGATGAAAATCAGTAGAAGAAGCTCATGAGTGAGGCTAAGTCCTTTGTCTGGGAGGATCCTTATTTGTTCCGGTTGTGTGCCGACGGTATTCTGAGGAGGTGTATAACCGAGGGTCAGCGGTTGAGCGTGTTATCTTTTTGCCATGATAAAGAGGACGGGGGCCATTTCTCGGGGCAGAGAACCACGTTGAAAGTTTTAGAAAGTGGGTTGTATTGGCCCACAATCTTTAAGGATGCCTATGCCTATGTCAAAACTTGTGACGCGTGTCAACGTTCGGGCCGAGTCTCAAGAAGGAACGAAATGCCTCAATAGCCTATTATTATGTGTGAAGTTTTCAATGTTTGGGGCATCGATTTCATGGGACCTTATCCTCCTTCTTTTGGGAACAAGTTCATTCTAGTAGCTTGTGATTATGTCTCAAAGTGGGTGGAGGCGATCGCCTCCCCCACTAGTGATAGACATGTAGTCATCAAGTTTCTGAAAAAGTTCATTCTGACACGATTTGGTGTACCAAGGGCGATAATTTCTGATAATGGCACTCCTTTCGCCTATAGAGATTTGGATAAGTTTGTTTCTAAAGTATGGGGTAACTCATAAGTTAGTAACGGCCTACCATCCTCAGACGAGTGGCCAGGTGGAGGTTTCCAACGGTGGTATTAAGAGAATTCTGGAAAGAACTGTTGATAAGAACCGTAATAGTTGGTCCATGAAATTAGATGATGCACTGTGGGCTCACAGAACAGCGTTTAAGACTCCGATTGGTATGTCGCCATACATAATCGTTTTTGGAAAAACTTGTCATTTACCAGTGGAGATTGAGGATAGAGTGCATTGGGCCAATAAGGAGTTGAATATGGACGAGACTCTTAGTGGAGAAAGGAGGATGGCTCAGTTAGTTGAGTTGGAGGAGTTTCGCCTGCGAGCTTATGATTGCTCGGCGAGATATAAGGAGAAAACAAAGCTCCTCCACAATAAACTGATAAAACCGAAGGTGTTTAAGGTGGGAGATGAGGTTTTACTGTATGATACGCGTTTACATCTTTTTCCGGGGAAGCTGGAGTCCCGATGGTCGGGACATTACACCGTTGTGAAGATGTTCGACTCGGGAGCGGTAGAGATAAATCATCTGAAGTACGGGACCTCAATTACCAATGATCTTCGTTTGAAGAGATATGAGAAGTTGCCATTTGACGAGGCTCTCGAGGTTGTGACTTTGGAAGATCCGAAGTTGGAAGAAGTAAGCTGTTTAGTCCCGTCATGGACTCCAATGCATGACGTCCCACTCTTATAATCCACCATCCGTCATCTCTATATCCCTTATTTTCCTCACCGTGCCGGTAGTATAACTTGGAAAAACCGGCACAGTGTGGGAGGCAACGACATTAAACAAAGGCGCTCGGTGGGAGGCAACCCACCATCTTCTGTGTTTTGTGTGTTCTTGAGACCCACGTGATGTGTTTTTGGTGTTTTGGTTGCGTTCGGATGGTCACGAGGGGGTTTTTCTATCTAAAACATCATTTTCACTTTGTCTGCCTCCATCCGTACAGATAAGCTATCATCTGGACAGATAACTCTCAGTACTCAAATTTTTTCAGTGTCAGTCATTCATCCGTACGGATAGCTTCTAATCTGTATGGATAACTCGCCGTAAAAATTATGGATTTTCACAGTATTATCCGTACGGATAGTTTCACCATCTATACGGACAGTTTCACCATCCGTACGGACAGTTCATCTCCTTCAAACTTATCCGTACGGACAGTTGTTTATCCATCTGGATAGACATATATCTATAAATACTCCCTCCTCTCAATTTCCATTCACGGTTTCTTCTCCAAATAACCTTAACCCCCGATTTTTGCCCTCAAACACACAAATTCTTCAATTCTTCACCGTATTCAGAAATTTTTGGTGCTTTAAACACCTATCCACCTCCTCTCTTCAATTCTTCAAACATATTCCACCAACAAACGACGATAGAGGAGAATCAAGCAACTTTTTGGCTGATTTTCGTAGGTCTAAAATTTTCATCTTTGGTTTCTCCGTTGATCATCCGGGGCTTCCATCAAATCCGTTGCACTCCTATCGTCCAGATTGGTGAGTCTAGTCGATCTTTCTCAATTTAATTTCACTTTTTCCCGGGGTCAATTTTCGAATCGAACCCCAACCGAACCCTTAACTGATTAGGTTGTCTTTTCTTGTTTTTCTTGCTTTGTTGTTGTTCGTGATGGGGTGTGATGGTTTGGGGACGTCTGCATTGCTGTTTGATTTTTTTGTTGGTGATTTCTGGTGGAATGTTGGTGTTACGGTGGATTGACGGGGTGTTTGATTTCGTCTTGGTTTTTGAGGGTGTTTTTTATCAGTGTTCATAATGGGTCCTAAGAAGAGAGTAGCAGAGGGGGGGTTCTAAGTCCGTAAAAGGGAAGGGGAAGGGCAAGGCTATTGCCACTAGTAAGAAGAAATGTAGGTTCGAGGAGATCTCGTTGGAAACTTTGAACAGGCCATTGAAAATCGGGGGTGATAGCACAGATAGACCAGTGCGGGAAGCTAGGAAAAATCTAGTTTATGGTCCACTTGCAGATGAGTCGGGGACAGATACGGAAGGGGATGAGGAACCGTTAGCCGACCCTCAGAAGACTAACAAAGTGAGATTTGATCAGCCTCGAGATACTGGGGTATCCCCGGGAGGTCAAGTAGGGACTCCCGAGAGGGTTAGACTTTCTGAGGTGAGAACACAAGCTAGGAGGGAACCAGGGGGTGTTTTGCCTTTGAAAGATATATTTATCAACGAGAATGCCGAGAAAGCGTTTAAATCGAGATTCAAAGTTAGGAAATTTTAGAAAGGGTTGTTGATGTGGAAAAGGTTGAGAAAAGCTTCCGAGACAATTTGAAGAAGAGGAAGTGGGATGAGTTTATTAAGGTGCCAGATTTCAATGTGAGGAAGCCCAAATTGACTTTGGCATTGATATCAATCGATTTACGGGATCTAGATTAAAGCTTCAACCTTTCAACGATTCAGCACTCAACTTCTAGGGTTCATTCGAATTTTAGGGCTAGGGTTTATTTGGAACACACAAAACGAATAAACAACGATAATCAATCTCTGATTATCGTCTCGTGATAATCCTATCTCAGGAGAACCACCCAACTATTCCGTCTCGGAATAATTGAAGAAACCCAATCAACGGAAGTTTCTGAATAAAAATTCAATTTATGATTCCAAAATAATCTGTCTTCTCAATTCGTCCAACACACAATAAATAGGAACAAAAGACACGCCCTAGATGCTATTGGCGCCAACATGGGCCTACAAAGCCTTATTATGATTCTAACTTAATTAAAAATAAAGCCCAACTAAATAACATAATTAAAAGTCCATAAAACAAACTGAATTTAATAAGCATAGGCGTCCCACACTTGGGCTTCAGCTCATCAAGCCCAATCAGCAATGAATAGGCTTAAGGTAGTCGGATCATCAATCCTTAAAGCCTCATTCTCCTTTCGAACATCTTCGACCGCTTTGCATAAGCTTCTCGAGCCTTCTTCTCTTGAAAACGTGTAATAGGCCCATCTCGAACAATAATAGGATCTTGAACATGGTGAATACGTGAGCGGTCATCGTGGAGTGCATCACAAATCAATGACATAGGCATTGTCATTCACCTTGCGTAGGACTTGAAATGGTCCATCACCGCGGTAATTCGGCTTGCTCTTGCGTTGATGTGGAAAACGCTCCTTGCGTAGGTACAGCCACACCCAATCTCCCGGCTTGAAGATCATCTCTTTGCGCCCTTTATTCGCCTGTTTAAGATACCTCGCCGTAGCTTTTTCAACCTCCAAACGAGCTGTAGTATGCAATTCACGAACAAGCGCAGCCTTTTCCTCCGCATCTAAGCTCACATGTGTACCTGCAGGAAGAGGAACAAAATCGAAAGGAGCAGAGGGTAGAAAACCATAAACAAGTTCAAATGGTGCAGCCTTAGTAGGCGAGTGAGGAGCACGATTATAAGCAAATTCAACAAATGGAAGACACTTCTCCCACGTCCTAAGGTTCTTACCCACCACGGTCCTAAGCAACTGTCCTAAAGTACGGTTTGTAACCTCTGTTTGTCCATCGGTTTGGGGGTGAAAAAGTGGAAAATAACAAGGATGTACCTAGTTTCTTCCATAACACTCTCCAAAAGTGGCTAATGAACTTGGTATCACGATCACTAACAATGGATCTAGGCACACCATGCGGACGTACTATCTCCTTAAAGAACAAGTCGGCAATAGCGAAGCATCATTAGTCTTATGACACGCAATGAAATGTGCCATCTTAGACATTCTATCAACAACCACAAAAATCGAATCATGACCGTTCCTAGTTCGTGGTAAACCTAAGACAAAGTCCATGGAAAGATCAGTCCAAGGTGAAGTGGGAATAGGAAGTGGTGTGTATAACCCATGTGGTTGTGACCTAGCCTTAGCATGCTTGCAAACTAAACACAAAGAACAACAGTTAACCACATCAGATCGCATCTTAGGCCAATAAAAATGTTGCTTAAGAGCAGATTAACCATCAGTTAAAGCTTCAACCTTTCAACGATATCAATCGATTTACAGGATCTAGATTAAAGCTTCAACCTTTCAACGAACATCAGTTAACCATATCAATCGATTTACAGGATCTAGATTAAAGCTTCAACCTTTCAACGATTCAGCACTCAACTTCTAGGGTTCATTCGAATTTTAGGGCTAAAAACGCAGCTGTTTATGAACAGCTAGGGTTGCGAAAATAACAGCAAAATTCGCAGATGTAAGGAGCTGTTGAGTGCGGCTGCTATTAGGGTTCTTGTGAATCAAGGATTACGACTTCAAGATCAGAAAATTGAAAAGCAGCAGCAAAATTCTTCAAGAAAACGCAGCAGTAAATTTCCCAACAAAAATTTTCGTCCCAAAGCAATAATTTAGGGTTCTTGTCACGACCAAAGGGTATGGAATTCGGAAAAACACAAAGAACAAAAATTGTAGAGAACGAAATTGTGGTTAAGACTGTTAAGTGTCAGAATTTTTGGACAGTTATAACCCACTCAAATCGAATTCTTAAATAGGTCACTCTCGGGTTACGGGTTTTGACAGAAACAGTCAACTAGGTGACGGCGTCTCTCGATACCACTTGATATCAATCGATTTACGGGATCTAGATTAAAGCTTCAACCTTTCAACGATTCAAAGACTCAACTTCTAGGGTTCATTCGAATTTTAGGGCTAGGGTTTATCTACGAGCGATTGCAAGGATTATTTGGAACACACAAAACGAATAAACAACGATAACCAATCTCTCGATTATCGTCTCGTGATAATCCTATCTCGGGAGAACCACCCAACTATTCCGTCTCGAATAATTGAAGAAACCCAATCTTTGGAAGTTTCTGAATAAAATTCAATTTATGATTCCAAAATAATCTGTCTTCTCAATTCGTCCAACACACAATAAATAGGAACAAAAGACACGCCCTAGATGCTATTGGCGCCAACATGGGCCTACAAAGCCTTATTATGATTCTAACTTAATTAAAAATAAAGCCCAACTAAATAACATAATTAAAAGTCCATAAAACAAACTGAATTTAATAAGCATAGGCGTCCCACACTTGGGCTTCAGCTCATCAAGCCCAATCAGCAATGAATAGGCTTAAGGTAGTCGGATCATCAATCCTTAAAGCCTCATTCTCCTTTCGAACATCTTCGACCAGCTTTGCATAAGCTTCTCGAGCCTTCTTCTCTTGAAAACGTGTAATAGGCCCATCTCGAACAATAATAGGATCTTGAACATGGTGAATACGTGACTGGTCATCGTGGAGTGCATCAATAGAGACCCCGAGCACACCAGGGACTGCCCCAGCCACCGCTACCACTGCTACTACTGCAGCTACTTCTGCTTCTGAGCCCACACAACCTCCTCCCGAGGACCAGACTGGAGTTTAGAGTCGATGTTGTTCCTTTTGAGTCGGTCCTTAGTTTTCCTTTAGATCAGGGTGTTGGTGTCTCTCAGTTTACGTTTAGATTTGGCTTGGGTTTTTGTTTTGTGATCACTTTTGTGCTACTTTTCTCTCCTTGGTTTGTAAGCCATAAGGCACCTCTTTTCACTACTTTAGCCTTCTTGACTTGCTTTCTAGATTATTCATGGATGGATGTCGATTTTGGATGTTTTATATATCATGTTTGATGCTTTATCCATATAGTACTCTCATTCGAGTTTTCTGACGGAACGAGGTCGAATAGTTTGATTATCCCCGGATTTCCCCCTTATCACTTGCTATGACACATGGACCATGTCCCGTGCACGTATGTCTTGGATATATATATTTTTTCTTTATATAGGGATTCGGGATGCTTTACCTCACGACCCTTATGGGACTTGATCACGCCGTTTTGCCGGGCTACTATGCTAAGTCTCTTTTTCCTTTTCGTTCACACACCGAGGACGGTGTTTCACTAAAGTGGGGGGGTGGGACGACTTAGCTTATTCGCATGTTTTCATAGTTTACTATGCCGTTATGTGGTAAAATTAGTTTTACTCGGTTTCGAGTTGATTTCTAGGCATTTTCAAATTTTTCCAAGGTTTTAACACCACGATATATGCATGCTGTTCACGGTTGAGTTAGTAAACGGTTTTTAGCCTTGTGAATGTCTTGTAGTGAGTCCATTCTATCACGATACGGAACACTTTTAGTACACGTTTGACGACGGTTATACTTAGTACGATTTCTTTACACACATGTACCCCTAGTTTTGAGGCGAAATAGAAAGGATTCACCCTGGGTAGGTTCGGGATGACGGGAAAGGCATTTCTTTGAAGCGACCAGAGCCAAAAGCCAACATCCCAACATCATCCCTCTAAACCCTCCTAAGCCTTGATAGGAACGGTCTGACCACCGTCCGAAATTTGAGCCGTTTTTGGTTACTTAGCTTATAATTCCTAGCCTTGAGCCGATAATTTGGTCAAGTTTCTTTTTTACTACCCTACAAGTGGACTTAGTTGTTCCTTTAGACACACTCGCCAAGGCAAGTGTGGGGTGGGAGAGCGTATGTGAAATGATCTGATGAGGGAGTTTTGAGCTAACATCTAGTAGGGGAGGAGCTCGAGGGAATCTTTGATGTGGCCTTTGGTTCGAAAGAAAAGTTTGTTAAAAAAAAAAGTGAATAAAGTCGAACCAAAGAAAGCCGGAAAAGGAGTATGCGTATTAGCTAATATGATGTTGACTTTGGATGTTGCTCTAATGAAAATTCAAAAGAAGTTTGGTGGTTTTCTATTTTCGAGTTGAGGGAATACACGCAATGATTAGGTTCACTCGTGCTTTCTTTTCCCCAGTCCCAAATTATCTTTCGATAACCCCCTTCTGAGCCTAACGTTATAACCTTTAAAGGCCTACCTGACCGGATCTCTGGCTCTAGTGAACCTCGATTAGTGGAGACTCTAGGAAGGGCATGATTGTGTGTAGTCGTTTGTCCGGTATTCCAAGCCGGTAACCGTATTGAGTATAAGTCATCGTCATTCACCACACACTCACTCCATTTCATGATTTTGTGAAGTCAAGGTATTACATTCACCTGTCTAAGTTCCTTTTAATTTGATATTTTGAAACGCATGCATGAACCGTAAAGTTGATTCCTTGGCATTGTTTGACCGCATGATTTACTCGAGGGCGAGTAAAGGCGAAGTGTGGGGTGGTGATTGGAACCAACTTTACTGTACAGTTTAACCCACGGTTATCATGTTTCTAGCATGTTTTCGGGTGAGTTTAGACCCTATAAAGAGTGTTAATGAGGTTTTCTATGCACGGAGAGTAACTGTCGATATTTCCGTAAACTTGGCCTACTTTTAGCAATTTATACTCATTTCCCGAGCACCCGTAGTTTTCGGGGTTATGCGTTTGCTTGTTGTTTCCATGTTTATGCAGGATTTGGGTGAGTCGGGAGCCCATAAAGCGATGATTTAGGAGTTTAGACGTGTCCGAGGCGAGAAACGAAGGCTAAGTAGGGAAAAAGTTAAGTTTTTGAAGTTAAGGAATCTATCCGTACGGACAAACGTCTGATGACGGTCAAATCATACCCGTAAAAGTCATCAACATTGACCTTAAATCAAGATTAATAATATTTATTTTATATTAAATTACATGCTTATAATGATTATTTGATATTGTGTAATTTAAAAGATATAATTAGGTATTTATCTGTTTTTATTATTTAAATATGATTTACTTTGGGATAAATATTTATTTTGTAGATTGAGATAATTTTTTGAGGATAATTACAAATGGACAAATTAAATTACAAGATAAATCCAAGCAAATCCGGATGCATTGAAGATAAAGATCGGATAAGCACGAAAAGAGGAGTAAGGCATGACAAGAGCCGGCGAGCCAATCCGAAGAGTTGGCGCTGATGGAGGATGCGCTAGGAGGGGGGCGCATTATTGCTTTTGAGATCGGCCGGGAGTTATCTCGAATTGTTTTGATATTTTGAAGTATATATTTTAATTACCTTGAATCCCTATAAATAGAGCTTGTCGGTCCCAGAGAAGGGTAAAACTATAGTCAGAGGGGGGGGGGGGGTGAATGACTATAGTGGAGTTTCAAAAACTTTTCTTGTATTTAAAAGCTTTTGGGCAGCGGATAAGTCCCTTCTTACTATGTTGTTTCAAAGTAGTTTGGACAATCACAGATATAGATTATAATGTGGCAATTTAAATGAATGCAGTAAAGTAAATTGCAGAAAGTAAATTGACACAAGGCTTATAGTGGTTCAGGGTGGTGTAATCCCTTAATCCACTCTTCTCTTGTGATGATTGGAGGAATTCACTATTGTTTTTATAGATACAATAGTATGATTGTCCTTGGCTTCCCAAGCTTCACAATCTACAAGACTATCACTCCTTGACTGCAACAGCTTTAGTGATTCAGTCACTTTCACTGCTCCTTGAGATCAAATCCTTCAGCAGCTATCACAAGCACAACTCCTTCTCAGATGACTTCTGATTCAGCTGCTTCAGTTTATTGTTAATGAGATTCACAAACTTGATTGATCAATCTCAGTGATAAATATGAAATTGTAGTTCTGATGTCTGAGTTGATCTCTAGATAAATCCTTGTAAGTTTAGAGATACGGCTTTTCAAATTGACAGAGTTTCTGCTTCTTTTTGCTTTTCTTAATCGTTGTTTTATATGTCTGTCACTGCCTTCTATTTATAGCCTTGAGTATCATTGATTTGAAATTTCGTCCGTTGGCAATATTTATGAGGGGAATAATCCCTGATTTTATTCTTGATTCCCCCTTAATTTTATCCTCCTTGATTTCAGTGGTCGGATTTTTCCTTCAAATGTATAGCAGAAAATCCGTCCTTGATTGATCCTCCATTGATTGTGCATTAAATGCATGATCCTCTGAACCTTCATCATATTTCAATATTGTTCTGATAAGGATTACTTCGCCGTTCTCTGAGCGGTCGAGTGATCTATCTGACATTGCAGTTTAGATCTTCCTTCACTGTTTTTGCCTTTATTTTGCCGAAAACTAGTTTACTCTGCCGATTCACTGTTTCCATCATTACTTCAGTTTTAAGGAGAATCTTTGTACTTCACTGATCATTGATTTGGGTGAGATCAGTGTACACCATATTTGAACATTGAATTTCATCACTTGAAATATACTTAGACTTATCCAAAGTCATCACAGACTTCCTTGGTTATAAGTCATACCATTAAGTCTTCACTACTTCTCTCCGCCGTCGCTTGGTGGCCTCACTTCGCCGAATATCTGCTTTACTTTGCCGTCCTACCAACTAGTACAATACTTGTCTGACTTAACTTATACAATATGTCAGACTCCAAGTAAAGACTTATACAGAGAATTTCTAACTTATTTCAGGTTTGTTATAACAGCTAGTATGGCCATCATCAAAACATAATAAAATGTTCCTAACATTTTCCCCCTTCTTGATGATGCCAAAACCCACATAAGCCTGAACATAAGTAAGCCAAATTTTCAAAATAATTAACAGAATAGAAAATCAACAATTTCATTCATCCATCATAGGCTAATAAGTTCAAAAATTTATTCCAGTGTTACAAACTACATTTTGATTAATTCAGCCTTGTACCTTTTGAACTTTGTATTCTGAACCTCTTCAATGTCTTTCCAATCAATTTCTGGAAACTTCCACTTCCAGTATGCCATAGCAGTGTATTCTGTTACTCCCTTGAATACTTTCTTGGCAAAGAGTCTGTTGAAATCTGGCATGGTCTCATTTGCCCTAGGTTCTCCAAAGTACTTCCCCATTCTCTCCCTAGCTTCAGCAATATGTGAGTCAGCAAACTTAAGACTTTTGTAGAGACTCCACTTCTTCTGTTTGTCCATTCTACCCATAGGGTTGAAGAATTTTGCCATATGGTTGAAATCTTCATGTTGTTCAGTTGGCAAGTCTTCTGGTCCTTTTGCTGAAAGTGGTATGCCTGAACTTGGTTTGTTGTTGGATTGTTTTAGAAGTGCAAACTATCTCTTGACATCATTGTAGAGTTTGGCCATATCAGTTATCATCCTTTCATCCTGATAGCTTAGCCAATCAGCCCATGCTTCATCTTGTGAGAGTTGAGGATAGAGTCCTTCCTGTACTCTGAAAAATTCTCTTACATGGTCCAGTACATCTGCTTCATATTCTGCTTTGCTTTTGTGACCAGTGTACGTTCTGTGTCCACCAGTGTATCTAGAGCTGCTGCTGCCTCTACTGGTATTTCCTCTGGTACTAAGTCTGTGTTGACTTGCTGATCTTCTTTGCTGGCTGGATCCGGGTCTTTGCTGATTGCCAGATCTGTCTCTGTCATCATCTCTTCTTTGCATAGGATGAGGAAATCCAGTGCAGGGTTCATTTAGGGCTCTTTCTCTTTCTTATCTAGCCCTTCTTTGCTGTTCTTCTGCTTCATTTCTGATTCTTATTTCTCTGTCCCTTGCTCTCAGTTGTTCTTCAGTGATGTTTGGGGGTCTAATAGTTGATCCTTCAGGCTTATCCTGATTTTCCCCCTTTTTGGCAGCATCATCCCTCTTTGGAGTAAGATGCTATTTGTTGCCTCTTCTGTTCCCATCAGAGAGTACAGCTTTGATTCGATGGATGTGAATCTGTTATCATGACTAGTCAGTTTCTTAGTGACACTGCGTAGTCTTGTTCTGAATGCCACTGCCATGGATTAATTTTCCTGTGAGATGTGTTGCCTAAGACCTGTGAGGTTGTTTGTGATGTTAATGTTGAGTTGTCTCAACATATCTCCTTGGCGTTGAACAACAATATTATGTCCCTTAATGTATTCAGCAATGGCCTCAAATTTTCTCTCAATTGAGTAGCTTTTGTCATTGAATGCTGAGGTCATGGATCTAAGATGCATGGCTTGCTGCTCTAGTTCTTCTGCCAGTAGATCTGCTGATTTTTCAAATTTTTAATTTGGAATACCAGTGACCAGCTGAGTGAGATTGTGCCGGATGTCAGGTGGTTCTGGGTCTGTTTGCTGCCCTCTGTCTTGGTGCTGAGTATCATCTACATGGACATCCAAGTCTTCAAGAATTTGTGTAGATGAGTATGCTGGTGTGGCTTGAGCTGCTTTTCCCCCTTGCTCTGTGCTGGGAATTGTCTTGGCTGGAGTTGCGGCAGTTGAGCCAGTGTCCACTATGGTTATGTTGTCAGCTGGATTTGCAGCTGATAGCGGTTGAGTGGTTGTCTTAGCTGGTGTTGTTGACTTGTGGGATGGCTGTAGGAAGGTGCTTAGAAGAATGTCATCATCAATTGCATCCGGTGTAGGAGTAACCTCTTCTCCTTGTGCGTCATGATGATCAGCATGATGGTCGTCATTATCATTGTCATCCTGATCATCTCTATCATCTTGATCAGTGTCATCATTATCATCTCTACCATCTTCTGAATCATCATTTTGGCTGTTAGACATTTGTGGTAGTTTTGCCTTTGCCGCATCTACCAAGTCCCAGAGAGGAGATTCATCAAGTACACCAACCAGAGTGGTGATTCCCAGAAAATTAAATAGCCATGCCTCCTCAGCAAGCATGCGATCCGAATCTCGAATCTGATTTCTGGAATTGCCTTCTTTCCATTCAAGATATTCTGCAATTCGATCATCAATATCATTTGCAGACAATTGTGTAGGTTCTTCTGGAGATTTCTCATCATCTCCAGTGTCTCCTGTGATTTCCTCATTTAGAGGTTGTTCATCCTCACTTTCATTTTCTTCTCCATGTTGTTCTGCCTCATCATCTTCTTTTTCTTCTTCATCGATTAATTTTCCAAAGGCTGTCTTGTCCAAATTACGTTGAACCCTTTGTTTCTTTCTTTGACTGGAGGGACGAGTTGTTGTTTTCTTTCCCTTCCCTCCCCCGACTTGTTTTTGTTGTTTAACATAGGTAAACATGACTTTGGACTCATGCAGTTTGTGAAGTTGTACAATAGGGACTTTGAGACATTGCATCAGATAGTGTAACTGAATCCCATAAGACTTTTTCACCCAGAATTGTCCTTCCTTCGTCTTTCCTTCTGCTGTTCCCTTTGTGGCTGCTTTAACTTCACCTTGGATTTGTTCTTTGAGTCTCAAAAAGAAGTACTTTGCCCAATTGAACTCCAGATTGTTGTAGATGATTCCTATTAACCGTATTCTGATTTTTGTCATGGCATTATTTGCTCCCAACTTTCCTTCAATACTTTTGCCAATTAGGGCACTGAATTCACTGAATGGTTTCTTTAAAGCGGATCTAAGACAATTGACCTTCTTGGTCCCTGGGTTAGCCGTTTTGGCGATGGTTACCCAGAATCCATCCAGATCCTGTGTTACCAAGGACGCTTTGCATTGCCCTTTGTTTGAGAGTTTGAGGTATTTTTGAATTAACTTTTCCGTAATGACCACTTATGTGCCGTTGACAGATGCAATGATCTTGTCTTCTTCCTACTCGTCACCTTCCTCAGTAGGGATCCCAGACAAATATTTTGTAGATTTCTAGAAGGAGATGAGACTTTCATAGCATACTTCGGTTATTAGAGGATTTAGAAATGTTGATAGTTTTAGGCTTTTGCATCCAGCTGCCAATCTTTTTGCTTCTTCATCATTTCCACACAAATTGAAGTAGTGTTCTTCTTGGAAGAATGATCCAGTGGCAATCGATTTTTCATACCCAACTTGGGTGTTTGAGGAAGATGAATCCATTTTTGGAAGTTAAGAATTTTTTAGAGTGAAATGTGAATTTGCAGAGGAATGTATGATATGCAAGGAAGTGTAAAACTTTATGAAAATCTCTAAGTACCGTTTATATAGGGTGTTTTGGGTAGTGTGAACGTGGTTTGAATGTGGAAGGATTTTATGACATAATGGCATGATTTTGTGTATGTAACTCGCGATATTCGAGTGAAGTGGGAGAATGGATTGAGGTAAGTAATGATAGAACCCGGGAATCGAGGCATTTGTAATTTGAAAAGAATAATTTAATTACCTCCATAATTATAAATTGATCTCAATGTGTGTAATCATCTTTAGGATAATCTTCCATAACTCCCTTATTCTCCACGTGTATAAAAGTAGATTCTGTTCACACTTTAATTTACCCTTGACTCCAATCTCGGTGAAGTGCCTTAGCTGGCCACTTAGCCGGTGTAGTGACTCTTTCACTGAGCTGCTTTATTTGACTGTTCCTAACAATTAGTTATGTCACTTTGCTAGATACCAGTGCCTTACTTGCTACATTTCCCATAATGGCAAAGGTTTGAATAGCCGATTACTCCAGTTAACCGCTCTTTTGTACTTAGTTGATTTCAATCATTCCTAACTCAGTTCTCAGCATGCTGAATCTTTCATGACTAAGTAGTTTAGTGAAGATGTCACCAATTGATCTTCGGTGGGTATGTATTTTAGAATGACATCTCCTTTTTCAACATGATCTCTCGATAAAGTGATGTCTCACATCAATGTGTTTTGTTCTTGAATGCAATCGGATTTTCGTAATAGATATTGCACTTGTGTTGTCACACATGATTGGAATTGTTTTCTCCTCCACTCCATAGTCCCTTAGCTGTTGTCTAATCCAATGTACTTGTGCACAACAGCTGCTTGCTGCTATATATTCTGCTTCTGCTGTTGATGTGGAGATGGAGTTTTGCTTTTTGTTGAACCATGAAACTAGTCTGCTGCCTAGCATTTAAAAAGTTCCAGATGTGCTTTTTCTATCTATTTTGCATCCAGCATAGTTACAGTCTGAATATGATATCAACTTGAATCCTCCATCTTTTGGATACCAAATTCCTACATTGATAGTGTTTTTCAAGTATTTGATTATTCTTTTGGCTGCTAGAAGATGTGATTCTTTTGGTTGAGCTTGAAATCTTGCACACACTCCTACTGCAAATGCTATATCAGGTCTACTTGCAGTTAAGTATAGTAGGGATCCAATGATTCCTCTATACATTTTCTGATCAACATCCTTCCCAGTTTCATCTTTTCCAAGAATGACTCTTGCACACATTGGTGTATCTGCTGTGCCACTTGTGTCCAACCCAACTTGGGTATCAAGTCTTTTGTATACTTGGCTTGATTAATGAAAATTCCATCTTTCATTTGCTTTACTTGAAGGCAAGGAAATAATTCAGTTCTCCCATCATGCTCATTTGAAATTTGCTCTTCATCAGATTTGCAAATTTCTCACATAACTTTTCATCCTCTGATCCAAAGATGATGTCATCAACATAGATTTGTACTAGCAATGTGCTTGTTCCTTCATCTAGTTTGAATATAGTCTTATCTATAGTTCTCTTGTTGAATCCATTCTTGATCAGAAATTGTGATAGTGTTTCATACCAGGCTCTGGGTGCCTGTTTGAGTCCATAGAGAGCTTTCTTTAGTTTGTATACTTTTTCTTCCTTTCCTTTGAGTTGGGAACCAGGGGGTTGTTCCACATATACTTCTTCTTCCAAAAGTCCATTCAGAAAAGCACTCTTGATATCCATTTGATAGACTTTGAAATCTGTGTGTGCAGCAAAAGCTAGAAAGAGTCTAATTGCTTCCAGTCTTGCTACTGGTGCAAATGTTTCATCATAATCTATTCCTTCTGCTTGAGAATAGCCTTTTGCAACTAGCCTTGTTTTTTTTTCTGACAACAATTCCTTGTGCATCCATCTTGTTTCTGGATACCCATTTTGTTCCAATGATGTTAGCCATATCTGGTCTGTCAACAAGTTCCCAGACTTCATTCTTTTCAAATTCATTTAGTTCTTCTTGCATAGCTGTGATCCAATCTGCATCTTGAATTGCAGCATCTATTGTTTTGGGTTCCACTTGTGATAGAAAGCATGTTAGCATATGTTCCAGTTGTCTTCTGGTTCTTACTCTTGTGTGAATATCTCCAATAACTTGTTCTTCAGGATGGTCTCTTAGCCAATTTTGGTTTGGTTGAAGTTGTTCTTCACTTGGTGCTTCTGTAATTTCATGTTGTGCATGAGCTTCAAGTTCGGTTCTTCTTCTCGTTGTATTGACTTGTGGCTCATCTTGATTTCCAAAATTGTGATGCGGAATAGTTCTTTGTATTGTTGTATTCATATACACTTGTCTTGTGTCTTTGCTTCTTCTTCTTGTTCTTGAAGACTTTCACCATTTGTGTATGGTTCATCAAAGACTACATGTATTGAATCTTCAATCGCCAATGTTCTTTTGTTGAGTACTCTGAAAGCTTTGACGGTGTCTGAGTATCCCATGAAGATTGCTTCATCAGCCATTTCATCAAAGGCATGCAGCTGATTCCTGTTCAAAACAAAGCATTTTGATCCAAACATATGTAAATATGAGATATTAGGTTTTCTACCATTCCATATTTCATATGGAGTCTTTCCATGATGTTTGTTGATGATTGATATGTTCGTGTATGACATCTTGTGTTTGTTTGCTTGACCCAAAATCTCTTTGGCAAGCATGCTTCGCAATCATTGTTTCGATCGCTTCTTTGAGAGTTTTGTTTCTTCTTTCTGCTACACCATTTTGTTGTGGGGTTCCTGCCGCTGATATTTGATGCAGTACTCCATTTTCTTCACAATAGGTTCTGATAATTTCATTAAGAAAATCAGTGCCTCTATCTAATCTGATCTTGATGATTTTCAGTTCTTTCTGATTTTGGAGTCTTCTTAACAAATCTGGCAGCTTTTTGAGTGTTTCTTTCTTGTTCATGAAGATGGTCCAAGTGTATTTTGAGTAGTCATCCACTACTACCAGGTTGTATTTCTTACCACTTACACTTACTGGTTTGACTGGTGCAAACAGGTCCATATGCAACAGATGTAGAATTCTTGTTGTTGATTGATAGGGTTTTGACTTGAAAGAACTTTTGATTTGTTTCCTTTTCTGACATGCATCACATAGACTTTCTTCTTGGATGTGATCTCTGGCAGGCCTTCAACTAACTTGCTCTTTGATAATTTGTTGATGGTCTTGAAATTTAGATGATTAGTCTTCTATGCCATAACCAGCTAGTTGACTGTTTGTTTTTGACAAACAAACATGTTTCTGCCTTGGCTGTTTTCCAATCCACCATATACATGTTATCTTTTCTTCTACCTGCAAGTACTACTGTGTTGGTTTTGCTATGAATGACTTTGCATCCTTCCATGCTGAAGGGCACATTGTAGCCTTTGTCACAAAATTGACTAATGCTCATCAGATTGAAATTAAGTCCCTTGACATATGCCACATTTTGGATCTTCATATTGTTCTTGAGCACTGTGCCTTCCCCCTTAATCTTGCCAGGGTTTTCTTTGCCTCCAAATCTGACTTTGGGTCCATCAAAACCTTTAAAGTTACTGAGCCATCTCTTGTTTCCTGTCATGTGTCTGGAACATCCACTGTCTATGTACCAGACATCCTACAAAACAAATTAATTATGTTTAGGTACCCAACACTGTTTGGGTCCATGCCTGTTAGTAGTCATGCCTTCTACTCCAAGTGTATATCCAAATGATCTTCTTTTTGGATAGTTAAAGTCATCAACTTCATATATTTAAGGCATGGCAGAATAGCTTCTAGTATTTCTACTGAAGTTATCCTGATACTTTTATCTACTTTTTGGTGCATTTGCATCCTTCTTCACTCTCCAATATGCAGTGGGAAACCTGACTTGCTTCGTGTGTTTAGGAGTATACCTAGTTTGATTTTTCTTAAGCACATGATGCATATTATGGAATTTTTTCTTCTTGTATTTTGGAGGTGCTGTAAGGTGTAGTGCCCGAAAGACAATTGTATAATTGTTTTAGGACAGAATTAATAATTCATCTTATTATATGCATGTATGCTTATAATTAAGACACTACTGAAAACCCTAAGTACCTCGTTTATGTAATCACATAACTCAGTGTATGGCTATACACAAGAGGATTGAGTTAGTGAGATGTACTTAAAATTAACTTAGTCCGTAGCGTTTATTAATCTGAGTATGGGTCTCATGATTAATTTGCTATTAATGCGCCCATAACACTTTAGGTGTGACAGTCTTATCCGGACTGTCGGTAATAGGGTACCTAGTGGGGCATTTATATATGATGATAATCATATAGGGCTGGACCGATTTGATTTGAGTTCTCGATATAATTCCGTAATCGAGAAGTCTTATCGAATCACAAGATGATCATATATGGATTAATCTTAATCCCGAGGTGATCACGTACGATCGCTTAGACTAGGGTAGAATTTGATGTGTTAGTAAGGATCACTTCGAAGTATGTGGTCCAACACTTCTCGTTGGCTCTATTCGGGATGAGTGAGTAGTATGTGCTATCACGATATGGAATCCATTCCTTCCCTCAGGAAGTAGACAGACAGTTCCCTTATTTGTTGACCCTAGAAACTGATCGATCGGCCGAGTTCATATTATATTGGATATGAACTAATTGATCACTAGGGGGTTAATGGTAAATAAGGATAATATGTTTTGAGAAGGGTTTACGGAAATATCCTAAATCGAAGTGAACAGTCTATGGATGATTTATCCGTATGTAATGATTATATCAGTGGACGCTTTCGACTCATAATTTGAGTGTAAGTTATCTATATTCGATAGAGTTCAGTTTCGGGTTTATGGTGGTGTAATCCCGGAATTAATAGGTTGGATATAATTATTCTGTCTGATGAATAATTTTATTCGATTTGTTGTAGCTACTGGATATGGGTCCATGGTCCCCGACGTGGCACCTAATATAGCATATAGGTTTCTCGTCGTTGCACCTCAATTATAATTAAATAGTGGATTGGGCTATTTAATTTGATATGTGGATTAATTGTTTAGTTAGACTAAATAATTAAATACACGGAAAAGATATTTTTCGTGGACTCGGCCCAAATTGGTGTGTTGACCTTTTGACTCAATTGGTCAAATATCAAAAGATGCGTGACCTTATTTGATTAAGGTTGGTGGCGCATTTTTGTTATATTATTTAATTATTAGGAAATTAGTTTTCTTGGATAATTATTTAATATGTGATTTATCTTTTATTTGTTAATTGATAATTCATGGAATATTAGATAATAATATGATTTATCCTAATTTGTTTGGGATAATTATTTTATTTATCTTTTATTTGGAAAAAGGATTATTGTAATAATTATCTCTTAATTATTTAATCCTTGGAGGTTAAGTTTTACTCTCCTATATAAAGAGAGTTCTTCCAAGCCTTTTGACACAACATAATACACGCCATATTGGAAGAAAAGTAGCTTGGAATTTTCGGCTATTTTTCTTCGGGTTTCGAGTTGGAATAATCTTCGGGATTATTCCGGTAGCATATCAAGGAGGTCCGGCGGCGGGAAACACCATCCACCTGGTGTTGCTGGGAGACACACGTTGGAAGGCTGTGGCTTCTTAATCACGTGTTCTTGGAGACCTTTTGTTCTTGGAGTTAAGCACCATAAAAAGGTAGGCTCCTAAACCCCCTTGTAGGATTAGATCTTCAATTTATGTTCTTTGTTTCGTTTAGATCTAGATCTGATGTCTTCCGCTGCGTAATCGGGTCAATCTATGATTGATCCGACGATATTACATCTAACAAGTGGTATCAGAGCCTTTGATCTAACGATCAAAGAATATGAGTTTTAGATCTAGGAGTGGAAAAGCATGTTATAGGTGGTTTTATTTCGTTTTTTTATTGTAAATTCGAAATTTATCATGTTGTATGCTTGTGAATGTTGTGGTTGAAGAGATGGATTGGGTTGGTACTGTTTACCCGTAGATCTATTTTGTAGCTCCTTTGTTTAGTAACAATTGAGCATAGGAATTGTATTTTTTTTATGTCAATTTTCGAAAATTCATTGTAAAAGTAGCATCTTTTATTGTAATTTTGTTATTCCGGGCTCGAAAAGATGAAGATCTTGCTGAAAAGATGAAGTTCGAGGCGAAACCCAAGGTATGAACGAGGAGAAACGGCTAAAAACCTTGTTTTTTAAAGCTGTCCAGCACCTTTAGCAGCGCTAAAAACGTCACAACAGCTTCTGTTTTTCTTTAAACAGGCTGCAGCAGCACCTGTAGCGGCGCTTTCTGCTGCTGCAAAAAGATTCTTTTAACAAAACCCTAGCTTGCGGCTAGGGTAAAACATGCTGCTAAGTTTTTTTTTCATGCGGCTGCTTTATTATTTTTTTTATAACCTGTATTCCTTTTTTTTTTTTTACATAGCCGACAATATCAAAAAATATATATATAAATTTTTTTATAGAGCCGCACTAAAAAAAAAAAAAAAAAAAGGGTTTTATTTAATTATAATAAATTGGTTTTATTTGATTAAAAAACCATTCTCCTCTCGGGTGTTCGTGGTTCGTGATCCGGCGGTTCGAGTTCAAGATTCGAAGATCAAGACTCGAAGACATAGATTAAATTTTATTTTTCCTTAGAAAATAGTTAGTCGGGGGTACCAACGGTCCATCTCGGTGTTTACTTTTCGGTATAATTTTGTATTTGATCAAGATTACGTGCTTAAAACCGGAAAATTGCCATGACTTGCATCTTCATGATTCCACTCCAATGCATACATGTAGCTAGTTTATTTCGAATAAATTAGGCATGTATAACTCGAATAATTAGTATGAATGCTTATTAATTTAATATGTGGTAGTTAAATAATAAGTAGCTAATTATAAAAACCGAGGACCCGGGTTTATGTCAATCGTTTACGATTTTAGTGATGGATTCTCGGTGAATCCCACTTGGATAAATCGTTGAGCCTTTTCGGTGATGGCTTCTCAGTGAACCCACCTTAAACAAAAACGAGATTACGCTTTGGGTGACAACTTAGAAATCGGAGAATCTTAGTACATGGGTTCGGAAATGGTCTAACCATGGTTGGGCGAGTTCAACCGAGCTTCACTCAATCGACTCCCCTCCACGTGTGATGTACGTTACGATAGTTCGACAGACTTAGCATAGCCGATAAGCCTTCGGGCTAAACGGGGCTTCTCTTGCCGGATTGGCACGAACCGTCACATATGTTCCAACGAATAAGACGGCGTAGGCTTGCCTACATAACCGACCCTATTCGGAGTACTTCGATTTATTGTTTCTTATTGTCAAGACCGCAACCGTAATTAGTAAACCCACCACTTTTTCAAAATATTGAGTGGGAGCGGGGAAGACGACAACCAACCCCATGGCCTCTACTATAGATGCAAGCACATGAGAGAAGGGTGACGCCTCGAGCCGCTTTGATTCCGGCCCCCTGCGGGTGGTGTTCACCCCTATCAAAATTCAAGGCTTGGTTTTCGAAAGGATAGGATTTCGGGTACTCGTTGAGTCACTGACCGACCCTGCGGCGGCATACTCGGGGCGTACTTTGAGATCTGATATAGTAGGTCACACTCTTTATGGATATTTTCGAAATATCTAGGCTAGAAAAGGAAGGTAATCAATGATTAAGGTCCGGGATGTCTGATTCCCGTGAGATGTTTGATTCTCGAAGATTAATCATTGAGAGAGATTGTCTCAGTTTAATCATCGCCTCTTTGACTGACCCTGCGGCGGCACTGAGGTGTGAGATTAAATCCTTGGAATGGTAGGATAGACTTTATAGTTTATTATTCCTAAAATATAAATCTAGTAGTGAAAATTTATTTTTGAATTTAACTTTCTGTCATTTTATTTACAACTAAACCTCTAGGTTACTAAACTCGTTAGTAATAGGACTTCAATAAAAATGTGGAAAGTAACAAGTACGTTGTAATTATCAATAAATGCAGTTAACTTTTCGGAAGAAATTTTTCTCTTGAGCCTTTAAAAACTTAAGTGACATAGTACAGGTGTGTCACGGGTGTCACTCGTGTTGAACGAGAGACGACCATACTTAGTTTACAAAAGATGACATAGGACTATCAGATAAAATTCAATTAGTGAATTTTAAAAGTGTAATTACACATCAAATTTCTAATTGAAAAATTGGAAAATCATATACATAAGGCGTTGCTAGTTAGACGGTATTTGGAACCGATAAACTAGTGGGAGCCTTAGTCTTATGATTTGTTGTTCTGAATAATTAGAAATGTGTAATGGAATGCACTAGAGTTTTTCCATTCATGGGAAAAACAAGAATAAAGCGTTACTAGTTAGACAGTATTTGGAACTGATAAACTAGTGGGAGCTTAGTTCTAGAGATTTTATAATCTTTGAAACATCATGAACACAGCATTGCTAGTTAGACAGTATTTGGAACTGATAAACTAGTGGGAGCTTAGTTCTAGGTGATGTTCTAATCTTTGAAAAAATCATAAATACAAAGTATTGCTAGTTAGACGGTATTTGGAACCGATAAACTAGTGGGAGCTTTGGTCTTATGATTTGACGATTAAAAAAATCGATAGTCCAAGCAAGTAACACTAAACATCCCACAATTCAAGAGTAGTGTCTACTCAAACGAACTGCTAGTTCAAGACTGTTTCCATCTAAGGAAAGTCGAGAATGGGAAAGAACGTTTATATGTGTTAGTCGTCTAAACTACGTAGTTTTAAGGCTAAACCGGAAAATTAATAAATTGGAAATTAGAGGATAAGGAAAGTGATTTCGGATCACTGACCAATGCATCCTTAGTAATTTTCTCGAAAGCTAAAGTTCTTTGGAAGAACTAGGTAGCTTTGCATTAAACGATAAATAAAATAGACAACGGGCAGTTATTCTCAGATAGACTAGTGGGAGTGATATAAGGAAATGAATCTCGGATTCAATTCTTGAGTATCACCAGAAAATTCATTTTTTGTTTTCGGATTCGTTGGAACGAACGTATTCATTTTCAATAGATAATCTGTTTGTCTTATTGACGATAAATATAACATTCGTAGCACGAACCTAAGACTCGGACTTTTGTTTGATAAAGTCGAACCACTAAGAAATGCTTTGAATAGGTATATGTAACACATCTAAAACAATATAAACGCAAATGGTTTCCGTATTTAGATAAACACTTCTTTATATACTATTAATTAGTGCATATTCCCCAACGACAAGATCGCAGATCGGCTTAGGGTGATTCCTATCTTTCGGTCAACGGAACCCTGTCTCAAAGGAACAAAGCCTAAGTTTCCTTTCAATCGGGAAAGGGTAATAAATTTAAAGAAGTTACATAGCTTGTTCATATTGACCTTCGGGGTCTTATGAAAGATACAAGCTAGTGGGAGCCTCGAGTAGTGACATCTCAGTCTGACAACTACTCGAAACTCCGGAAAGTTTATCCAAAATATTAGGAGGAAATCTCTGATTTCACCAGAGATAGAGTATTCCATACTCAGAAATAGGTTATCGCGTAGTCTTCGGGACTGATGCTCGGCCTGCCTCCCAGTGGAATGTTTTCACTAAGGGATACACCATAAATTTGACTTAAATAGTTATTGATGTGCTACGATACGCTGCTGAACTCATTTAAGATATTGGTTGCAAAATAACGGTTGTATTGAAAAACCGAGAAGTCTACCTAGAAGATGCCTACGCATTTGTGGATAAGAAGTGAATTCGGTTCACCCCACTTCCGTAAAAAGAGGCATTTAGCACCGAGTGCTTGAAGGTAGGACTGGCAATTTTGTGTACACGTTCAGGTCGTGAAATATCTTAATGCATTGAGTAAAGGTTGGTTATTAAACTCGTAAAATCGAGAGAATGACGGTATCTTGTCAAACTCGGTCCGATAGAGTCTATAAATAACAACCTTAGATCTTGAAGTATTTGTACTCAAGATGTTACTAATCGATGTGTTCGGTCCACATCCAACACCGGCGATTGGTGATAACACTAATAAGAACTACTAAACTAGATCGTATATCAATCCACCCCGAACGCAAGTGGGAGTATGGTTTGTCCATTACCCATTGCGGGACCTTATGGTCTATAGGGTAGATTGATGACCTATAGTCCTTTGTGGGGTGTGTAGGATCCCGATCATAGAGGTTGGTTTAAAAGCCATAACCCCGTGAATGGAGTTTGATACTCCGGTTCGTTGAAACTCTTGTAGAACCACCTGAGCATCTCAGGCCCAGTGGGAGTAATTGGAACTACATGAAGAAGAGTAGAATGAATAGGAAAGTTTAACTTTCACGGTAAAACTGAGTAATTTAGGGGTGATTCCCTAAAAGGTAGAGAGATAACCAGACCGTGATCTCTCTCACCACTCAGTCATGCTTGATTTCATCAGAAAGCGGGAAATAGGGGTGATTCCCTAAGACTTCCTTGCCGAACAACGGAATCGAATTCATTCGGTAACGAAGGGTTTTAGCTAAGAACAAATAACGGATTCGTTACAAAGCGAGAAAGTAGGGGTGATTCCCTAAGACCTTTTTGCGAGACTAACGGTATCTTAATTTATTCGAAAGAACCTTTGGCAGGATGCCTGCTATAGCTTATATCCTTTGGGGATTAAAGCAAACCTCTAGGTCATTTCAAAGTAATATATTTTAATATGTGGACTTGACCAGAATGTTGATAAGTCTTTTGTAGACTTGGCATCAATATTAGTAAAGTAGTATGTAGATTAGTGTTTGTGAATGGTAACACTGAAACAATTGGAAACAACATGGGTGTGTTATCTGAAGTCAGAGTCTGACATGCCATCGGGATTCATTCTAAAGGAGTTGATTCGCTCAAATCCGCGAGAATCGATCATTGGCAATCCCACCCATTCACCTGGTTAAGATATTCTTGCATTATGCAACATTCAACGATGTAGTCTACCCTACCTCTCAGGAATGGTTATCTAAACCTGAGGATGAATACGAAATGGGATGTTTAGTGAATCCTCAAGTATCTTCGGGAGAATGAGGAATAATATGCTAGTATATTCAGTGCAAACTAGAATATAAGTGATGACAACGATTCGACTTTAGGTCGATGAAGGATGATCGTTAAGTCGATTTCGTCCTCGGTGTTGAATCAAAGGCATATTGATATCGTACCACCGGATTAGATGGAAAGGCGACGTTTCGGTCCCAAAGATTGACTCAAGCCGACATCCTACCTAATCAGTGTACCAAGTCACATGGTATTCGGATTCTGAGTACGCGCCGGGTCACTGACCTACCCTGCGGAGGCATACTCCGGTCGTGCTTGGAAGGATGAATTACTAATATGCGCTTGGAGGGTACATATTTGAGGGATTCATCTCACTTGTTTTGAGCAAGTGGGAGAATGTTGTAGATATAGATAAATAAGGGTGTGCTCTAAAACAATTAATCCACTTGCCTTTCGTGCAAGTGGGAGATTGTAAGGTGTAGTGCCCGAAAGACAATTGTATAATTGTTTTAGGACAGAATTAATAATTCATCTTATTATATGCATGTATGCTTATAATTAAGACACTACTGAAAACCGTAAGTACCTCGTTTATGTAATCACATAACTCAGTGTATGGCTATACACAAGAGGATTGAGTTAGTGAGATGTACTTAAAATTAACTTAGTCCGTAGCGTTTATTAATCTGAGTATGGGTCTCATGATTAATTTGCTATTAATGCGCCCAAAACACTTTAGGTGTGACAGTCTTATCCGGACTGTCGGTAATAGGGTACCTAGTGGGGCATTTATATATGCCGATAATCATATAAATTTGGACCGATTTGATTTGAGTTCTCGATATAATTCCGTAATCGAGAAGTCTTATCGAATCACAAGATGATCATATATGGATTAATCTTAATCCTGAGGTGATCACAGACGACTGCTTAGACTAGGGTAGAGTTTGATGTGAGTAAGGATCACTTCGAAGTATGTGGTCCAACACTTCTCGTTGGCTCTATTCTGGGATGAGTGAGTAGTATGTGCTATCACAGATATGGAATCCATTCCTTCCCTCGGGAAGTAGACGAGACGAGTTCCCTTATTTGTTGACCCTAGAAACTGATCGATCGGCCGAGTTCATATTATATTGGATATGAACTAATTGATCACTAGGGGGTTAATGGTAAATAAAGATAATATGTTTCGAGAAGGGTTTACGGAAATATCCTAAATCGAAGTGAACAGTCTATGGAGGATTTATCCGTATGTAATGATTATATCAGTTGACGCTTTCGACTCATAATTTGAGTGTAAGTTATCTATATTCGATAGAGTTCAGTTTCGGGTTTATGGTGGTGTAATCCCGGAATTAATAGGTTGGATATAATTATTCTGTCTGATGAATAATTTTATTCGATTTGTTGTAGCTACTGAATATGGGTCCATGGTCCCCGACGTGGCTCCTAATATAGCATATAGGTTTCTCGTCGTTGCACCTCAATTATAATTAAATAGTGGATTGGGCTATTTAATTTGATATGTGGATTAATTGTTTAGTTGGACTAAATAATTAAATACACGGAAAAGATATTTTTCGTGGACTCGGCCCAAATTGGTGTGTTGACCTTTTGACTCAATTGGTCAAATATCAAAAGATGCGTGACCTTATTTGATTAAGGTTGGTGGCGCATTTTTGTTATATTATTTAATTATTAGGAAATTAGTTTTCTTGGATAATTATTTAATATGTGATTTATCTTTTATTTGTTAATTGATAATTCATGGAATATTAGATAATAATATGATTTATCCTAATTTGTTTGGGATAATTATTTTATTTATCTTTTATTTGGAAAAAGGATTATTGTAATAATTATCTCTTAATTATTTAATCCTTGGAGGTTAAGTTTTACTCTCCTATATAAAGAGAGTTCTTCCAAGGCTTTTGACACAACATAATACATGCCATATTGGAAGAAAAGTAGCTTGGAATTTTCGGCTATTTTTCTTCGGGTTTCGAGTTGGAATAATCTTCGGGATTATTCCGGTAGCATATCAAGGAGGTCCGGCGGCGGGAAACACCATCCACCTGGTGTTGCTGGGAGACACACGTTGGAAGACTGTGGCTTCTTAATCATGTGTTCTTGAAGACCTTTTGTTCTTGGAGTTAAGCACCATAAAAAGGTAGGCTCCTAAACCCCCTTGTAGGATTAGATCTTCAATTTATGTTCTTTGTTTCATTTAGATCTAGATTTGATGTCTTCCGCTGCGTAATCGGGTCAATCTATGATTGATCCGACGATATTACATGTAACAGGTGCAACATTCCAATCATCCTCTGAAGGATAAAGTCTTCTTTTACCTTTCAGAAAGTCTTTGCTTTTGATTGACTTGATTGATGATTTAGTCTGCTGTTTTACTGCACTGGGTTTTGACTTCACCGGTACAGGATGAGTGGTTGAGACCATGGTCTGTCCCTTTCTGAATCTTGGTTCAATAATTGATCCTGGATTAAGAATTGTGTTGACCATTGTTTCTACTCTCATCCTGACTGTTGTAGCCTGGATCCAAACCTTTTTGAGGGTTTGTAAACTGGTTCATTTGTTGTCTTAACTGGTAGGGGGATTTCCTCAACTGATCTGTAACAACAGATGTATGAACTTTTGTTGTTTGTTGATCATTTGAGCAGATTTCCTTACTAGTTAGTTCAGCTTTTGCTTTATCCAGTTCTTTCTTTAATCTTTTATTTTCCTTTCTCAGATCCTTGCATTCCTTTTCCAGAATTTCATGATTCATTTCAATTTCATCAAATTTAGTCATGAGATTTTGGACTAGGTCTCTATTTGGATCTAAAGGGAGAATAGAAGATTGTGCAGTGTTAGATGTGGATGCATTTGATGAAGAGTAAGAGCTAGATGTTACCTCAGTTTCATCTGATTCTTCGGCCATTAGACATAGGCTTGTTTTCTCAATGTCTGAGCTATCACCTTCATCTTCATCTAATTCTTTTGTCATGAGGCATAGACATGCTTTTTCATTGTCTGAGCTGTCTTCTTCATCACTGTTATCTGAGTTATTATCAGATGATTCTTCATTCTTTTCATTGCTAGATTCAGCCTTGTGTTCTTTCTTGCCTTTCCTCTTTTCCGATGTTTTATATTTCTTCTTTTCATCATCTTTATCATTGTCTTCAGGACAATCAGCCTTGAAGTGGCCTTTCTTGTTGCAGTTGATGCATCCGTATTCATCATCTTTCTTCTTCATGTCTTTGTTTGAGCTTGACCTATTGTTTGATGATTAGTTTCCTTTGAATGGCTTCTTTTTGCTAAATCTATCAAAGCGTTTAACTAATAAAGCTACATGTTCTTTAAGTTCATGCGTCTCTTTGCTGATACAATCGGCAAAGTTACTTTGCTGGGGTGCAATCAGTGCAGTGACTTTTTGTGTCTCTGCCAGAGCACCATCTTCACCGTTCAGTTCGAATTCATGAGCTTTAAGTTGGGACATCAGTGTCAGAGTGTCAGTGCTTGCAAGGTTTGTTGTTCCTCTGATTACTGATGTTATGATCTTCCATCTTTCAGGTAAGCCTCTCAAGATCTTTAAGCATACTTCTTTTTGTGGATATGTGTGTCCAAGCTGTTGCAGTTCACTGATAATGCTAGAGAATCTGTTGTCCATTTGATCAATGGATTCACCAGTCTTCATTTTGAAATTTTAAAATTTCTGTTTTGCAACAGATAATTTGTTTTCTTTAACTGCTTCAGATCCTTCATTTATCAAAGCTAGCTTGTCCCACATTTCCTTTGCTGTTTTGCAATCTTTGATTCTCATGAACATGTTGCTATCTAGAGTCTTCAAAATCATATCTTTTGCAACAAAGTCTAGATTTGCTCTTCTCCTGCCATCCTTGGTCCAATCTTTCTTGGTTTTGTCTATTTCATTTCCTTGATCTGCTCCTGTGGATACCATAGTCATGATCATGATTGGTCCATCATTGATTACGTCCAGCATCTCCTCATGAGTTGCCGCAAGATGAGATAGCATTCTTATTTTATATTCGTCAAAGTTATTAACATTGAAAACATGTACTTTTGACATAAAGTTTGAGGAATCCATGAGTGCAAATAATAGATTTATATGTGAATGAATAGAAAGCATAGATTTGAAAACTACTTTGAAAATATGTGATCTCCTTGTTACTAGAAATTAGATCTGAACAGGTTCTGAAACTAGGAACACTGTTCCGATACCAATTGTTGGTCCCAGAGAAGGGTAAAACTATAGTCGGAGGGGGGGGGGGGTGAATGACTATACAGGAGTTTCAAAAACTTTTCTTGTATTTAAAAGCTTTTGGGCAGCGGATAAGTCCCTTCTTACTATGTTGTTTCAAAGTAGTTTGGACAATCACAGATTAGATTATAATGTGGCAATTTAAATGAATGCAGTAAAGTAAATTGCAGAAAGTAAATTGACATAAGGCTTATAGTGGTTCAGGGTGGTGTAATCCCTTAATCCACTCTTCTCCTGTGATGATTGGAGGAATTCACTATTGTTTTTACAGATACAATAGTGTGATTGTCCTTGGCTTCCCAAGCTTCACAATCTACAAGACTATCACTCCTTGACTGCAACAACTTCAGTGATTCAGTCTCTTTCACTGCTCCTTGAGATCTAATCCTTCAGCAGCTATCACAAGCACAACTCCTTCTCAGATGACTTCTGATTCAGTTGCTTCAGTTTCTTGTGAATGAGATTCACAAACTTGATTGATCAATCTCAGTGATAAATATGAAATTGTAGTTCTGATGTCTGAGTTGATCTCTAGATAAATCCTTGTAAGTTCAAAGAGAAGGCTTTTCAAATTGACAGAGTTTCTGCTTCTTTTTGCTTTTCTTAATCGTTGTTTTATCTGTCTGTCAATGCCTTCTATTTATAGCCTTGAGTATCCTTGATTTGAAATTCCGTCCGTTGGCTATATTTATGAGGGGAATAATCCTTGATTTTATTCTTGATTCCCCTTTAATTTTATCCTCCATGATTTCAGTGATTGGATTTTTCCTTCAAATGTATAGCAGAAAATCCGTCCTTGATTGATCCTCCATTGATTGTGCATTAAATGCATGATCCTCTGAACCTTCATCATATTTCAATCTTGTTCTGATAAGGATTACTTCACCGTTCTTTGAGCGGTCAAGTGATCTATCTGACTTTGCTGACTAGATCTTCCTTCACTGTTTTTGCCTTTAGTTTGCCGAAAACTAGTTTACTCTGCCGATTCACTGTTTCCCTCATTACTTCAGTTTTAAGGAGAATCTTTCTACTTCACTGATAATTAATTTGGGTGAGATCAGTGTACACCATATTTGAACATTGAATTTCATCACTTGAAATATACTTAGACTTATCCAAGGTCATCACAGACCTACTTGGTTATAAGTCATACCATTAAGTCTTCACTGCTTCTCTGCTGGTGCTTGGCTGGCCTCACTTCGCCGAATGTCTGCTTTACTTTTCCGTCCTACCAACTAGTACAATACTTGTCTGACTTAACTTATACAATATGTCAGACTCAAAGTAAAGACTTGTACAGAGAATTTCTAACTTATTTCAGGCTTGCTATAATAGCTAGTATGACCATCATCAAAACATAATAAAATGTTCCTAACAGAGCTGTACAAATTTTAGTTCAACATACCCTATACACTCTAGAAACACAATATTACAATACTTTTAGTTTATCAATATAGTTCTTCTTATTTTATATTATGTTTCTTCATCACGGAGGCGATGGATTCATCGATTAGAGATTGCATTGAAGGATCGGAGGACCCTCTGTCTATGAGGGTATTGTCTATCCAAATATGTCGTTTTTATTCGTAGATCTATTTTGTTTCATTATGGAGTAGCCGTTTGTGTATTGATTTCATGATGTAGTTAATTAACGAACCCATATTCATGTAGATTTAAACCGTACGAAGGCGGTTTACTAGCAAATTCTAGAGTCACCGGTCTAGATCTACCACGGTCTATATGGTTAGATCTAGCCATCAAGATTCTAGTAATTTTCTGTGAACGACTTCGGCTACCCCGTGGTTTCTGTTTTTCATATAAAGCTGTAATAGATCTGGCCAATTTGTTACATCGTTCTCGTAAATTAATATGCTATATTGTGAAAATTGTCATGTTACTAGTTAGGTATAGCATGCTTGTTATATGATGTTCTATCCTATCCAAGGAAGGATTCATAATTAAGCATAGGGATCTTCTATCCGTTCACGAATTAGATCCAGTTTAAGGGATGGCTCCCATAGCCAAAATATAATCAACCTTAAAGTCTTTTCTGTCTCGGCTTAGATTTACATATATGAGGGAGTAATTACTACTAGCGTAATCAATACCGTTTGTTAGAGTCTTATAAAACCATAAAAATAAGTGTTTTAGTGTCTACTGTCGTATTGTTAGTCTTTGTGTTTTCTATCGTGTCAACCTTTATTTCTACGTTATTGTTGGTCGGAGACCGCCTTCAATCTATTTTTAGTTTAATAACGTTGTACTTGTTTAAGCCGAGTCCCTGTGGGATCGACCTCGACTCTATCTAGCTATACTACGATTGAACCTAGTTCTCTTGCTAGTTGGTTATTTAGGTATCGAGTATTTTGTTACATGGACCGTGCATCAAGTTTTTGGCGCCATTGCCGGGGACTCGTGTCATTTTATTAAGTATAGCTTATTTTATTAAAAGTAGATTCATAAATAGTGTCTATTTAATTATTTTTTATAACATAGAATTAACCTGTAAGAGTTGTAAAACAAATCTGGGCAAATTCCCAGAATCAAATAGGCTCGCTGGCAGCGAGCAGGATGTTCGCTGGGAGCCAGCTAGTTTTTCTAGGCAGTTTCTGTTCTTTTTTGTTTTACCCAGTTTCTGTTTTGTGTTTTTGTATTTTTCGTATTCTTAGAGTCTGTTTTAGTTTAGATTTTATTTATTGAGTCTAGTTAAAGGCCTAGCCTTTAAAGTTTTTAATTGGTTTATTGTTCTGTTTCATATAAAGTCCGTTTTATTTTTATTTATTTTATAGTCTCACCAAAGGCAGTAGCCTTGGCGCACTTTAATTGTTTATTGTTGTTTTTTTCGTGCAAATAAAAAAATTAAAATTAAAAACAATAACAAGAACGAGCTGCCCGGATTTCTGAGGATCCAATCGAAGAGCAAGGCGAGGAAAAATATGTAGAAACACAACATTCCGATCAATCTGACTCAGACATGGAAGGATTACTGAATGAAGCCAACCAGGTAAATGGAAATAATCTTAATAATGCAAATTTTGTTAACCAAGCTGTGGCTACATGGGAAAGGCGTACTTTGCAAAGCTATGCAACGCCTACCATTGAACAATTCATTCCTGCTGTCGTAGTGCCTGAAAATGCTGCTAAAGTTTATCACCCGAAGCCTACTGTCTTCAAATGGTAGCAAACTATTCCAGTTTTCATGGTATCCTGAATGAAGATCCTGGCATTCACGTGATGAATTTCTTAGAGATCGTTAGTACCGTGAAGCCAGAACTGGTTCCTGAGGATAACATTAAGCTAAAACTTTTCCCTTTCACTTTGAAAGATAAAGCTAAGCAATGGCTTTTCTCTTTAGAGGCTAGATCAATCACGACCTGGGAGGAACTGCTGCAAAAGTTCATGAATAAGTACTTCCCTATAGGAAAGACCTTTAAGTTACGCCAAGATATCTTGGGGTTCAAGCAGCAACTTGGGGAGAGTTTTGATCAAGCTTAGGAACATTTTAAGGAGTCCATGAGGAAGTGCCCTCATCATGATATCCCTCTATGGATTTTAATGCAAACCTTTTACCATGGATTGAGAGATACAGAGAAGATAAGAGTATATGCCTCCAGCAATGGAGCGTTTGTTCTTTATCTCCTGAGGAGGCACGAGGAAAGATGGAGCAAATAGCAATGAATAGCCAATGGGGAGGTGGTGAAATAGCAACTGTGAAGATGGCCGATAATTTATTTGAGAATGATGTATCGCATAAGATCATACATACTCTATTGATCATAAATGATAAGGTGGATGGTATGCATGAGAGGATTTTACGAGTAGAGACTGGAAAAGGGACGGAAACGACTAGGCCATTAGAGAATACGGGTACTAAGGAAGCCAATTACATTGGGAGACAGGGTAATCACTATGACGGTTACAAACCAAATCATGACCAACCTGGATTCCGATGGAGTGATCCGAATGAAGGGGTAAAACCACACAACACTTATGTACCTCAGCAAGCTCAAACTTACGGTTGAGAAGTTGCACTTGAAAAGATGAGTAACACAATGTCTGACACTGTGAATCAATTAGCAAATTCCATTACTGACTTGGCTACAATCTTTCACCAATACTGTCAAAATAATGATGCCAAAGTCACCAACCAAGAAGCCTTAATCCATAATCTCTCTCATCAAATAGGACAATTAGCTGAACAACTGTCAACTAGACCTCCTGGGGGATTTTCGAGCAACACTGATAGGAACCCTAGGGATGTGAATGCAATAATGACTAGAATTGGAAAGGAGCTTACTCCACCAATCCCAATGAACGAGGAAAATATAGAAGATGTTAAGGATGATGAGAAAAAGCGCAATGAGCCATTTACACCCTCTGGAACTGAAAAAACCTGCTTAGAAAAGCCCCCCGATGAGCAATTATCCTCAATCTCTTCCATTTTAGGGAATAGTGATTGTGCCGAAATATCTTCGCGAAGTGAGGTTGTTAAGGCTGATAAGCAACAACCATGGTTTAAAGATTATGTGAATTATTTATCCGGGAGATATTTGCCACCAGGACTGAACCAGCAGCAAAAGAAGAAGTTCTTTGCGGACCTCAAACACTATTACTGGGATGAACTGTTAGTAATACCATCCGCAACGGAAGCGATTTATGGATCTAGATCTATAAATTACACGTAATAAAATAAGTAGATCTACTTTATAAGGGGGTTGTAGAACATACCTCTTGGATCTCAAAATCCATGTAGAAGAACCGCAATAGAAAGAATGAAAGATTGTGTGAAGAGCACCACGATCTTCCATACGTGTGATCCAAGCAACTCCCGGTGGAAGGAAATTCTCGTCTCGAATCCTCCCGATATGCTACCCAGAAAAAAACTCCAAGATTTTTCCCCTTACACCTTGGCCGAAATTTCCTTCTCCTCTCTAAGAGGTGAAGTCGAAAATTATGTTGTGTGTATGAGTTGGGAGAACTCTCTTTATATAGGAGAGTAATCCTTGTCCTCCAAGGATTTTATTTTGCAAATAAATAAATCCAATAAATAAAAGATAATCCCATAATATTCTAGAACAAATCTAGAATAATATTTATCTTTATTTCTTACCATAAATATTTGTCCAATAAATATTTTGTGCACATGTCTTATTAATTCACAAGAAAACAATTTCTTGTTTCCTAAAAACAAGCCTTGGCCGAAATTATCATTATTGACCTAGTCAATATTAATTTCGACCACAACACTAATTTTTGCTAAGATTATGAAAAATGTCTTTTTCACATATTTAATTATTTAGCCCAACTAATTTAATAGTTCACTAAACAATTAATTCACATATCATTTTAATTAAATTCAAATAAGAACTAAATTAATATTATTAGGATTCGACGTCCGAGAATAGCTATGCTATATTGGAGGCACGTCGGGGACCATGGACTAATAATCAGCGGCTCCGATAAATCAAATAAATAATTATCTTACGAACAGAATAATTATATTCGATAAATCAATCACATGTATATGCCACCATAATCCCATGACTGCACTCCTCCGATTATGAGATTATATTTATCTCCTCGCGAGAATGATAATAAGCGTCCATTGATATAATCATTACATATGGATTAATCCTCCATAGACTGTTCATTCTAAATCGGGAAGTTACCGTTAACCCTTTTTAGAACCTCTTATCCTTCTTTACCATTAACCCCTAGTGATGCATTAATTCATACAACTCACTGGTAGCTAATCAGGGTAATATGAACTCGTACGATCGATCAGTTTCTAGAATTAACAAATAAGGGAACTGTCTATCTACTTCCATAAATGGAAGGAATGGATTCCGTATCTATGATAACACATACTACTCACTCAATCCAGTACAATGCCAAGATGGGGTAATTCAGATCACAGACTCAGTGTAATCCTTAACCGTCAAGTCAAACCTCATACTGATTCAAGAAGTTGATTGCGATCACCTCAGGATTAAGATATATCCATAAAAATGATCATCGATTGATTTGATAAGACTTCACGATCACAGAATTATATCTGTCGATTAACTTCACTACGGGCCCAGCCCTATATGACATATCTATCACATATAAATGCCCCACTAGGTTCTCTTAACCGAAAGTCCGGATAAGACAATCACACCAATTGTGTTCTGGGCGCATTAATAGCACGTTAAAGGAGAGACCCGATACTCTCGATTAACTTCACTACGGGCTAATTGTATTTTAAGTACATCTTCACTAACTCAATCCTCCCGTGTATATCCCATACACTGAGTTAAGTGATTACATAAACGATATACTTTAGGGTTTTCTATAGTGTAAATACTATTGTCACATCGGTGAATATGAGAACAATAAATATGAATAATAATATCATTTCATTTATTAAAAAAACAAATTACAAAATTGTCTTTCGGGCATCACACCTAACAATCTCCCAGTTGCACGAAAGCATGTGATTAATTGTTTTAGAGCACACCTTATTATTTAAAATACAGCAAACTATCACTCCCACTTGCTCTAAAGAAAATGAGACATGTCTCAAATACCTATAGTCTCCAAGTGTCGACTAAAAGCTTCAATCGACAGTGTCTTGGTGAATGGATCAGCATGATTATCGGCGGAGGCGATTTTTCAAACGGAAATGTCCCCTCTATCGATAAAATCGTTGATCACCCAATATTTCCTCTCTATATGCTTCAACTTACTGTGCTTTCGAGGTTCCCTAGAGTTGGCAATGGCCCCATTGTTATCGCAATAGAGAGTAATAGGATCTTTAGCATTCGGGACAACGCCAAATCCGTTGATGAACTTTCTTAACCAAACTGCTTCTTTAGCTGCCTCGGAGGCCGCTATGAACTCAGCTTCCATTGTTGAATCGGCTGTGCTGGATTGCTTTTGGCTTCTCCATTCTATTGCACTACCACCAAGCGTAAACACTGAACCAGAGGTTGATTTAGAATCATCTCTGTTTGACTGAAAGTCAGAATCGGTGTACCCCGCTAACTCCAAACTCCCACTCGAATAGACGAGCATATAATTTCTGGATCTCTTCAAATATTTGATGAGATTCTTTACTGCTGTCCAGTGAGTTGCCCTGGATTTGACTGAAAACGGCTGACTAATCCAACGCCGTAACAAATATCAGGTCTCGTACACCTCATAGCATACATAAGACTACAAACAACCGAGGCATATGGAACTATTCCCATAGCTTCAATCTCTTCAGGGTTTGAGGCCCCTGAGTCTTAGAGAGGTAAACGCCGTGACGGGTTGGTAGAAAACCCTTCTTTGCGTTCTCCATACTGAAGCATGCCAGCACCTTATCTATATAAGTTGCTTGGGACAGAGCTAACATCATGTTCTTGCGATCCCTTATAATTTGAATCCCTAGAACATAACTCGCTTCTCCCAAATCCTTCATTTGGAATTGCGTGGTCAACCAACTTTTTACGTCGGACATCATCCCCTTATCGTTGCCAGTTAGGAGTATGTCATCAACGTACAACACTAGAAATACAACACTATCTTTGATAACCTTCTTGTACACACAAGATTCATCAAAGTGTTCTTCGAAATCATAAGACTTGATCGTGTGATCGAATCTATGATACCAGGAATGAGATGCTTGCTTCAACCCATAAATGGATCTGAGCAACTTGCACACCATCTGCTCTCGACCTTCTTCAATGAATCCTTCTTGTTGCTGCATATAGATTTCCTCGTCAAGAAAGCCGTTTAGAAATGCAGTCTTAACATCCATTTGCCAGATTTCATAATCCAGACATGCAGCAATCGAAAGAAGGATGCGGATGGTTTTCATCATGGCCATAGGTGAGAAGGTTTCCTCGTAGTCTATACCCTCTCGCTGTGTGTAACCTTTTGCTACCAGCCGTGCCTTGAAGGTTTCGACCTTCCCATCTACTCCTCTCTTTCGCTTGTAGAGCCATTTACATCCAATAGGCCTTTCACCCTGAGGAAGTTCTACAAGTTTCCAGACTGAGTTAGAGTACATAGACTCCATCTCTTGATTCATTGCGTCAATCCATTTATCCTTATCATGATCCAGTAAGGCCTTCTTATAGGTCGGAGGATCATCTTCCACCCCATCATAGGCGACTACGTTTGTCTCTAAATCCATGCCGTACCGAGCCGGTGGCCGAACCACTCTCGCAGTACGTCTGGGTGGAACAGGAATGTCGGAAGTGACTGTTGTTTTAGTAGTGTTGTTTATAGGAACATCAACGCCCACAATAGGCACGACGTCTTCGGAGAGTAATTCCTCTAGTACAATTTTACTTCGAGGTCTGTGGTCTTTCATATAACTTTCCTCCAAAAACGTAGCGTTAGTCGAGACTAGCACTTTGTTATCTTCCGGATCGTAAAATAGACACCACGTGTACCTTTTGGATAGCCTACAAACAAACATACTTTCGTACGCGATTGTATCTTGGTAGAATTGTCCATTAGCACATGTGCATGACAACCCCATATGCGGAAGTGACGCATGCTTTCGCGATGTCCAGACCACATCTCAATGGGTGTCTTCTCGACTGACTTTGATGGTACTGCATTCAAAATGTAGACCGCTGCTTCTAAAGCATAACCCCAAAAGGATATAGGTAGTGAGGCATAGCTCATCATTGATCTAACCATGTTAATCAATGTCCTGTTTCTCCTCTCAGCAACTCCGTTTTGCTGAGGTTTCCTAGGCGCTGAATGTTGGAAACAAATTCCATTTTCAGCCAAGTAGTCAATGAACTCAATATCTAAATACTCACCTCCACGATCCGAGCAAAGGCATTTCAATGACTTGCCTAGTTGCCTTTCGGCTTCTTCTTGGAACTCCTTGAACTTATCAAAAGCCTCGGATTTCCTATGCAGCAGATAAACATAACCGAATCTCGAGTAGTCATCAATTAAAGTCACAAAGTACTCATATCCGCCTCTAGCTTGTACGTTCATCGGACCACAAAGGTCTGAATGCACTAAGTCTAGAGTTCCCGTGGCCCTATTACCCTTTGATGAGAAGGGACGCTTGGTCATTTTTTCCTCCAGGCAACACTCGCAGACAGGCAGTGTGTCAACAGATGACTCACCAAAGGCATGAACCTTTTCTAGTCTTTTGAGTATTTCCAAGGAAATATGGCCGAGCCTCAGATGCCACAAGTATGTTTTATCTTATTTTACTTGAGAAACTTTCTGCCTTTTAGCAGATCTTTGATGAGAAGTTTTAAACATTTCAGTATTAAGTAGGGGAGCTTTATGTGGTCTTACAAAATATAAACCGTTTTCATTCGTAGTTGAACACAATTCAAAGCCATTCTTCGAAATAACAAATTCACCATTCAAATTTGAAACAGAAAATGATTGTTCAACTAAGGCAGAATGAGAAATTAAATTTCTCCTGAAATTCAGAATTAAATAAACATTCTGTAAATGTAAAATTCTATTATTAAAGTGCAAGTCCACAGCTCCCACTGCTTTAGCCGAAATGAGCGCCCCAGTGCCTACTCGCATCACTTGAGAACCCTCTTCCAGCTTCTCGTACGAACTAAGAATCTGCAATGAAGAACATACATGGTTAGTAGCTCCAGTATCAAGTATCCAAGTGGACACATCTTTAGCTACATTAAAAGATTCCAAGAAAAATAATTCCAAATTACCTTTCTTATCTTTCCCAGTGACAGCCTTGACTTTGCCATCCTTTACATCACAAAGATATTTCGAACAATGCCGTTTACAACGTCCTACCTCCTTACAGTAAAAGCATTTGCCCTTGGGCTTGCCTCGTCAGCTTTCTTTGCTTTCTTTTTCTTCATTGACTTTGGCACAGGTGCAACACTACCCTTCTTCTAGGGTTAGGCCTTAGGCTTGTTTGATGGCTTAGCTTCGGCCATATTTTCTTCAGCTTTCTTATCCCCTACATGGACCTTATCTTTCGATAGCAGGCCCTCGTAGATAGTCAGTTCATTAAGCATCTGTGTCATGGTCAACTCATGTTTTCCCATCAGATACTGAGTTTTGAACGGGATAAACTCAGGAGTCAACGATTCCAAAATCATCGACACTTGAGATGCTTCATCGAACATCGATCCATGAATACCGGCGTCATTCAAGTAACTGATCATATTCAAAACATGACCATTCACTGCTTGACCTTTCTTCAATTTCGTGTTAACAGCCATCCTGATGGCATCGTGTCTTGCTTGGTTGCTAGGTGATCCAAACATCAAAGTAAGTTTTCGCATGATTTCTCCTGCAGTCTCAAACTCTTCAATCTGGGTCCTAATAACCTCCGACATTGCCGCTAGGATGATCCCACGAGCCCGGTTATTTGCCTCGATCTAGCGATTACGCTGTTCGATCTCAGCTTTTCCGGGTTTTTGGATCGTCACCGTAGGGCATTCAGAAGTGAGTACATGTTGCACATTATCGTATGTGAGTACCACGTTTAGATTACTCTTCCATTTATTAAAGTTGTTTCCCGATAATTTTTCAGACAGTAAAGCAGAAATTTGAGCAGACATTTTTGCTGAAAATAAAATGACATATATTAATTCAAGTTTAACACTACTATATAAGTTTATTTTAGGAATTGTAAACTAAAATTAAGTCTACTCTACCATTCCAAGGTTTTAACCTCGCATCTCAGTGCCGCCGTAGGGTAGGTGAAAGAGATGACGGTTAAATCGAGACAATCTCATCAATGAATAACTTGTGAGAATCAAACATCCCACGAGAATCGAACATCCCTTTATTCATTGACTACCTTCCTTTTTTAGCCTAGATATTATCAAGAATATCCTTGATGAGTGTGACCTACTATATCGGATCTCTTAGGTACGCCCCGTGTGTGCCGTCGTAGGATAGGTCAGTGACCCGATGAGTACCCGGAAATCTTATCCTTTCGGAGACCAAGCCATGAATGTTGATAGGGGTGAACACCATCCGTAGGGTGATGAAATCAACGCGCCGTGAGGCGTCACCCTTCTCTCACTTACTTGTATCTATAGTAGAGGCCGTGGGGTTGGCTGTCGCCTCCCCCGCTCCCACTCAATATTTTGGAAGTGGTGGTGGGTTAACTAACCACGTCGTCTGATGTTAACATAAAAGCACATCAAATCAAGGATTCTGAATGGTGTCGGTAACGTAGGCAAGCCTACCCGTCCTATTCATTGGAACATATGTGACGGTCGGACGAAGTCGGGTCAAGAGAGCCCCATTAAGATAAGAAGGAATCACCCCTCCGCTCGCCGCTGTAGCTTAGTCTTGCTGGACCACCGTGCATACATAACACTAGGAGGGTTAAGTCGGTCGAGCCCAGCTCAGTTGACCACCAAATCTATAGGCGAACCGTTTTTATCCAAGATTTTTTGTTCTTTTACCATCATTCAATCTCGTAGACACTACGAATTGAAAACGTGATCTCGTTTGGGCTTTTATGGCGGTTCACCGAGAACACACACCGAAAGGCTTAACGATTTCATAACCCGTCCTCGGATCTTTAATTAGTTACTAAATTAATTAATTACCACGTATTAATTAAATTTCAACTAATTACGCGAGTTTGTATACATGCCTATTTTAATTACCAAAATTAAAATTCTACATGTATGCATGGAGTGGATTTATGATATGATACATGTTATGGCAATTCCGATTTTATATCTATTTTATGATCAAACACATAAAAAATAAATTGCGGAAAATTTAAACACCGAGATGGATCGTTGGTACCCCCATATCTAATCTATCCTAGGAAAAAAGTAAATTACAATCTTGTTGTCTTCAAATCTTCAATCTTCGAACCTTGAACTTGAAACTTCCGGATCACGAACCAAGAACACCCGAGATGACAAAAGGCCTTTTTTAATTAAATAAACCCAATTTATTTTAATTAATCAAAAAATTTATTTTTATTTATTGTTACATGCGGCTGTTTTAAATTATTTCCCAAAATAATGTTTTTTATAATTATCTGCCAAACGGCAGTATGTTATAAAAAAATTAGGTCAAAAAAAGTTTCATACAGCCGCATGAAAAAAACCCTAGCCGCATGCTAGTTTTATTAAACAGGACTTATAGCGACGCTTTTTAGTGTCGCAGAAAGTCCTGTACTAGTTTAAAAAAAAAAAATTAACCGTTTCTCCTCGTTCATACCTTGGGTTTCGTCTTGATCTTCAATTTTCTAGCAAGATCTTCATCTTTCCAAGCCCGGATTTACAAAATTACAATAAAAGATGCTACTTTTATATGGAATTTTCGAAAATTGACATAAAAAAATACAATTCCTATGCTCAATTGATACTAAACAAAAGAGCTACAATAGATCTAATGAGTAAACAATACCAACCACAATCCATCTCTTCAAACCACAACAATCGCAACATAAAAAAAATATGTATGTGCATCGGCCCCAATAATTAAAAAAATTGGGACACAATAAATCTACATGTTTACCACTCCTAGATCTAATATTTTATACGTATAAATATAGATCACCTTGGTCTCTGATACCATTGTTCGTAATACCATCCGTAACGGAAGCGATTTAAGGATCTAGATCTACAAATTACACGTAATAAAATAACTAGATCTACTATACAAGGGGGTTGTAGAACATACCTCTTGGATCTCAAAATCCAAGTAGAAGAACCGCAATAGAAAGAATGAAAGATTGTGTGAAGAGCACCACGATCTTCCGTACATGTGATCCAAGCAACTCCCGGTGGAAGGAAATTCTCGTCTCGAATCCTCCCGATATGCTACCCGGAAAAAACTCCAAGATTTTTCCCCTTACACCCCTTGGCCGAAATTTCCTTCTCCTCTCTAAGAGGTGAAGTCGAAATTATGTTGTGTGTATGAGTTGGGAGAACTCTCTTTATATAGGAGAGTAATCCTTGTCCTCCAAGGATTTTATTTTGCAAATAAATAAATCCAATAAATAAAAGATAATCCCATAATATTATAGAACAAATCTAGAATAATATTTATCTTTATTTCTTACCATAAATATTTATCCAAAAGATATTTTGTGCACATGTCTTATTAATTCACAAGAAACCAAGTTCTTGTTTCCTAAAAACATGCCTTGGACGAAATTATCATTATTGACCTAGTCAATTTTAATTTCGGCCACAACACTAATTTTTGCCAAGATTATGAAAAATGCCTTTTTCACATATTTAATTATTTAGCCCAACTAATTTAATAGTTCACTAAACAATTAATTCACATATCGTTTTAATTAAATTCTAATATGAACTAAATTAATATTATTAGGATTCGACGTCCAAGAATAGCTATGCTATATTGGAGGCACGTCGGGGACCATGGACTAATAATTAGCGGTTCCGATAAATCAAATAAATGATTATCTTACGAACAGAATAATTATATTCGATAAATCAATCACAGGAATATGCCACCATAATCCCATTACTGCACTCCTCCGATTATGAGATTATATTTATCTCCTCACGAGAATGATGATAAGCGTCCATTGATATAATCATTACATCTGGATTAATCCTCCATAGACTGTTCATTCTAAATCGGGAAGTTACCGTTAACCCTTTTTATAACCTCTTATCCTTATTTACCATTAACCCCCTAGTGATCAATTAAAGCATACAACTCACTGGTAGCTAATCAGTGTAATATGAACTCGTACGATCGATCGTTTCTAGGATTAACAAATAAGGGAGCTGTCTATCTACTTCCATAAATGGAAGGAATGGATTTCGTATCTGTGATAACACAGACTACTCACTTAATTCAGTACAATGCCAAGATGGGGTAATTCAGACCACAAACTCAGTGTAATCCTTAACCGTCAAGTCAAACATCATACTGATTCAAGCAGTTGACTGCGATCACCTCAGGATTAAGATATATCCATAAATATGATCATCGATTGATTCGATAAGACTTCTCGATCACGGAATTATATCATGAACTCTAATCAAATCGGTCCAGCCCTATATGACATATCTATCACATATAAATGCCCCACTAGGTTCTCTTAACCGAAAATCCGGATAAGGCAATCACACCTATTGTGTTCTGGGCGCATTAATAGCACGTTAAAGGAGAGACCCGATACTCTCGTTTAACTTCACTACGGGCTAATTGTATTTTAAGTACATCTTCACTAACTCAATCCTCCCGTGTATATCCCACACACTGAGTTAAGTGATTACATAAACGATATACTTTAGGGTTTTCTATAGTGTAAATACTATTGTCACATCGGTGAATATGAGAATAATATATATGAATAATAATATCATTTCATTTATTAAATAAAACAATTACAAAATTGTCTTTCGGGCATCACACCTAACATGAACCCTATCTTTTTAAGCGTTGCTCTGACAACATCTTTAGAAGATGTGTTCCTTAGAGTGAATTCCTCGATATACTTAAACATTGCCATACTTATGAAGCAGGAGGACTCTATGGAGGGGACAAGACTGCTGCTAAAGTTCTCCAATGTGGTTTTTACTGGCCCAATCTTTACAAAACTGTGTACGAATATGCTAGATCATGTCATTCATGCCAAATGATGGGCAATATCTCAAGGAGACATGAAATGCCACTGAGGAGTATCCTAGAACAAGAACTCTTTGATGTATGGGGAATTGATTTTGTGGGACCTTTCACTTCGTCTGTTTCAAACCGCTATATTTTGGGGGCGGTTGACTATGTGTCTAAATGGGTTGAGGCTATTGCTTCACCTACCAATGATGCAAAGGTTGTACTGCGGTTTTTAAAGAAAAATATCTTCACGCGGTTTGGAATCCCTCGTGTCATCATTAGTGATATGGGAGCCATTTCTGTAATAAGCCGTTTGAGAAGTTAATGGCCAAGTACGGGGTGAGACATAAGTTAGCTACCGCTTATCATCCTCAAACAAGTGGTCAAGTTGAGGTCACGAACCGAGAGATTAAGCGCATCTTGGAAAAAACTGTGAACCCAACAAGGAAAGATTGGTCGTTGAAGTTAGATGATGCTTTATGGGCTTATCGGACTGCGTATAAGACTTCCATAGGTATGTCCCCATACCAGATTTTTTTGGGAAAGCGTGTCATCTACCGGTTGAACTTGAGCACCGTGCCTTATGGGCTACTCGTATGTTGAATTTAGATGAAAGTTTAGCCGGAGAAAAGAGATTGGTGGAATTAACTCGCCTAAAAGAGTTTCACATTGAAGCTTACGAGAATGCTCGGATATATAAAGAGCGCACTAAGAGATTTCATGATAAAAAGATCCTTGACCGCACCTTTAAGGTGGGTGATATGGTTCTTGTTTTCAATTCGCGCTTGAAACTTTTCCTGAGAAAGCTAAAATCAAGATGGTTTGGTCATTATAAAGTGAGTAAAGTATTTCCTTCCAGAGCTGTAGAGGTAAGTCACTTGGATGATCGAAAGACTTTTGTGGTGAATGGCCACCGAGTAAAGCATTACCTCGGGAATCAATTTGATAGGGAGGAAGAAGTATTTAGTCTCGGCAATCCTAGTTACAACTAGACCATCATGTGAGTACAGTCGAGCTAACGACTATAACCATAGAACTATTTCTTAAAACTTTATTTTTTAATTGTTTTTGTTTTTGCTTTTAATAAAGTAGCATGAGACTGTTAAGGCTTTTTTCATCTCGCCATGTTCCGAGTCTCAGTTCAGAATAAACGAGGTTTTTTTCTTGATAGCCGCCATGTGAGTTTGTAGTTTTAACTATTTGGTTTCCCTTGTCATTGGTTGTATGAAATAAAGTGGCTTAATTTGTTTTTTGATATTCTATATCTAATTACTGCCACATTATTTTATAACTTCCATTGACATGTTATTAACAGTTTCGTGGAGTTTCTGTTTGGTTTACTTAAACAGGTTTTCGTTTGCTTCTCCACAACGTGCTTGGATTACACCAATATTCTGCATCTACTAGAGAGCCGTTTCCATAGCTAAGTCTTTCCCTTAAATTCTCCTTTTTTTTGTCATTGGGGACAATGTCAAGTTTAAGTGGGGGTAGGAGACTTAGCTATGATGTGTTATAATTGAAAATTGAATGAAACGATGAAAAATGATACAATTGAACAAATGCCAAATTAAGTATCTTGTACCCTTAGAATTGTGAGTTCTTAAACATTGAATTGATAGGAAAGGAACCAAGTTGCGTGATTACGTGATCATTTTATACTTATGTGAATGTAAATTTAAGGATATTCATGCCGACCATTGCAAGTAGTTGTTTATTATTCGATTACTCAATGTGAATCGACGAATACTGCACGAATTATAAGAACTGGAAGAAATTATGTGTACATTGCGTAGATGATTGGTTATGCAGACTTAGTATCAAAATCTATCTGCTGATGTATTCTTATCTTCTAGCCATCAAAGCTGAGTAATAAGCTTGGGAATTATCTGTGTTTTGACAATGCGTTAAACACTGGGCTTGTAGTAACGTTACCAAAGTAGCCCCGCTTGTGGTAATATTCAATGCTGTCCACTAATCCGTGAGAGAGGGATTCTTGCAATGCATACTTTTCCTTTAAAGCATGTTTCTTTCTTGAGAAGTGTTAAAGCTTGAAATTATGAAAATACGAAGAAATTCATGTTTTTAAGAGACTTTGAGTATTTTCTCGGTCTCCGAGTCCAAAAACCTGTTAGATGACGCTCTTGCTTATTGAACCATGTCTTTAACCATTGCGAGGCTCAAGAAGTGGGAATGCTGATGTTGGTAGGTTAAGACTGCGAAGTTAGCATAAAATTTAATCTTGCCACGAATATATAAAACTTAATGCACATGCACACATCACTTTGATTCATAGAAAGTAGTGATTAATGAATACCTTATGAGCTAGAGTGGTATGAGTTGACTCGAGTTTCTTGTGTAAGTATGATTTGACCATGGAAAATGTTGACTTGGGGAATGACTTGTTGATGCTTTGTTCGGGACGATCGAAGACTAAGTGGGGGGTAGTTGATGATGATCAAATCATACCCGTAAAAGTCATCAACATTGACCTAAAATCGAGATTAATGATATTTAGTTTATATTAAATTACTTGCTTATAATGATTATTTTCTATTGTGTAATTTAAAAGATATAATTTGGTATTTATCTGTTTTTATTATTTAAATATGATTTACTTTGGGATAAATATTTATTTTGTAGATTGAGATAATTTTTGGAAGATAATTACAAATGGACAAATTAAATTACAAGATAAATCCAAGCAAATCCGGATGGATTGAAGATAAAGATCGGATAAGAACGAAAAGAGGAGTAAGGCATGACAAGAGCCGGCGAGCCAATCCGAAGAGTTGGCTCCGATGGAGGATGCGCTAGGAGGGGGGCGCATTTTTGCTTTTGAGATCGGCCGGGAGTTATCTCTAATTGTTTTGATATTTTGAAGTATATCTTTTAATTAGCTTGAACCCCTATAAATAGAGCTGTATGAATTTTAGTTCAACACACCGTATACACTCTAGAAACACAATATTACAATACTTTTAGTTTATCAATATAGTTCTTCTTATTTTATATTATGTTTCTTCATCACGGAGGCGATGGATTCATCGATTAGAGATTGCATTGAAGGATCGGAGGACCCTCCGTCTACGAGGGTAATGTCTAACCATATGCCGTTTTTATTCGTAGATCTATTTTGTTTCGTTATGGAGTAGTCGTTTGTGTATTGATTTCGTGATGTAGTTAATTAACGAACCCATATTCATGTAGATCTAAGCCGTACGAAGGTGTTTTACGAGCAAATTCTAGAGTCACCAGTCTAGATCTACCACGGTCTATATGGTTAGATCTTGCCATCAAGTTTCTAGTAATTTTCTGTGAACGACTTCGGCTACGTCGTGCTTTCTGTTTTTCATATAAACCTATAATAGATCTGGCCAATTTGTTACATCGTTCTCGTAAATTAATATGCTATATTGTGAAAATTGTCATGTTACTAGGACATTAGTTAGGCGATCATTTAGGAGGTGTGCCAACCCGTCCACGGTGGTTGCCTAGACGAGGTGACGATTTTAGATCGGCATCGCTAGTTTGGTATAGCATGCTTGTTATATGATGTTCTATCCTGTCCAAGGAAGGATTCGTAGTTAAGCATAGGGATCTTCTATCTGTTCACGAATTAGATCCAGTTTAGGGGATGGCTCCCATAGCCAAAATATAATCAACCTTAATGTCTTTTCTGTCTCGGCTTAGATATACATATATGGGGGAGTAATTACTACTAGCGTAATGTTTAGGGTCAAATTGTATGATTTTTAGATATATATTTTATATCAATTTCCCCCATATTCTTATGATTTTCATAGAAATCGAGCTTTATATTGAAATATTGAGCAAGTGGTGTTTTCAATAGTTAAATTGCAAAACGTAATGAATTATGTGCTTAAATTGTGATTTTATATTATTTTGGAATTATGTTACGCTTTGGTATGTTTTTCTTACATTGTAGATACACATTGGTTATGGAAAAGATGATCTTAAAGAGAGAAATTCGAAGTTGGAGAGAATCAATCAAGTTTATGGAAGAATAAAAGAGATAAGGAAAGAAATCAAGTTGATTGATCCAAATTTGAAGCTGGCGTCCACTATCTTGAACCGGCGTCCAAGAAGAGCAAGCGAGATCAAGATGTTGAGAGTTTACGTGAACGAGTGTTTGCACGCACAAACTAGCGTTTACACATTCATGGACGGGCGTCCATCACGTTAAACGTGCGTCCAAGAGGATTAAAAGGAAGGGATAAATGTGGAATTATCCTTACTAGGGTTTTAGTTTTTATTCCTTAAAAGAAAAGGATAATTATTAAGTCTTAAGTCGGTTTAAACAGCATCTATATAAGCAAGCATACAGAACGATGAGCATCATAACCCAGAGACCGAAGCGGCCGCAAAATCAAGAAGCCGGACGCTCGGTCGACCGAGTGCTCTGCTCGGTCGACCGAGCCACTTTTATTATTTTTTTATTTTGTTTTTCATCGTTTCGCAAGGCGAGGATGAGCTAAGCCGTCCGAACGAGCATGTGAAACCTTTGTTTCAACAACGAACTCAATTTCAAGTCTTGGATGTTTTGTAAGTTTAAATTAAAGTTTCTTTCTTTTCTATGTTTATTTGTTATCTTGCAATTTCAATCGAGAGATGTCTTTGCATGTTGATGTTTGCCGTATGACGAGAGTCGGTGTAAACTTGATCACCATAGAGAAGATTAGAGCTTTAACCTTTTTAACGAGAGTTGTTAGGTTAGGAGTCTAGGTTCATCATGAATCACAACTTTAGTTAATTCGTTACAAAGTTATCTTAGAAAGAGATTGAGGGATATTACCATCACCGGAAAAGATGAGATTTTGTCTGCGTTTATTTTATCAAGTTGTACTTGTTCTACCTTCATGTTTTATGCCGCATGTTAATAGAACTTAGAAATACGAGAGTTAATAAGTTCATTAGATTATCGTGAAGGAGAGTAGCAATAATTATTCCAACAAACGAGAGTTGAGGGATAATGTTGTTAGATTAGGGTTTTTAAATCCGTATCTTCGCTTTGTAAATGCGTTAGTTAAACCGAGAGGTAAACTAATTAATGGTGTGATAAATCGAGAGAGGAAACGCTTCTTTAGATAAGATTTAAATCCAAGGAAACTTGTGAATGAATGTTTGTATTTCTTATTACTTTCGGTGGGGTGATGGTTGCGGGAATTGGTGGATCATTGCTCGTTCGTTATTTGTTCAGTGTTAGTTATTATGTTTCTTTGGTTAGTAGAATAAGTTTTATTTATTTTGTTCGCAAATATCGTTTCCGGCTTTGGACCGACAACCCTCTCGTCCGATTTATTTTATCGTTTTTAGTTTCGTTTTAGTAGTAACAATTTAGAAGAATTAATAAGATTAGATTCAACATCCCAATTCCCTGTGGATCGATACCCGTACTTACCCTACTATGCTAGCAATTACCCGGTGTTCGGCCGGTTATGAGGTAGTTTTGCATGGTAGTATAGGTTTTATAAATTTTCTTTTGTTTTAATGATGCAAAATCCTCCCAACAAAAGTGGCGCCGTTGCCTGGGAATAGGTGTCATGTTGAATCTAGTTAAGTTAGTTCTCGATTTTGTTACGTTTCGTTTTTCGTTTTCAATAAAAGTAGCGTTTAATAGATTGAGAGTTTTTATTTTGCCGTGTTTCAATGACCGTAGGGTTAAGAATGTGCAAAAGTTTTTTACTCAATCTGTTTTACGTGAAGTTTGTGTTTAGTTGTTACCTAGTATAACCCATGTGCTAAAATTTATCTGTGGCTGTTGTCTGTGCTCTATGTTGTGTTTATAAGATTTAGGGTTTCTGTGTCTCTCCTGCATTGTCTGTGCAAATTCGTTGTATGGACGAGCGTTCAGGTAAGTGAACGCCCGTCCAGTTCATAACATGCAGGTAAACGAGCGTCTGGTTTGTTGGACGCTCGTCCGTTCCAAAACGTATCAGCTCTGTTCTGTTTTCAAGAACCAGACGGGCGTCCATATATCTAAACGCCCATCCGGCCTGCATAAGTTTTAAACACCCGTTTGAATTAGTGAACGCCAGTCCAGGTTCCAGATTTCTTCTCAATTTGATTTTTAATGCTTTATTTGATATGGATACTTTAATTTGAGCTTCTGTGGCTAATTGTTTTTACGTAGATGATCTGAACTTGCATGTTTACACCTTTCCATCTATGAATCCATGTTGAATAATTGATTAATTTTTTTATTTACATGATTCATCTATGCAAGTTATAGTTACTGTCGGTTCTCGTATGCTATAACTAGTCTTCGTGTCAATTAGTAGCTAACGTCGGTTTCCGTATGCTACATACCGCTGTGATGAATCTTTTAAGCTTTGAGACTTATGTGCTTCCTTGTTGTTTTTGTAACTCATATGGGTAGCTACTGTCGGTTTTCCGTATGCTACGTCCAGTCCATATGAGTTATATCTGTTTAGAATAGCTAACTGTTGGTTTTCCATAATGCTATCACCTTTGATGAGTCTTAAGGCGCGTCTACACTGCATATAATGGATAGTACTGTCGGTTATCGTAACCTGTCATTATCTGGTAGACGTTTATTATATACATGTCGTGTTGCAAATGAGTGGGCTAGTTTTCTTCCTTTTAATTTTTTTTATTTTTACATATCACTTAGATGCATATCATTTAGTTGCATGTCATCTAGTTGCATTGTTTTTCTATTTTTCTTTTATTTTTCTTGAGTGTAGTTAACTGTCGGTTTCCGTAATACTACCTCATTTTTATTTTAGTTTCTGCATAGGCCGTAGTCACTGTAGAGTTGTCAGGGGTCAACTTGCTCAGCCTGAGCCTGTCAGAATTTATTTTTTTATTTTATTTTTAGGATTGCATATCATGTAGATTGCATTGTAGTATATTTTCATATAGTTGCACCTAGCCTATGACTTTGTAGTATTTCATGTATAGTATTCAATCTTTAGTTGAGCTTAAGTTGAAAAATCTCTATGATCCTTTTCTTCATGTTCTTTGTATATGTAATCTTTTCTTTTTCCCCGAAGACTCTTTTTGCACTAATCAAGTCTGCAGGATACTTTCTATAGCTATTGTGCACTTTAAAGATGTATTCAGTTGTCCTGTGATGCTCCACGTTGTGCGAGCTATGCAAGCAATCCTGGTTCTTGTTGTTTCCTCCAGAATTGCCGCATCCAATCACTAAGTTCTCTAATTTATTATTTCGTATAACTTGAGGACAAGTTGCAATCTAAGTGTGGGGGAAGGGATAGATGATTTATGTGTCTACTTTCGTTTGCTCATATTTTTAGTATTTCTATGAAAAGTGCTTAATTTTCAAATTTTTTGTTATATCCCGAGTAGACAAAGGCATATCTTTGCTTGAGTTTATATCATTTTTGCTATATTTCGTATATTTAGTAATTTTAGTTGTTTCACCCGACACTCTTTTTCACATGCCATAGTAAATGATGAGCTAAATGTTGAAAGCCTACCCCATTTTAGTTGGAGATTTTTTATGATTATAGCATGTTTCTTTGCTTATGTACAATTCTTGAAAAGTTTAGTAGTTTGTATTCTAGGATTAAAGTATGACATACTTGTGAATATCCGTAAGTTTGAATGTGATAAGTGAAACGTGATTAAGTCTTTGCAATAGTAATAAATTGTTTACTTGAGGTGTTATGCTCAGTGGTCTGTGCTACTAGAAATAATCTTTTCCACTGCCAGCCAGAAATCTCTAAGTAAACATAATTGTAATTGTGTGTGTCGGAAGCTGGTTTATGATTTGGGTGAGGTAGGGTGTACCACGTATGTCCTATTCCACTATGATGACCAAAAGCTCACGAAAGTCAGTTTATAGCTGCCTTATGATTGGAGTAAGGTAGGGGATTATCTTGAAATGTCCTATTCTGCTATGAGGGCAAAATCTTATTCTGATGTGTGTTAGAAAAGTGTGAAAAAAGTGAAAATATTGAAATATATTATTATGAATAAGTAAGGACTTAGTTATCGTTAATCTTATACCCAAGTATAAACTGAAGGATATGTTGTAGGGATTATCCTCTGAGTTTGTCAGAAATGTTTTAGATATTCTCTACTATTTCTTTTTGGGATATGTATGTTTTGTAAAGTGCCTGTTATAGTTTTTTGATTATTTCTAACTTAGATGGGAAACCGGGCTAGTTTTGGTTTGAATAACTTTCAAATTATGGAACTTAGTGGAAATTTATTATGGCTATGCACACACTACACGGGTGAACTTCTAAGTTATTGAATATACTTTATATTTGTGTAGATGTTTATTTGTCTCGAGCTTGATCTTTGTTCTGTTTTGCTCGAGGACGAGCAAAAGTTTAAGTGTGGGGGTGTTGTTTAGGGTCAAATTGTATGATTTTTAGATATATATTTTATATCAATTTCCCCCATATTCTTATGATTTTCATAGAAATCGAGCTTTATATTTAAATATTGAGCAAGTGGTTTTTTCAATAGTTAAATTGCAAAACGTAACGAATTATGTGCTTAAATTGTGATTTTATATTATTTTGGAATTATGTTACGCTTTGGTATGTTTTTCTTACATTGTAGATACACATTGGTTATGGAAAAGATGATCTTAAAGAGAGAAATTCGAAGTTGGAGAGAATCAATCAAGTTTATGGAAGAATAAAAGAGATAAGGAAAGAAATCAAGTTGATTGATCCAGCTGAACTAGCGTCCACTATCTTGAACCGGCGTCCAAGAAGAGCAACTGAGATCAAGATGTTGAGAGTTTACGTGAACGAGTGTTTGCACGCACAAACTAGCGTTTACACATTCATGGACGGGCGTCCATCACGTTAAACGTGCGTCCAAGAGGATTAAAAGGAAGGGATAAATGTGGAATTATCCTTACTAGGGTTTTAGTTTTTATTCCTTAAAAGAAAAGGATAATTATTAAGTCTTAAGTCGGTTTAAACAGCATCTATATAAGCAAGCATGCAGAACGATGAGCATCATAACCCTAGAGACCAGAAGCAGCCGCAAAATCAAGAAGCCGGACGCTCGGTCGACCGAGTGCTCCTGCTCGGTCGACCGAGCCACTTTTATTATTTTTTTATTTTGTTTTTCATCTGTTTCTGCAACTGAGGATGAGCTAAGCCGTCCTGAACGAGCATGTGAAACCTGTTTCAGCAATGAACTCAATTTCAAGTCTTGGATGTTTTGTAAGTTTAAATTAAAGTTGCTTTCTTTTCTATGTTTATTTGTTATCTTGCAATTTCAATCGAGAGATGTCTTTGCATGTTGATGTTTGCCGTATGACGAGAGTCGGTGTAAACTTGATCACCATAGAGAAGATTAGAGCTTTAACCTTTTTAACGAGAGTTGTTAGGTTAGGAGTCTAGGTTCATCATGAATCACAACTTTAGTTAATTCGTTACAAAGTTATCTTAGAAAGAGATTGATGGATATTACCATCACCGGAAAAGATGAGATTTTGTCTGCGTTTATTTTATCAAGTTGTACTTGTTCTACCTTCATGTTTTATGCCGCATGTTAATAGAACTTAGAAATATGAGAGTTAATAAGTTCATTAGATTATCGTGAAGGAGAGTAGCAATAATTATTCCAACAAACGAGAGTTGAGGGATAATGTTGTTAGATTAGGGTTTTTAAATCCGTATCTTCGCTTTGTAAATGCGTTAGTTAAACCAAGAGGTAAACTAATTAATGGCGTGATAAATCGAGAGAGGAAACGCTTCTTTAGATAAGATTTAAATCCAAGGAAACTTGTGAATGAATGTTTGTATTTCTTATTACTTTCGGTGGGGTGATGGTTGCGGGAATTGGTGGATCATTGCTCGTTCGTTATTTGTTCAGTGTTAGTTATTATGTTTCTTTGGTTAGTAGAATAAGTTTTATTTATTTTGTTCGCAAATATCGTTTCCTGGCTTTGGACTGACAATCCTCTGTCCAGTTTATTTTATCGTTTTTAGTTTCGTTTTAGTAGTAACAATTTAGAAGAATTAATAAGATTAGATTCAACATCCCAATTCCCTGTGGATCGATACCCGTACTTACCCTACTATGCTAGCAATTACCCGGTGTTCGGCCGGTTAGGAGGTAGTTTTGCATGGTAGTATAGGTTTTATAAATTTTCTTTTGTTTTAATGATGCAAAATCTCCCCAACACGTAATCAACACCGTTTGTTAGAGTGTTATAAAACCATAAAAATAAGTGTTTTAGTGTCTACTGTCGTATTGTTAGTCTTTGTGTTTTCTATCGTGTCAACCTTTATTTCTACGTTATTGTTGGTCGGAAACCGCCTTCAATCTATTTTTAGTTTAATAATGTTGTACTTGTTTAAGCCGAGTCTCTGTGGGATCGACCTCGACTCTATCTAGCTATACTATGATTGAACCTAGTTCTCTTGCTAGTTGGTTATTTAGGTATCGAGTATTTTATTACTTGGACCGTGCATCAACGTCTGTCTGTATGGACAACTCTCAGTCAGGATCAAAAATATTGGATAGAGACTTATCCGTACGGATAGCTTACCATCCATACGGATAACCTGGAGAATCAAGAACTATCCGTACGGATAGCCTGTTATACGTACGGATAAGCTGAATTTTGCCCTAGGCTATAAAAGGACACCTCAAACGTTTTCTTCATCAGACTTTTACGAATATAGATAGTTGTAGCCTTTTTTTGGCGATTCCTTCGTCCGGAAGCGTAGAATTAAGTGCCATATACCATTGTTCTCATCTTTCGATCCTCTACTACATTAGATACATTACAGCATCAATCCGCTACATTTCGATTGTCAAGATTTGATGTTTGTGAGCACAACTTTGATACTTCATCAATTTTCAATAAAGTGGGTATGGGTTCTTGTTCTTTTATCGTTTATACCATGAATTCCTTTACCGTTTATTGTTTCAATTCGATAATGAGTAGCTAAATCTTTCATACGGCCGAATTATGTGAAAACGGATGAAACGCCATTAGGGAGATGAACCGGGAGGTAGTGTAGCACGTAATAAAATGTTCTAATTGATAATTCATATCACGGAACCTGATTTAATCGTAATTGAGCTAGCTTGATCACCTAGTTCACCATCACACACACCTAGCTTATAAATGTATGTTGCGGCGAAGTGTGGGAACCGGGGCTTCGGGACCGTAGACGTTTTGGCATAAAAGGTAGTTTGACACCTACCTGTGCACTAGATTGACACCCTAGTTGTCAGGTCCATGTCCAATACGGGGTTTTTATCGTTCACTCGGGCGAGTCTAGAACTTAATCACGTTAGGTGAGTTGGCCTTCTAAAGGGAGGGTTGATGAGCTTTGCGGAAGGTGTGAGTTAGCACCAGAATTAGGACTCGACACCTGTGAGTTTATCATTAGACATACAAGGAAGGTAGAGCACACTCCTGGGGTAGTTTTTCTGAGGGTAGAGTAATCCGCTGGATCGTAGTTCGGTTGTACCTCTTTTAATCGTTAAGAAATCCGATTAGTATAATCTTTCTTTTATACAATAGTATAACGTCATATTTTTCTGGTTAACCTGAACTGAGCGCTAAGTCAGCTGTGGTACACAAAGCCAATCTCTGTGGGTTCGACCTCGGACTCCTCAAGCACTACCTACAATCGATCCGGTCCACTTCATGTTAGAAAGTAGATTTTGCTAAGGTTTCGAGTTTTTTATTGATTAACCTGATTGCAAAATTCTCTTATCACATATTGGTTCTTATACATGATGCAAAAACATGAAAAAAGAAACTTGAAAAAGTCTTCAAAGATTTTTCGCAAGCACAACAAGTAGGATTACTTCAGAACAGAAGCTCTGCTCCGATACCAATTGTTGGTCCCTTGAAAGGCTTTGGTTAAGTTAAAAAGGGGGAATAAACTTAACACTTAAAACTTTTTGGAGTTGACAAACTCAGCAGGGTCAACAATCTGCTGACATTCAGCAGTTTGCTGACAATTGAAACTATTGAATCTGTTGCAGCGGAATATAATAGATTAAGCCTTGTTACTTGTTGTTTAAAGATGATACTAAGTATTAGATACTCAGTAGTGTAAGTGTGTGTGATTACAGTAGCTAGTTCAACAGGTTGATATGATAAGCATGCAAATAAAGTAAAGTGGTGAAAGTAAATGAAGTAAAGTAGGTAAGTTTTATTGGGGTTCCAGGTGGTGTAATCCTGTCAGTCCACTCTTCTCCTGTGATGTTGGAGGAAAATCATTAGAGTCTTTTGAGGTAGTTGTTACAAAATTCCCTAAACTGTTTGTCCTTGACCAATGACCATGGCTTCACAGACTGAACACTAGAAACAGATAGGATTGCTGCTCCTAAGTATTCCACTGGTCCTTGAAGGGTAAGATTGCCTCTTCACCAGCTCCACCACAAAACAACAGTCCTTGACACTCCTAAGTGCTTCTCTATCTTTAGGTAACATCTTGAAAAAGAAGGGGTTGAATCAAGTAAGTGATTCAGCTTCAGGAAGCTTTGATCAGGATGAAAAGATCAGCAGCTTGTAGTCTTCAAGTGTGTATATTAGACAGAACTGGATTGCAGAAACACTTGAAGAAAATTCTTGATCAGTATGAAAGTTTAGTTCATCAGGGTATATTGATCTTGATTGCTTGTTAGTTCGGTGTTTAATCTGATTCCTTGGGTCTTCTATTTATAGGTGAAAATCCTATGTTTGAATTTGAATTTCAAATCTTTCCGTTATAGGATTTTCTGATTATTCCCTGAAACTCCCTCTGCTATACATTCTTGACTGTGTTAGTGTCCTTCTGATAGACAGTCTGTCAACCAATGATTTTAATTCAATTTAGATTTGGCTCTGGAATCCTTACAACATCCCTTTCATCCTAGCAATTGATTGACTGATTAATCCATTTCTTGTAATTCATCCTTATCCATTAAATCTTCAGAAAAACATGGATTAATTCGATTTTGGCATTCAGTAGACACCTGTTGTATATGATTGCTGATATCCACATATGTTTAGCCGACTTCTAGTCTGTTGTATTCTATGAACACCTCAACTGACTGTTTCTTATCTAACTTTTAGTTTTAAAGTTAGAGTACACATTTTTGCTAATATCTAAGTTCCATCCTTCACTTTACTGTTTATGGAGCTTAGAACTTCAACACAAGTTATATGTGATCAGTTTAGGCCAACACAGACTTAGCTAATTTCTAATCCCATATCCTTGACTTTTAATACTAAGTTTGATCCCTTAGCCTTCACAACTGAGTTTGAACCCTTAGCCTTCAACCATCAACGGGTCCTAGACACTCTACTGACCTAGATAGGTCTGCTGATCAAGTCAGCTGACCACTTTACAGCTTGTTTGATCTAACCTATACAAATATCAAACTCTAATAAACCTATACATTCATTCAAGACATCTTTTTGCCTTTGCTCTATAACAGCTAGTCTGGCACTTATCAATAAAACTAAAATATGTTCAACACACTTGAACCCCTCAGCAAAATGGGGTTGGTGAAAGAAGAAACTAGTCTTTGAAGGAAGCAGGCATGACAATGACCAGTGAGGCAAAGTTACCTGAAAGATATTGGGCTGAAGCAATCAATACATCATGTTACACACAAAATAAAACTTCTATAAATAGAAAGCTTGACAAAACACCTTATGAAGTTTGGAATTGAAGAAAGCCTAACATATCCTACTTTCATCCATTTGGGAGTAACTGCTTTATCTTGAATCATAAGGAGCAACTGAAGAATTTCAACCAAAATCTGACAAAAGGAATTTTCCTGGGTTACTCTTCAGTCAGCAAAGCTTTCAGGGTTCTGAACAAAAGGACACTTAAACATGAAGAATCTATACATGTCGTGTTTGATGAACCAAAGTTAACAAGAATGCATAATGAAGAAGCTTAAGAACCTGCTATAAATCTAGAATCTCAGACCCTGAGTATGTGGATATTCTAAGAAAATTGAATGATATAAAGGACTCTGATTCCTGAAGTCACCCAATGTTACCCCTGCTAGAGGACTTGCTGATACTACTACTGATACATCAACTAATATAGCTGAAGGATCTGTTGATCCCCTTACTGATCCTATAGCATACTAAAGATCATGTTCCAGTAAATCAAGCAAATAATTATTTACAATGGTTGAAGGATCACCCTGCTGAACAAGTGATTGGTGTTGTACAACAAGGTGTCAAGACTAGAAGCTATGTTCACATTTTTTCTGTCTCAACTGGAACCTAAAGATATTGAAGAAGCAATTGATTATCCTGATTGAATAATTGATATGCAAGAAGAAGTCAATGAGTTTGAAAGAAACCATGTATGGACCCTAGGTGAAAGGCCTGATCATGCAAATATCATTTCTACAAAATGGGTGTACAAAAAAAAGTTGGATGAATCTGGTACCATTGTTAGAAACAAGGCCAGAGTAGTTGCAAAGATCTATTCACAGGAAGAAGGAATAGACGTTAATGAGACATATGCCCCAGTTGCAAGATTGGAAGCTATCAGACTATTATTGACATATGCTACACATAAAAACTTCAAAGTTTACCAGATGGATGTAAAAAGTGCATTTCCAAATGTCATTTTGGAAGAAGATGATTATGTTCAGCAACCTCCTGGTTTTGAAGTTAAAGACCAATAAGATAAAGTGTACAGACTTAACAAGGCACTTTATGGATTAAAACAAGCACCAAGAGCTTGGTATGAGACTCCATCTCAATTCTTGGTGAATAAAGGTTTTACCAAAGGAACTATTGACAAGACTCTTTTCAAAATCAATGAAGGAGATAACACTCTACTGGTGCAAATATATGTGTATGACATCATATTTGGTTCTGAAAATTAAGTAGTATGTGAAAAGTTTGCAAATCTTATGAAAAGTAAGTTTAGATGAGTATGATGGGTGAAATGAACTACCTTTCGGGATTACAAGCCAAGTAAATGGAAGATGGAATCTTCATTCATCAAACAAAGTATACCAAGGAGCTGCAGAAGAAGTTTGGTGTGGAAAACAACACTAATGTTTCAACTCCTATGGGTACAAACATCAGATTGGATGAAGACAAATAAGGTGAAGATGTTGATGAGACTTTATACAGAAGGATGATAGGAAGTCTACTATATCTCACAGCCAGCAAACCTGATATATGATCACGTGCAAAGCACTTACTATCAATTGGACTAGGTCTATCATAGTAGAGTACTGGCGAGTCAAGGTTGATCCCACAGAGACTCGTAAGAACGTCTAATTATCAATATTGAGCTTGCCACAAATATTGTCTATGACCAACTATAATATAGACAGTAGTAAATTTGGTACCAATCAACTAGCAAGATTATGCAAGTTCAACGGAGCAACAAGTGTCTCTAATGTATTAGTTCAATTATAAGTAATTAGTTATTCCCACCACGCATGCAATAGTCCTCTTCATTGGTGAAATTAATTCATTATTCAGCTATGGGTACAACTCCCCTAACCCTATCTACTCCGACCATGGTAGTAGACAATCTATACGCAATCTGCCCTCCTTAATTGTTCCGTAATAGCCTATACGCATAAAGATCTAGAGCTGTCGATATTGAGCGCTACCTCATACCGCAAACCCGCCTAGATAGCTGTCGACATTGATCAGCACGTTCCTAGGGTCCATCAAGATAATGTCCAAACTAACACTTCACTATTCGTATTTCATGCTAGTTTTACGAAGACATGCAAATAGTTGATCAGGCTACTAACATGAAAATTTAATCTATCGATCAACGTAGCTGGCGCCAATTATCATGAAATAGCAATTTACTAGGTATTCAGATCTAGCAATTTAAACCATCGCAGATATGAAGAATGCAACCACTATTTCATGATTTCTTCACCAATGAATTAGATCTATAACACATGTGGTAAAATAAACTAACTACTACATAATTAAACTAAATAAACAATTAAAACATACTAGTGTAATAGAACGACAGATCTACATCTTGGAAAAGATAGAAAATCATAACCTCAAAGATGAGCGTAGATCTCCCTCGGATCTCTCCCTAGGCGGTAACTCCATTGTCTCTCCGACCAGAACTCTTAAAATAATAAAATAAAGAACAAAGAACTTTATTGTATAATACTTGTCTTGAAAATTGTACATTGACATCTGAGGTGAAGCCTCTTATTTATAGTTACATAAACCGACTTAGAAACACCTAGATCAACCCCTCATCCTAGATCAACCCCTTCCCATTAATCATTACTTATCATGCATCAATGTGTCGTGTGATGAATCTTTCATGATAGTGCGTTCTTGAGAAGAATAAAGTTGTATTAACCCCACAATCTTAACTTACCTGCGCATACACTCGCTCATCTTGCCTTCTGACTTGGTTACACAACATGGTACCTTAATTGGGTAGGGCGGCCTCGGGGACTGAGCATCGCTCTTAAGACCTCGTTTGTTTCTTTTTATGTGATGGCCGTGCCCTTTTTGCACGAGTTCGCTTCCCTCACTGCCTTTATTGCTTACATTTCTTTTCACTTCTTCTTTTCTTCTAATTTTTTCTAGCAGATTTTCTTACTTTTTTCTCTTTCTCTCATAATCCCGTTTGTCACGGTTACTGTTGGGGAGATTTTGCATCATAAAAACAAAAGAAAATTTATAAACCTATACTACCATGCAAAACTACCTCCTAACCGGCCGAATACCGGGTAGTTGCTAGTAAAGTTGGATAAGTACGGGTATCGATCCTCAGGGAAAAGGGATGTTGAATCTAATCTAATTAATCCTCTCAATTGTTACTAACGAAAACAAATAAACGAAGAACTAACAAAGAAACTCATAGAACAAGTAAACTAAATCTAAACTAGAACAAATAATAAAAACCTAAACTAAGGATACATGGGATCAAACATCATACAGACCAAGTGATTTCAATCCTAGTTCATCTCATGATTTTAATTCAAATTGTGGTTTCTCAAGCTATGAAATCCTACTCTCGTAGTGAATTCAATTTATCAATCTCTCCTCTCTCGAATGTTGAGACCGATATTCCATACAAAACGAAGGTGTAGATTCAAGTTAACTCTCGTATTTTAGAACCTAACAACCTAGATAATTAACCCATTAATTTGTCATCATTATTGATTAAAAATCCTATCTTTCTATGGTGATCTAGTTTACGCAACTTTCGTATGTTGTAACTATCACTCGCAAACCAATCTCTCGATAAAGTTCACACATAGCATCATAATCAAAGAAAGATACAAAAATCAATTAAAGATCATAAAAAACGAATAAGGACTGAATAAATTAAATAAATAAACTCACTTAATTTGGTACATGATTGAATCCATGAATCGAAAACGGAAGAAAAACGACATCCTAATCTAACACGGATCACCCGAGCACAAGGCTCGGGTGACCGGCCTTGAACTCCTCAAGAAGGGCTGCTGCTAATGTGTTTTTGCCGCAGGAATATTGTGTGTCATTAGGGTTTGGGGCTGCTGCTATTTATAATAAAAAAAGTCGGCTGCTACAGTAACCTAAGTCGGTTTTGCTGAATACGGCCTTGGACGCCCGTTTGAATAACCGGACGCCCGTCCGCAATGGATGGACTGAGGTTGGACGTTCGTTTGAAGGCAGTCTGGAGACTCTGTTCTAATTCTAGACCTATGAACGCTCGTTCAATATTCTGAACGCCCGTTTAGTGTCGATCAAATTGATAATTCCATCTTTATCTTGATTTATTTCTTTCCTTATCTCTTTCAATCTTCCATAAATCTTGATTGATCCTTTCCAATCACGAATTTGGCTCTCTAAAATCCTCTCTTCCATCATCAATGAGTATCTACAACAATAGGAAAAACATACCAATGCGTAACATAATTCCAAAATAACATAAAATCATCATTTAAGCACATAATTCGTTACGTTTTGCGATTTAACTATTAAAAACACCATTTACTCAATATTTCAATATAAAGCCTGATTTCTATATAAATCATAAGAATATGGGGGAAATTGATATAAAACATATCCTTATAAAACGTATAAAATCACCCTTAACAACTCCCCCACACTTAAACCTTGCTCGTCCCGAGCAAGACAAAACATAATCATCACTTGAGACAAATAAACACTTATGCAAATATAAAACATATTCAAGTAGTTTAGAGGTTCACCCAGGTGAGTGTGTGCATAGCCATAATAAATTTCCACTAAATCCACACTTGAAATTAATTCAAGCAAAACTAGCCAACATCCCATTTAAATTAGACATATAAAAACGATTATAACATGCACCTCACAAAACATACAAACCCCGAAAAAATAATAGGGAGCATTTAAAATACTTCCGACATACTTAGAGGATAGTCCTACAACATATCTTTCGGTTTATCTTGGGGATAAGATCGATGATAACTAAGTCTTTCGTTTAATTCATATCACAATTCTCATAAGTTGATTTAATTATTTCACTTAAACACACATCGAATGAGCTATTGCCCTCATAGTAGAATAGGACATTTCCCGCTAATCCCCTACCTACTCAAATCATAAGGCGACTTTTTCTAACTCGTCGTGAGCTTTTGGTCATCATAGTGGAATAGGACATACGTGGTATACCCTACCTCACTCAAATCATAAACCAGCTTTCGACACACACAATTAACTATTTAAAACAACTTCATTTATTCACTACTTTTTAAAAGCACAATAGTTACGTTTCACTTATCACATTCAAACCTTCAGATATTCACAGTATGTCATACTTTAACTCTAAATACAAACTATTAAAATTTCAAAATTCGTATGGAAGCAAAGAATCATGCGATAATCATCAAAAATCTCTAATCAAATGGGTATGGCTTAAAAACATGGCTCATCATCTACTATGGCACGTGAAAAATAGTGTCGGGTGAAACAACTAAATTTACTAAATATGCAGAATACAGCATCAATGATTATAAACATCGAACAAAGACATGCAATGCTCACTCGGGACAAAACAAAAATTTTAAAATTAAGCACTTTTCATAGAAATATAATAGAAATTGAGCAAACGACTCATAGATACATATAAACCATCCTCTCCCCCACACTTAGATTGCAACTTGTCCTCAAGTTGTGCAGAAATAATAAATTAGAGAACTTAGCTGATTGGATGCTGGCAATTCCGGAAAAATCGGTAAAAACCAAAATTGTTGCATAGCTCAAGAGGATCGTGGAGCATCACAGGTAATTTGAATTCATCGTGAAAGTGCACAATAGCTATCAAAAATATCCTGAGACTTGATCCAGTGCAAAAAGAGTCTACGGGGAAAAAGAAAAGATTACATATATAAAGCACATGGAAAAGGAGATATAGAGATATTTCAAATTTAAGCTCATATAAAGATGGAATACATATACATGGAACATTACACAACAGTAGGCTAGGTGCAACTACATGAAAATATACTACAATGTAGCCTACATGATATGCAATCCTAAAAATAAAATAAATAAATTCTGACAGGCTCAGGCTGAGCAAGTTGATAGGACAACCCTACAGTGACTACGGCCCGTGCAGAATCAGAAAAAAAACGAGGTAGTATTACGGAAACCGACAGTTAACTACACTCAAGAAAAATAAAAGAAAAATAGGAAAACAATGCAACTAGATGACATGCAACTAAATGATATGCATCTAAGTGATATGTAAAAATAAAAGAAATAAAAGAAAGAAAACTAGCCCACTCATTAGCAACATGACATGTATATAATAAACGTCTACCAAATAATGACAGGTTACGATAACCGACAGTACTGTTCATTACATGCAGTGTAGACGCGCTTTAAGACTCGTAAAAAGTGATAGCATTATGGAAAACCAACAGTTAGCTATTCTAAACAGATATAACTCATATGGACTGGACGTAGCATACGGAAAACCGACAGTAGCTACCCATATGAGTTACAAAAATAACAAGGAAGCACCTAAGTCTCAAAACTCACAAGATTCATCATAATGGTATGTAGCATACGGAAACCGACATTAGCTACTAAATAACAATAAGAACAGTTATAGCGTACGAGAACCGACAGTAACTATAACATGCATAGATGAATCATGTAAATAAAAAAAAATTAATCAATTATTCAACATGGATTCATAGATGGAAAGGTGTAAACATGCAAGTTCAGATCATCTACGTAAAAACAATTAGCCACAGACGCTCAAATTAAAGTATCCATATCAAATAAAGCATTAAAAATCAAATTGAGAAGAAATCTGGAACCTGGACTGGCGTTCACTAATTCAAACGGGCGTTTAAAACTTATGCAGTCCGGACGGGCGTTTAGATATATGGACGTCCGTCTGGTTCTTGAAAACAGAACAGAGCTGATACATTTTGGAACGGACGAGCGTCCAACAAACCAGACGCTCGTTTACCTGCATGTTAGGGACTGGACGTGCGTTCACTTACCTGAACGCTCGTCCAATAGTCGAATTTGCATAGAAAACGCAGGAAACAAAGCAAACCCTAATTTCTTAAGAGATCATACATCAAATATCACAGAGCAGCCGCATCAAATTAAAGCACAGAGGGTTAGACTGGATACAAACAACCATATAGTTCACGTTTCACAAATCGAGTAAAAAAACTTTTTGCACATTCTTAACCCAACGTTTATCGAAACACGGCAAAAATAAAAACTCTCGATTTATTTCACGCTACTTTTATTGAAAACGAAAAACGAAACGTGACAAAATCGAGAACTAGCTTAACTAGATTCAACATGACACCTACTCCCCGGCAACGGCGCCACTTTTGTTGGGGAGATTTTGCATCATAAAAACAAAAGAAAATTTATAAACCTATACTACCATGCAAAACTACCTCCTAACCGGCCGAATACCGGGTAGTTGCTAGTAAAGTTGGATAACGGGTATCGATCCTCAGGGAAAAGGGATGTTGAATCTAATCTAATTAATCCTCTCAATTGTTACTAACGAAAACAAATAAACGAAGAACTAACAAATAAACTCATAGAACAAGTAAACTAAATCTAAACTAGAACAAATAATAAAAACCTAAACTAAGGATACATGGGATCAAACATCATACAAACCAAGTGATTTCAATCCTAGTTCATCTCATGATTTTAATTCAAATTGTGGTTTCTCAAGCTATGAAATCCTACTCTCGTAGTGAATTCAATTTATCAATCTCTCCTCTCTCGAATGTTGAGACCGATATTCCATACAAAACGAAGGTGTAGATTCAAGTTAACTCTCGTATTTTAGAACCTAAAAACCTAGATAATTAACCCATTAATTTGTCATCATTAATGATTAAAAATCCTATCTTTCTATGGTGATCTAGTTTACGCAACTTTCGTATGTTGTAACTATCAATCGCAAACCAATCTCTCGATAAAGTTCACACATAGCATCATAATCAAAGAAAGATACAAAAATCAATTAAAGATCATAAAAAACGAATAAGGACTCAATAAATTAAATAAATAAACTCACGTAGTTTGGTACATTATTGAATCCATGAATCGAAAACGGAAGAAAAACGACATCCTAATCTAACCCGGATCACCCGAGCACAAGGCTCAGGTGACCGGCCTTGAACTCCTCAAGAAGGGCTGCGCGCTCTTGTGTTTTTGCCGCATGAATATTGTGTGTCATTAGGGTTTGGGGCTGCTGCTATTTATAATAAAACTAAGTCGGCTGCTACAGTAACCTAAGTCGGTTTTGCTGAATACGGCCTTGGACGCCCGTTTGAATAACCGGACGCCCGTCCGCTATGGCTGGACTGAGGCTGGACGTTCGTTTGAAGGCAGTCTGGAGACTCTGTTCTAATTCTGGACCTATGAACGCTCGTTCAATATTCTGAACGCCCGCTTAGTGTCGATCAAATTGATAATTCCATCTTTATCTTGATTTATTTCTTTCCTTATCTCTTTCAATCTTCCATAAATCTTGATTGATCCTTTCCAATCACGAATTTGGCTCTCTAAAATCCTCTCTTCCATCATCAATGAGTATCTACAACAATATGAAAAACATACCAATGCGTAACATAATTCCAAAATAACATAAAATCATCATTTAAGCACATAATTCGTTACGTTTTGAGATTTAACTATTAAAAACACCATTTACTCAATATTTCAATATAAAGCCCGATTTCTATATAAATCATAAGAATATGGGGGAAATTGATATAAAACATATCCTTATAAAACGTATAAAATCACCCTTAACAGTTACCTCTTGTGGCATTCAAGTTGCTTCCCTTGTCTTACAACAATTTGTTAAAGTATATAGACAGAAAAATAATGATTCCCGGTTAAAACAATTTATCATCTGATCTTAAACACTTCTCACTCAGATTATGTGCTCAAATATTGAGTGCAATGTTAGAATAATAATTAATAAGTTACTACTTCATGCAACATGATATATGCTCATTCTTCCATACTAAACTGAATAAGCTATAGCTAACATCAAATTGAACTTGGGCTCTTTTTCTACCGATTCCTTACTCGAAAACGGGCAATAAACAAGCTAAAAACATTGTTAATCTTTAAAAATTATTCCCTTTTATCGATTATCCAAATAAGACCTCCTACCCCCCACTTATTATATGCATTGTTCCCAATGACTAATAATAAAAGAAAAGAAAATTGTACTTAGCTCTGGAATTGATCGGCTGAGTCAAAGCACATCCCGGAGAAGAATCGTTAGCTCCTAGGTCATTCTCTTCCAAGTTTTTACCTGCTTTCCAAAATACTTCCAAAAACAGTGAGAAACATGCGAAGGGCAATAAGAAAATAAGGTGGCAGTAATTGTGCATACCGGAGGAATGCGCAAAAACAGTTTAAGCCACATTATTCTTTAATGGCCTAAGCAAGATGCGAAAACTTTTACGATGGTATCACATGAGAATCGTGAAGGAAAAAACCAAATATATCTCTAGTCAGATGGCCAAAGATATATGTGATAAAAAAAAACCTTGCGATTGTCATGCTACTTTATGGACTCAAAATAACTTAAAATAAACAAAATCAATAAATAAGGGATTAGAAATAGTTCTGAATTTATAGTCACCAGCTCGACTATACTAATAGGGCTCCTTCATTTGTACTTTGGATCCGTCAATGTAAAGACTTCCAACTCAGGGTTATACTTGTGCTCTAGGTAATGCTTCAGCCTGTGGCCGTTTACTATGAAAGTCTGCCCAGAGTATTCATTTCTAACTTCACACGCCCCTGAATTGAAAACTTTCATGACTACATGTAGTCCATACCATCTAGACTTTAACTTCCCAAGAAAAAGACGAAGACGTGTATTATATACCAGCACCTTATCACCAAATTGAAATGTGTGGTTCAGAATATTTTTATCATGCATGCGTTTCGTTCTTTCCTTGTAAATATTGGCATTCTCATATTCCTGAAGTCTAAACTCCTCCAGTTTATTCAACTATAATAATCTCTTTTCACCGGCTAAATTCTCATCCATATTTAGAAACCTCCTAGCCCATAACGCTCGGTGCTCGAGTTCTACCGGTAAATGACATGTTTTTCAAAACATTATCATGTACGGTGACATCCCAATAGTGGTCCTATAAGCTGTTCTGTACGCCCAAAGAGCGTCATCTAATTTGAAAGACCAATCTTTCCTCATGGGATTCACAATATTCTCTCAGATCCTCTTAATCTCTATGTTCGTGACTATTACTTGTTCACTTGTCTGGGGGTGATATGTTGCTGCAATCTTATGTCTAAACCCATATCTCAACATCAACTTCTCAAACAACCTATTATAGAAATGACTCCATCCGTCACTAATTATGGCTCTGGGCACTCCAAACCTCGTCAAAATGTTTTCTTAAGAAACCTTAGGACAACCCTGGCATCATTAGTAGGTGAAGCCACTTCTTCCACCCATTTGGAAACATAATCAACTGCTACCAAGATGTAACGATTTGATTCTGATGATGTGGAAGGCCCAACAAAATCAATTCCCCATATATCGAATAACTCCACTTCTAAGATACTCTGCAGTGGCATCTCATTCCGCTTAGCATTATTGCCAGTCATTTGACAAAAATGACAGGCTCTCGTAAACTCGTAAGAAAATTTATCAATTGTTGGCCAGTAGAATCCACACTACAGTACCTTTGTTGCTGTCTTGTCTAGCCCATATACTTTGATTTTGAAGTGGAAGTGTAGGGCGGTCTGTGTGCCTCTTGAATCCACTCTTTTCCTATTTCCTTTTGAATATGTTTTTGTGTATAACGTGGATTTTCATATTTTTTTATTGTATTGATAGGAATTCTCTTGTTAAGAAACCTATGAATTGATTAAAACCTCGATTCATACTAGAACCTCGACGATTCAATAAAAAAACCTAAGTTATGTCAAGGATTCCCCGAGTAAGAACCCTTCGACTATCACCCATTCCATAAATAGATAGAATGCCTAAAATTTCAAAGACTTCCATTTTAAAATTTTTTGGAATCCGGATAGGAGATACGAACATTAGGTATGAATCATAGTTCAAATATTTCTTAATCGATTTCATATATTCCGTGTTCCGGATACTAGAATAAATATCCGACGAAGGAGACCCATCTCTATGAAGATGACGAGCCACACTCGTACTATCAATAGGATCGATTATAACAAGTCACACACTCATATCCCGGAAATACAAAAACAAAAAAAAATTCCGCAGTCAAACTCCCAAAACAAAGTATAATGGGCTCAAAATACGAGCTCGAAATGATTCATTTTGTATGACTTTACAATTCTTATAGACCTAATTCATTGAAATTCCATCCAATAAACTTAGTTTAATTCAAGAATTCACGAAAATAAACTGAAAACGCATTTCGCGTCTTAAACTTTAACTGAAATAAGACGACTACAATTCCCAGTATCCAGTATAGAAATCGTATAGTAGAAAGAAATAGATGAATCTTTCTACCATACGATCTACATATTAGTATAATTATAGATTAAATATATTATCTTCGTGTATGCTTATGTGGATAGCAATTCCATGTATGGAATTGCTATATCATCCCAGTTTATTTATTTAATATTAATATAGTTTTTTGCTTTGATCGGGGGGGCAAGTGTTCTTCGGAATGACTGGGCGTAAAGGGCACGTAGGCGGTGAATCGGGTTGAAAGTGAAAGTCACCAAAAACTGGCGGAATGCTCTCGAAACCAATTCACTTGAGTGAGACAGAGGAGAGTGGAATTTCGTGTTTAGGGGTGAAATCCGTAGATCTACGAAGGAACGCCAAAAGCGAAGTGATCTCCAGCTTCTCTAGAATGACACAGGTGCAAAATACATGGAATCTCATCATCATGGATGCATTTCCTAAGAATGGCATCAGGGCACAGCTTGTATAGGTAAGGATTGTCCCAATAATAATGCTTCATATCCTTAAAGAACTTCTTCTTATCCGCATTAATGAATTCCGGTGGTAGGTACCTTCCCGCTAAATAATTGACAATGTTAGCAAACCAAGGATATACCTTGCCCTCTCTTGATGTATTATGTAGGGGCTGTGATTCAATTCGAGCTACCACTGAGACGGCAAAAAAAATTTCATCAGGAAAACTCTCCTTGATCTCAGTCGGTTGCTCCTCTTCCAGTATTGTTAATCTCGACAGGTGATTTGCCACTTGGTTCTCAGATCCCTTTTTGTTTTTAATCTCTACATCAAACTCTTGTAAGAGTAGAATCCATCTCAATAATCTCGGCTTGGAGTTATGATTGGTTAGAAGGTATTTCAAAGCTGCATGGTCAGTGAATACAGTGACTTTTGATCTTATCAGGTATGGTCCAAACTTGTCAAATTCAAAGATAATTGCTAAGAGTTCCTTCCATGTAGTCGCATAATTCCTCTAGGCACTGTTAAGGGTACGACTGGCATAATAGATAGGCTAAAAGATTTTATCCTCCTTTTGCCCCAGGGCTGCTCTAACTGCCGTGTCGCTTGCATCACACATAAGCTCAAAAGTTTTGTTCCAATCTGGGGCTACCGGAATTGGGGCGGTTAAGCATTTGCTTTAATGTGTTGAATGCTTTATTGCATTCTTCTCCAAACACAAAAGGTACATCTTTTGCAAGAAACTCCGTCAAAGGTCTAGAAACTTTTGGGAAATCCTTAATAAACCTCCTATAAAATCAAGCGTGGCCAAGAAGGCTCGCAACGTCTTTAAGTTTGTTGGAGGGGGTAATTTCTCTATCACCTCTATCTTTGCCGTATCAACCTCCATTCCATTCTTTGAAATCTTATGACCCAACACTATTCCTTCTGTCACCATGAAATGGCATTTTTCCTAGTTAAGCACAAGGTTGGTCTCTCCACATCTCTTCAGCACTCTACTCAAATTGTCCAAGCATTTGTCAAAGCTATCTCCAAACACATAGAAATCTTCCATGAAAATCTCCAGAAAATCTTCAGCCATGTCCGCAAATAGTGACATCATGTACCTTTAGAAAGTTGCTGGTGCATTACAAAGTCCAAAAGGCATGCGATTGTATGCAAACGTTCCATAGGGACATGTGAAAGTTGTCTTCTATCGGTCCTCGGGGGCAATATGGATCTGATAGTAACCAGAATATCCATCTAAGAAACAACAAAACGCATGACCGCTTAATCTTTCTAACATCTGGTCAATGAATTGTAGGGGGAAATGATCCTTATGAGTTGCGTCATTCAGTTTCCTGAAATCAGTAATTAGTCTCACCGGGATTAACTCTTCAAACTCATTTGGTTGGATAGTAAATCCTCCTTTCTTGGGCACCATATGAATCGGGCTTACCCACTCACTGTCTACAATTGAGAAAATGATTCCCATTTCCAACATCTTTATAATCTCTTCCTTAACAACATCCTTCAGTTGTGGCATCAACCTTCTTTGTGGTTCTGCTACCGCTTTCTTTTTGGGATCTACAGAAATCTTATGCATGCACACCGATGGGTTTATTCATCTGATATATGCTATCGTCCACCCAAATGCTCCCTTATGCTTTCTCAGTACTCTTAAAATTTTCTCTTCCTATAAAGGTGATAACAAAGATGAAATTATGAGGGGAAGAGTATCATCTTCTAAGTATATGTACTTCAGGTGAGATGGCAAATGTTTCAATGTTAAGTTCCTTGGTGGCTCTTCTATTGATGACCTTAATAGCTTACCAGTCAATTGTAAGTCAAAGAACTTGTGCCACGAAGGTCTATGAATGGTTCCTCCTAAATCCACAGAAGATATAGCCTCTACTTCTCGCACTTGACCTTCGCTACACCCAGGCCAAGTTTCCTCAAAGCTTTCTTCATCCTTTAGGAGAAAAGTCTCTACTACCTCTGGGTCTAGCGCCACTTGCTGATATAATTCCAACACAAGCTCGTCTATGGCATCTAGCATGTAGCATGCTTCTCCCTCATCTTGTGCATACTTCATTGAATTCATCACATTGAATACTACTCTGTCCTCTTTCACTCTCAGAATCAGCTCACCCTTATGAACATCTATCAATGTCTTACTCATTACTAGGAAATGTCTTCCTAATATTAGTGAAACATCGTGATTAGCTTCCATATCTAGAACCCCAAAGTCTACGGGGAATACAAACTTGTTAACTTTTACCAAAACATCCTCCACAACTCCACATGGTTACATTATAGTCCTATCAGTTAATTGAAGGTTTATACATGTTTCGTTTAACCCTTGACACTGGCTCCAAGATCACAAAATGCTTTGTTCAGGCATACTCCTCCAATCGTTCAAGGTATGAGGAAGCTCTCAGGATCTTTAGACTTAGAGGCATTTTGTGTTGCAAAACTGTCAATCTTTCCTCGTTAAGGAAAATTGTCTCAAGGTCTAACAACTTCCTTTTGGTAGTGATTTCTTCTTTCAAGAACTTCACATACTCTGGTATTCCGGCCAGAGCTTCTCTCAAAGGTATATTCACTTGCAACTTCTTAAACATCTCTATAAACTTTTTATAACGAGCATCATCATTATTCGGTTTATATTTCCTTGGGGGATAGGGTAAAGTAGAAGGATTAATAGTTACAGTTAGTGAAGACTTACTATTGACTGCTGCTACTCTGCCTGCTTGTCTGCTGAATTTTTAGACTCCCGGTTTACCGGCATGGTGTCCCGGTTTACCGGCCCCCTCTTTTTCTCTGGATTCTACTATATTCTGCGGCTGACTGCATTCTGATTCTTCCTGGATAGTTGGCATAACTGGTCCAGGCAGTTCCTTTCCACTGTCATGATTGCATTCACGTCCTTCGGGTTCTTCTCAGTATTACTTGGTAATCCTCCAGGAGGATAGGCTGACACTTGTTCGGCGATCTGCCCCACTTGGTGCGACAGATTCTGTACTAAGGCTTCCTGATTAGCCAATCTTATATCGTTCTTCTAACAATAAGTGGTGAAGTTTGCATTCAGCTCAGTGATGAATTTTGTAATTTGAGTGACCGTAACGGTCACAACTGAGCTCAATTTATCCATGGCTGCCTCCCAACCACCAGACTTATTGAATTGAGGCATGAATCCACTAGTTTTTTTCAGTTTCTCTCCACCAATGAAATCACTTTGTCGAAAACCCCAAGTTGGGTCACTCATTCGAAAACCAGGGTGGTCATGAGAAACTGGGCGATATCCGCCCCCATAAGGATTTTCTTGCCTCCCTATATAGTTCACATCTTCGGTGTTGGTTGCTTCGATATCTTGTACTTTCTCAACCTTGGCAATGCGATCCTGCATGTCATCTGTCTTCTCATTCATTGCCAATAGATGGTATAAGAACTTCTGAGAAGTATCTTCTCCAAACATGCCTTCAGCTACTTTGGCAGTCTCAATTTGATGTGTTCCCCATTGACTTGTAAGTGGGATTTGCTCCAAATTTTCTTCAGCTTCTTCAGGTGATAGCAACGCAAAACATCCGTTGCTTGATGCATCAACTCTCATTTGTTCACATGGCCACAGTCCGTGATAGAAACTATGCATTCGTACGGTCAGAGTGATATCATAGTCAGGGCATCTCCTCTATGCTTCCTTAAATCTTTCCCAAGCTTCTTCTAACATTTTAGTTGGTTTCTGCTTGAAATTCATAATGTCTTGTCTTATCTGTAGTGACTTCCCAGGTGGGTAGTACTTATTCATAAACTTCTACAGCAAATCAGTCCAAGTTTGGATCGATCCTGGTCCTAGAGACAATAACCATATCTTCGCATTGTCTTTCAGAGTGAATGGAAACAAGCTGGATGATATCTTCAAGCACTCCTGTTGGTTTGACTGTGCGGACTATCTCTAAAAAGTTGGTGACATGTATGTTCGGTAAAAACTCGTTTTAAATTTATAAACCGAAACACCCCAAGTATAAGGTTCGTAGTATAGGGTGTTAACGGGTCGTCCTAAGGGAGTCGAATGTTTATCGGATTAAAGTGCAGTTACTCTATCGATTATGTCACAGAGTACTATCTAAAACTAAGGTATATATTAATTATAATCTAAAAACTATGACTAGAAACAGAAAATAGCAGAAAATAGCACAAAATCGACACTGGACGGACGTCCACTATGGGTGGACGGGCGTCCGATAATCTGGAAATAGGAAAATACGCAGAAAACAGCAGGTAAAAACTAGGGTTCTTAAAATAACTAAGCTTAGCAACGAAAGTTGATACGAACGAATTTGGTTTATCAAATAATTAAGAGGAACGGCAAGGCAACGGGAATCCACCAATCAATCAACTAACCCCAACTAGATTGCGCGCTAAAGATACGATTTTTAGTAATGATCAAATAACGAATTTGATTAAATCTCTCTAATCAATTTCTAGGGTTTCGTTTTCTTTCTCAAGCAAAACTAAACTAGCATGCATAACAAGATCATGATATTGTCTCCAATACCCTACTCAACTAATCATAAACAATCTCTTGAATTATAACTAATTGCATCAATTGAAAAGATCAAAGCTTGAACAATATTCTCATACAAATTCAATCAAAAAGATAGTTTCATCGATCTCTCGATTCAAATAAAACATAAACGATAAATCACAACATTCAATTGATGAAAAACCATAAATTTAACTCACTAAAGATGTAGCTAAAAATCCTCTAGTTGGTGTAGTTGTTGATTGGTTTCCTCCGTTGTCCCACCGCGAGATGTTTAGCCAACAATCATGTTGGTGATCATGATTGTTGGGTTGGAAGAGTTCATCTTCTTGTTTTCTCTATAGGATATGCGGCTGCTAGGGTTTTGAATGAATGAATAATGCATATGATGGATGCCTCCTAGGGTTTAATACACGCTGCTATTTATAGGATTTTAGGTCGGCTAGGGTTAAGTCGGCCTTGGACGCCCGTCCAGAAGGGTAGACGCCCGTCCAAGCTTCACAAAATTAATCGAGTCGGGACGAGTCTTCTTGGACATCCGTCCTATGCAAAAATGGACGCTCGTTCGCTAAAAATCATCAAACTCTGAATCAAAAATCTCGTCCTGGACGCCAGTCTGGAATTGTGGACGCTCGTCTACCTGAGACCTTTCTTCTTTGAATCGAATAAGCCTTCTGGACGCCCGTCTGGTGCTTTGAACGCCCGTCCACTGGACGGATGCAATGGACGCCAGTTCAGCCATGTAAACCTTCATGCCAATCTCAAACTTGCATCTTTCTCCTTCCTTTAATCTTCAATCAAACACCGTTCTAGCTCCTTTCACAACATGCAACAATCCTAACAAGGTGATAGAAGTGAGCAAAGTGTAAAATCGTACATAAATAGATAAAAACCACATAAATAGCTCGATTTTCACACTTTAATAAATTCTAAACCCATTCTTCCAATTTATCCTTTTAGCAAGTGATTTTCTATAAAAATCACTAAAACACGGAAGATATTGTTACGGAATAACTCGATATAAACCACAAAATTAGTCATAAACAATGTACACAAGGATTTTCGTTTGGTACTCCATGGAAGGTAGTGTAATTAGTCACCATCTATATCACATTCGGTTTAGGATGGAAGATCTCAGCCTCATCCTCAGGATGAACAGTTGCTGTCACAAACTGCTCAATCGTCAGCATTGCTTAACTCTGTAGAGTTCTCTTATCTCCTTGCACCACAGCTCCGTCTCTATTGACTCTTTCTTTTTGTCCATTCTGCCATCGTGTCGTCTGGATCGTCTAAAGGTGGAATTTCTTCATCCTTCTCGCTATGAGATCCTTCGTGCAAAATCACGTCGTCCGCCACCCTAACTGATTTCTCTGGAGTTTCCTTTCTCTTTTGTCTAGAAAACGTTTTAATCTCAGGTATGAATCTCTCGAGTTTGGCTGCTAAACTTTATGTAGTGTACTACAAGACACAAAAAGAAACAAAAAAGTTAGTGACTTGCCTCGGCGGCTGTTACACTCTCTTGGCAGACTCCAAAACACAGACTCTGACTATTGATGTGACTCTGAACTGACAGAACCAATTCTATTGGGAGCCTCGATCTACCGCGGTGTACCCTCGGTAAATAGAGAGCAATTTTTTTTTCTAGATTTTAACAGAGCTGACTCTGTACGACTCCAGTATAAATAAACAATAAAAAGACTCAACTAAACATACTCGAATATATATAGGCACTCAATCTTAATAAAAGTATTTTTGACACGAGTCCTCGGCAACGGCGCCACAAAATCTTGATCGCGTGCAAAGCACTTACTAGCAATAGGACTAGGTCTATCATAGTAGAGTACCGGTGAGTCAAGGTCGAACCCATAGAGACTCGTAAGAACGTCTAATTATTTAGATTGAGCTTGTCACGAATATTGTCTACGACCAACTATAATATAGACAGTAGTAAATTTGGTAACAATCAACTAGCAAGATTATGCAAGTTCAATGGAGCAACAAGAGTCTCTAATGTATTAGTTCAATTATGAGTAATTAGTTATTCCCCCACACATGCAATAGTCCTCCCCATTGGTGAATTTGATTCATTGTTCACCTACGGGTACAACTCCTAACCCTATCTACTCCGACCATGGTAGTAGACAATCTATACGCAAGCTACCCTCCTTAACTGGTCCGTAATAGCCCATACGTATAAATAAATAGAGCTGTCGATATTGAGCGCTAACTCATACCGCAAACCCACCTAGACAGCTGTCGACACTTATCAGTACATTCCTAGGGTCCATCAAGATAATGTCCAAACTAACACTTCACTATTCGTATTTCATGCTAGTTTTACGAAGACATGCACATAGTTGATCAGGCTACTAACATGTAAATAAAATCTATCGATCAACGTAGCTGCCGCCGATTATCATGAATCAGTAATTTACTAGGTATTCAGATCTAGTGATATAGACCGTCGCAGATCTGAAGAACGCAACCACAATTTCATGATTTCATCACCAACAAATTAGATCTATAACACATGGGGTAAAATACACTAACTACTACATAACTAAACTAAATAAACAATTAAAACTTGATGTATGTCAAGCAGATGATGTATTTTGTTGTATTTTAAATCCCATTTCTTGAGTTTTTAGCGACATTTTCGTATCAATCATAGTAAATATTGTGATGGTATGTTTTATTTTTGTATATAGTAGATATCATAAAATCTCACTATTTGGACATATTTTGAGGCCTATCAGCCAGCTTTTGCTATCAGAATTACCCGTGGTTTTTCTCTTTATGTTTTGTTATAGATACCACGTGGTGAAGCCTTGGGGTCGTGACGTATAGCTTAAAGGATACGGAAATATAATTATCAGAATAATTCTTATAAACTTTCGTTACACTTCACATAGAGATGCCCGGCTTAGACCGAAGAATCCCGTCTTAAGCCGGATGTTATGATTTTCAGGATCGAGCATTAATTGCGCATTTATTGTACCTGGAACCCAACTAACTACCAAAATTCGGCTCAGACTAGGAAAAGTCTGGCTTAGACCGGAAATAAACAAATTCAGCACTATATATTAACTATTCACGTTCAAAGTTGAGAGGATATACACATTAGAAGGGAACAAAGCTCCTCATTTTCTTGAAGGCAAAATTACTCCATGGCTTCTAGAGCCAAAAACTAAATCCCATTTTGGCTATTTTATTAAAATTTAGTAATTTGAATGCTTACCATAATCTTGTGGGTAGTTTGATTAGGGAATGAAATTAAGCACTTGGTTCAACCTCTATTGAAGCTCTCCAGAGAAGACTGCATGCTTTCTCTGTTGCATAATCAACGGTTGTAATCGGTAAAATCCTAGTTTTATTTTGTTTTGTTATTCTGATTGCCATGAATGCTAATTTAATCATGTTAGTATTTGTAGTAATGAGTGGCAAGACGTGTAACCCATCAAGGCATTGGAGTTGAACTAATTGATCTCTTTTGGTTGTTCGGATGATGAGTATGCATTGTATGTTTTATTTTCGAATGTGTTGAATATTTTTCTACTTCTATTGATTGTTTGTAGGTGTTAGATTGATCTTGGTTAGTATCTTTATCATTAATCGTTTATTTTATTAGTGACGAAAAATCATACTTTTATGTTAAAACTGTGACTTAGATCATGATAATAATAGCTAATTGGTGTTTAACCACACTTTCTATTGCGGTCCCTGAGGAGACAACATTGCTCACTATACTAAACACAATTTGACCCGGTACACTGCCGGTTAGATTGGACACCTAGAAAATATCGATCAAATCATACTAGTCGAATAGAAGAACGACAGGTCTACATCTTGGAAAAGATAAAAAATCATACCCTCGAAGATTAGCGTAGATCTCCCTAGGATCTCTCCCTTGGCGGCGACTTTGTCGTCTCTCCGACCAGAACTCATAAAATAATAAAATAAAGAACAAAGAACTTTTATTGCATAATACTTGTCATGAAAATTGTACACTGAATTCTGAGGTGAAGCCTCTTATTTAGAGTTACATAAACCGACTTAGAAACACTTAGATCTACCCCTCATCCAAGAAAATACGTTTTAGAAGATTCTGGAGCCTCGGTAGATCGGCGGTGCACCTCGATCCATCGAGGGCAATCTGGTCTTTTTTCTTCTGCTGACTTAACTTGAAAGGTTCTGGAAATATTTGAACTAGTTTTGGGATTGGAGGAATCCCATGTCAACAACACGGAGCCTTGCAGAGGATGATGCCCCTGCTGGTAATATGAAAAAAGCTGTTGATGCCCAATCAGAAGAGAAACTTCTTGACTATGGAGATAGTGATGAAGAGTTCAATGTAAATGTTGACGAAGATCCTATTAATGTTGAAGATGTTGGTGTGGAAGAAGATAATCCTGAACTTTATGAATGGGACAAAAATCGAGCAATAGTGATCACACAGCCAAGACCTGAAGATGACTTGGAGAGGACTGTTGATAATATGGCAGCTATTGCTAATATTATACCAGGTCATATTTTGGAGGAATTAAGAGCTCTCACAGAAGACATAAATCAGTTATGGAATCAACTAAGGACAAGTGAACAATGATTTGAAAATCATGTGAAATTGGTGGAGAATAGAGGAAGGACCACTGAAACTGTTGCATCAAATGTTACTCATTTACAGTTTAGCTGCAATGATATTATTAGAGAAGTCACTCAGTCAAGGTTGGATTCTAAAAACTGGGATAAAAAGCTATCTGAAGACATATCCAACTTAGACAAGAAAGTGGGACAAACTGGCTGAGAAGTCAACCCCTGCTTCAATTGATCCTAAAGTTATAGAAAGGATGAACCTGCTGGAACAAACACTACAAGGCCAAATTACTTCAGTAGACACAAGAACGGAGATTATGGAAGGTCAACTAAACAATCTGGTAACAACTCAAGAAGGAGTTTTGAGCCTGCTGAACTGTTTTATTGATGATTTCAATAAGGGGAAAGAAGGAAAGAAAGCAGAAGCAAAAGAAGCAGCAAGGATTGTTCAACAAAGAAATTTTGAAGCTGAGATCAATGCTTATAGAGCCTCTGCTCCCGGAAGAGTCCAATTAACTGATGATCTGCTGAAAGAGTTTAAGACTTCTTATAATTCAAGAAGAAGACCTTACAATCAAATGACCTTCTTTGAGGGTTTAAACTCTTTCCTTGAACTAAAACTTTGGGAAGTAAGGATCAAATCCCTGAGATCAACTTCCTCTGAAGGAAGAGGAAGACCAACTGATGGAAGGGGATAGTCTGCTGAACAACGGCTAAGGGGACTGTTAGCAAAGGACTCACTGGAATAATTTAAGCTAGCATATATTAGACAAGGATTCAACTGGCAAGGTGCCCAGTTGACCATTGCTGAAGCATGGAAATGGTGGAAGATGGTGCACACTAAGTTTGATTTCTCTAGATTTGAAAATCAATGGATGGCAGAAATGTACAGAGAAATCAAGGAATATCAGCAAAAGAGGGTTCAAGAAAGGAACTAATTCAGCAAACTATTTTTACTTGTTTTATGTTATGCTGAACGTAATTGTAATAATGTCTGAACCATTTTGGAATTTTAATGAAATATGTCAAGCTTGTTTTGGTTTTATTGTCTTTATCTTTTTGCTTTGCTGCAAGAGGGGTATTGGCAACAACAATAATAAGAGGGAAATTGTTGGACATGTTTTAGTTTTATTGAGGAGTGCCATACTATCTGTTATAGGGCAAAGGAAAAAATATGTCTAGAATGAATGTATAGGTTTACTAGAGTTTGATCTTTGCATAGGTTTGACCAAACAAACATTGTGAAGAGGTCAACTGACTTGTTCAGTAGACCTGTCTAGGTTAGGTGTTCAGTATAGTGTCTAGGACCAGATGAAGACTGAAGGCTGAGGGTTGAAACTCAGTAATGAAGGCTAAGGGTTCAAACTTAGTAGTGAAGATTTAAAAGCCAAGGATATGGGATCAGAATTTAGGTAAGTCTGTGATGGCCTAAACTGATCACATATACTTTGTATAGAAGGTAAGGAAATGTGATGATTGGGACTTAGTTATACTTAAAATGGTGTACTCAAAATTCATAATTAAAAGTTAAATGGAAAGCAGTTAGCTGAGTGTTCATCAAGAACATAGCAGACTAAAAGTCAGCTGACCAAATATATATATCAGCAGACTCATGAACCAAACATCTGTTGAGTATACACATATTAGATTAATCCATTTCAAGAATTATTTTTGAAGTTTAAATGGATAAGGATGAATATCAAGCACTGCTTAGTCGGTTAGTGGAGATTGATGGAACGTTGTAAAAGATTCAGAGCCAAATCAGTATGGAAACAAGCCATTGGTTTACAGACTGTCTGTCAGAAGGACACTGACACAGAAAGAGGAGTACATCAGAGGGAATTTTAGGGAATAATCAGAATATCCTATAACTGTCAGATTTGAAATTCAAAAGTCAAGCATAGGATTTTCACCTATAAAAAGAGGACCCCTGGAATCAAATCATATACCAAACTTACTAGCAATTAAGAGCATTACACCATGCTAAAGCGAGTATTCATACCGATCTAGAAAACTCTTCAAGTGTTATTGCATTCAAGTATCATCTAGTATGTACACTTAGAGATCTTAAGTTGGTGATCATATCATTCTAATTAAAAGCTTCTTTGAAAAATTTGAATCACTTTCATGATTCAACAAATACTTTTAAAGAAAAACCTGAAGACATAGAATCGCTGCTAAGTGTCAAGAACTGTTGTTTTTATGGTGGAGCTGGTGAAGAGGCAATCCTACCCTTCAAGGACCAGTGGAGTACTTAAAAGCAGCAATCCTACTTGTTCTTAGTATTCAGTTTGTGAAGCAATAGTTATTGGTCAAGGACAAACAATTTAAGGACTTTTGTAACAGCAACCTCAAAAGACTCTAGTGAATTTCCTCTAACATCACAAGAGAAGAGTGGGCTGACAGGATTACACCACCTGGAACCACTATAAAATTTGCCTTACTTTACTTTACTGCATTTACTTTCTGCATTATATTTTATTGCATGTTATACATATCAACCTGCTGAACTAGCTACTGAATCCACACACCATTCACTACTAAGTATCTAATACTTAATATCATAATTTAAACAACAAGTATAAACGCTTAATCTATATATATTCTACTGCAACAAATTCACTGGATTTAATAGTCAGTAGACTGGGTAAACAACAGACAATTAACCCTACTGAGTTTGTCTTAACTCCGAAAAAGTTTTAAGTGTTAAGTTTATTCACCCCCTCCCTCTAAACTGAAACAAATCCTTTTCAAGGTACCAACAGCGGTAATTGTGCATACGTGAGGAATGCGCAAAAACAGCTTAAGGCACTTTATTCTCTATTGATAGTCGCAAGACACGAAAACATTTACGAGGGTTTCCACATGAGAATCATGAAGGAAAAAACCACATATATCCAGAGTCAGGTGAGAAATGATAGATGTGATGAAAAAACCTTGCGATTGTCATGCTACTTTTTTGACTCAACAACTTGAAAATAATAAAAAACAATAAATAAGGGTTTAGAAATAGTTTTGAGTTTATAGTCACCACTACAATTGTACTCATAAAGATCATTTACTTGTAAATCGGGTCGTCCAAGATAGAGACTTCCAACTCTACATGTAATCGCGCTCTAGGCAATGTTTTAGCATGTGGCCATCTACTGTGTAAATCCTCCAATAGTGTTCATTATTTACTTCACACGCACCCGAATTGAACGCTTTTTGTGACGACATAACGTCCAAACCATCTAGATTTCAACTTTCCAAGAAAAAGACGAAGACGCGTATTGTATACCAACACCTTATCTCCAACATCGAAGATGCAATTCAGAATTCTTTTGTCGTGCTGGCGTTTCGTTCTTTCCTTATAAATCTTCGTATTCTCATATGCTTCTCATCTGAATTCCTCCAATCTGTTTAACACCAACAATCTTCTTTCACCATCTAAAATTTCATCCATATTTAAGAACCGAGTGGCCCATAGGGCATGGTGCTCGAGTTCGACTGGTAAATGACATGACTTTCAAAAAACCATCATATATGGTGACATCCCAATGGTGGCACTAGAAGAAGTTCTATACGCCCATAGAGCATCATCCAATTTCAAAGACCAATCCTTCTTTGTGGGATTTACAGTTTCTCCAAAATCCTCTTGATCTCTCTATTCATGAATTCTATTTGTCCACTTTCTTGGGGGTTATTTGCTGCAACATTCTTATGCCGCACCCCACACATCATCATCAACTTTTCAAACAACCTGTTACAGAAATGACTCCATCGATCACTAATAATGGCTCTTGGCACCCAAAACCTCATCAAATTGTTCTTCTTAAAGAATCTTAGGACAACCCTGGCATCATTTGTTGGTGAGGCCATCGCCTCTAACCATTTTGAAACATAATCCACCGCAACCAGGTTGTAATGATTAGATTTTGATGATGTAAAAGGTCCAACTAAATCATTTCCCCACACATCAAACAGTTCCACCTCAAGGATACTATGCAGTGGCATCTAATTCTGCTTTGAAATGTTTCAAGTCAATTGACAGGAATGACAGGATTTGGTAAACTCATAAGCAGACTTGAATATAGTTGGCCAATAGAATCGACACTGCAGTACCTTAGCTGTTGTTTTATCTGGCCCATAATAACCTTAAATATCTCTTGAATGGAAATAGCTCAGAATACTTGGAATTTCATCATCATGTACACATATCCTTAGAATGTTATCAGGACACATCTTATACAGATAAGGATCATCCCAATAATAATGCTTCAAGTCTCTAAAGAACATCTTCTTGTCCATGCTTGTGAATTCAGGGGGTAGGTATCTCTCCGCAAGATAATTACTATGTTAGAAAATCACGGGTATACCTTTCACACTCTTGATGTACTTGGTCTGGGCTGAGACTCAACTGGAGCTACTATTGAGAAAACAAAAAAGTTGTTCGTCCAAAAGATTCATGAATCTTAGTACTTTGCTTTTCTTCAAACAGTGTCAATCTTGACAGGTGATCAGCCACCTGATTCTCAGACCCTTTTTTATCCTTTATCTCAACATCAAAATCTTGTAAGAGTATAATCCATCTTATCAATCTCGGCTTGGAGTCTTGTTTGCTTAAAAGATACTTCAGAGCTGTGTGGTCTGTGAAAACAGTGACCTTAGACCCTACAAGGTAAGATTTAAACTTGTTGAATGCGAATATTACAGCTAAGAGTTATTTCTCTGTAGTCACATAATTCCTTTAGGCACTATTGAGGGTACGACTGGCATAGTAAATTGGTTTAAAGATTTTATCCTCTTTTTGTCCCATGGAAGCTCCAACTGCAGTTTTCATCACTCATTAGCTCGAAATGTTTATTCCAATCTGGGTCTACCAGAATTGGGGCAGTTATCAACAATTTCTTTAGTGTGTTGAATGCTTTCTTGCATTCCACTCCAAAGACAAAAGGTATATCCTTCGCAAGCAATTCAGTTAAAGGTCTATAGTCTTGGAAAAATCCTTAATAAACCTCCTATAGAATCCTGCATGGCCAAGAAAGGCTCGCAATGTCTTTAGGTTCGTTGGAGGTGGTAGTTTCTCTATGACCTCAATATTTTCTTTATCCACTTTCATTCCTTTCTTTGAAATCTTATGACCTAACACAATACCTTCAGTGACCATAAAAATGGCACTTTTCCCAATTAAGCCCAAGATTGATCTCTTCACATCTTTTAAGCATCTCTACTCAAGTTATCCAAACATGCATCATAGATAATTCCAAAAACTCAAAAATCATCCCTGAATATCTCCAGAAAATCCTCCACCATGTCCAAAAATAAAGACATCATGCATCTCTAGAATGTGCCGACGCATTACATAGTCCGAAGGGCATGCAGTTATACGCGAATGTTCCAAAGGGACATGTGAATGTGGTTTTGTCACGGTCCTCAGGGGAAATGTGTATCTGGTAATAACCAGAGTACCCATCTTGAATACATTAAAATGCTTGACCGCTCAATCTCTTTAGCATCTGATCAATGAAAGGTATGGGAAAATGATCTTTCCTAGTCGCATCATTCCGATTCCTAAAATCAATGCAGACTCGATGTCCAGTAAATAGTCAAACTAGGATCAACTCATCAAACTCATTAGGTTGGACAGTGACTCCTCGTTTCTTGGGCACCATATGAATCGGGCTCACTCACTCAATATCTAGAATCGGGAAAACTATTTCTATTTCCAACATCTTTATAATCTCTTCCTTAACAAAATCCTTTAATTAGGGCATCAACCTCTTATAAGGTTGAGCAACCGCATTTTTCTCCGGATCTACAAAGATCTTATGCATACAAACAGAGGACCTTATCCCTTGAATATTTGCAATAGTCCACCCAAATGCTCATTTATGCTCTCTTAGTACTCTTAATAGTTTCTCCCCCTCTAAAGGTGATAGGGCCGCTGATATAATGATCGGGGTCAATCAGGTTATAATATACTTGACCACCATAAACCAATACTAGCAAGAGGACTAGGCCCATCGTAGTATAGCTATAGTGAATCAAGGTCGATCCCACAGGGAACCAATTGTGGATCATCTTATATACAAACAATTAATTAAGCATGTCAAGGACATAGAGGCGGTCTACGACCAACATAAAACAAGAAAAGTAAAGACACGACTCGACACAACGTAATTAACCTCCCCAATTATAGTCTTTATCGTTTGGACCTAGATAATTTATATAATAAACTAAACTTATTAACTGTCAATCCGTTCGTATCTATCTTGGATTGGCTACGGGAGTCATCCTCTTTAACTTGACTTAGCACCGGTTAGGTTGCTAGATCACTGTGCTACATTACGTGACTTCACCTTTTGGGTATCCATCTCATATAACTTGCACGCTTACGACACTAAGGATGCCGATATTAATCGTACACCTCGTCTAGGCAACATTCCTATGGTTAGGCGTACTTCCTAAACGATCGCATCAGTCTCTGTCCTATTAACATTTACCTGCACGGTCTCATGTTAATCTACGATTTACGTATAACTAGGTGAGCTCAATTCCCAAATACAAAACCTACCTAGATCTCGCTGAAAGTCCCGGAAGATCATTCATGAGCCAACCTAGGAGCCCTATATTGGTATTTCCTAATCGTACGCTAATTAAAACAGACGAGCAACGTAGCCGTAGCCATACCTACTGAGATGATAAATTCTATTAAGTTAACCTAACCATAAAGACATGGCTATCTAACGGATGAACAGGGGGCTCGGTCGACCGAATAGGTGGGCTCGGTCGACCGAGTGAACTCATTCGGTCACCCGAATCAATTTCGTCCCCAGATTACATCCCCGAACGTATCTCTCGGCGTTTCATCATACATAGCGATTAAACAAGTAACTCGTAAAGCATTCATATAAACTAACTTAGATACACATTAATTAAACAATGCAGATTCATGGATAGAAACTAAATATGTGACGTAGGTTATGGGATCCTCATAGACAAGGCTTCGCCACATCCATAACGACATAACCTAGATCTACATCATCTAGCTATGAATTAACTAACTCAAACAATAAAGCATAATTGGGAGGGATTAATTACTTAAAAGAAAGAAACAGAAAATAAAGGCTTACATAATTTGCAACCCTTAAAATCTGGAAACCTTCAAATTATTCTACATTGCTACAAGATATGAAGAGTATTCTAAGAATGAATGAATTATTGAATGAATGGATTCTCCTTTACAATTTCTCGAAGCTGCTGCTTGTATAGGAGGTTTTGCCGACTTAGGGAGGTTCTAGAAGATAGACTCGATAAAACCCTAAAACTGCCCCAAACCTGAGCCTCGGTCGACCGAGTGTGATGGCTCGGTCGACCGAACCTAAAAGTTGCCCATTCTACACGTTTTTTTCATCTGTCTTGCTCCCCACTGCACGCTTGCACGTTGATCCGATTAATCTCTCATTTAATGCTCCGATTTCCTTTCTTCATTATCTTGAGATCATTGATTGAACAATATTAATCCTTCCGATTTGTCGTGATCCACAAAATCAGCATTTATCGCACAATAAATCGGCTTTTAATAATGAAAACGGATAAATACCAAATATCATATTAATAATCACTTAACATTAAATAATAAATATAAACATGTGATTAAATATGAAATATATATTATTAATCTCGATTTAAGGTCAACGTTGATGACTTTTACGGGTATAATTTGACCCTCATCATATAATCAGGGGAAGAGTATCATCTTGTATGTAAACAAACTTCAACTTAGAGGGCAAAGGCTTAAACGTTAAGTTCCTTGGTGGCTCTTCCAACGACGTCTTCAGTATCTTTCCAGCCAACTGTAAATTGAAGAACATATGCTAGGAAAGTCTATGAATGGGTTCTCTTGTATCAACAGAGGATACATGTTCTATTTCCTACACACTCCCTACACTTCACCCTGGCCAATTCTTTTCTTTACTTTCCTTTTCTTCTTCCTTCAACAGCAAGGTCTTGGCTACTTCAGGATCTGTTGCTACTTGTTGTAGTAACTTCAAAACAAGCTCATCTATATCATCCATCATATAACATACTTCTCCACCATCATGGGCATACCCCATCGTTTTGAGCACATTGAAGACCACTTTTTCATCATTCACTCCTTGGATTAATTCTCCTTTATGGACGTCAATCAAAGTTCTACTTGTTTCTAAGAAAGGTATTCCTGATATTAGTGGAACATCACTATTTACCTTAGTATCCAGCACAACAAAGTCTATTGGGAACACAAAATTATCAACCTTAACCAGAATGTCCTTTACAACTCCACAGGGTTGTTTCATAGACCTATCTGATAACTGGAGGGTTATTGACGACTCATTCAACTCCTTTATGCCTAACTTATGAAAGATAGAGAGTGGCATCAGGTTGATGCTCACTCCTAAGTCACATATCGCATTGTTTAGAAACACTCCTCCAATTGTATATGGTATGAGGAAACTCCCAGGATCCTTACATTTAGAAGGCAATTTGCGTTGCGACATTACCGAACATTCCTTATTTAGTCAAATGGTCTATAGGTCAAACAACTTCCTCTTGGTAGAGACTGCTTCATTTAGAAACTTAGCGTACTTTTGCATTCCAGCCAGAGCTTCTACCAATGGAATGTTAACCTGCAGCTTTTTAAACATGTCTATGAATTTTTTGTAACGAGCTTCGTCGTGATTCGGTTTAGACTTCTTAAGGGGATGGAGTAAAGATGCAGGATTAATAGTTATATTTCATGAAGACTTACTTGCTGCCTACTGCTGTGTTCCTTGATCATCCTCTAGATCTGTAGACTAGTGCAACCGCGTGTTGTTGCGGCGCAGTTCCGGCTCCCCGTTCATTCTGACTCTGCTGCGTCATGTTCATCTCTAAATTCCGGTTCATCTTTTATAACTGGTCCAGATAGTTCCTTTCAGCTTCTTGTCATGATAGCATTGACATCCTTTGTGTGTTTCTTGGCGATCCTCCCGGATGGAGAGCTTACACTTATTCAGAAATCTGTCCCACTTGGTACGATAGATTCTGCACTAACACATTCTGATTGGTCAGTCTTATATAAACTTTCTGACAATATGTTACGAAATTTGAGCTAAGGTCGCTCATGGACTTTGTTAATTGATTGACACTCTCGGTCACAGTTGAGCTCATCTTGTCTATAGATGCTTCCCATCCACCTGACTTGTTAGATTGAGGCAAAAAACACGCATTTTTCTTCGCTCTCTCACCAACATCAAGATTTCTATATCTAAAGCAAGGGAGGTCTTGAGAACCTGGGTGATATCCGCCCATATATGGATTTCCTTGCCTTCCCAAATAATTCACGTCTTTGGTGTTGGATGTCTCGATTCCTTGGACCTTTTCCACCTTTGCAATGCGATCTTGTATGTCGTTCATTTTCTCATTAATAACTAGCAACTGGTATAGGATCCGTTGAGAAGTATCTTCTCCAAATACGCCTTTAGCTGCTTTCACAATCTTTGTTTGATGTGTCCCCCACTGGCTTATAAGTGTTGTATGTTCTAACTTCTCTTCAGCTTTTTCAGGTGATAACAACGTAAACACCCGTTGCTTGATGCATCTACTCTTATTTGTTCACTCGGCCTCAATCCGTGATAGAAACTATGCATTCGCACGGGCAGAGTGATATTGTGGTGAGGGCATTTCCATTGTGCTTCCTGAAATCTTTCCCAAACTTCTTCAAAGGTTTCGGCGGGTTTCTGCTTGAAATTCATGATGTCTTGTCTCATCTGCAATGTCTTCCCTGGTGGGTAGTACATGTTCATAAATTTTTGTAGTAGGTCTATGCAATATTGGATAGATTCTGCTTCTAGAGACAACAACCATATCTTTGCCTTATCCATAGGTGTAAAAGGAAACAATTTAAGCTTAATATTATCCTTAGGCACTCCTGCTGGTTAGACCATGCTGACTATCTCCAAGAAGTAGGTGACGTGTACAATAGGGTCTTCGTTGGGTACTTCATGGAATGTAGTGTAATTTGTCACCATCTATATCACGTTTGGCTTCGGATGGAAGATTTCAGCCACATTCTCCGGTTGAACAATTGCTGGCACAAATTGCTCAATCGTTGGCACAACATAGCTTTGTAGCATCCTTCTATCTGCTTGTAACACTACTCCTGGTCCATTCCTTCCATTGGCACCGTTCTGTGCATTAGGTCCGTCTCTTTTCACCAAAACTTCTTCCGGGTCTTCTAGAGGATGAATCTTCTATGCTCTATCCTTTTTGCTTCCTTCGTACGAACTTGCTTCATCAGCCAGCCTTTCAGTCCTTTCTCGAGGCTCTTTTCACTTTTGCTTTGCGAATTTTTCAATATCCGGTATGATTCGCTTAAGTTTGGATGATGATCTTCTTTGGCATACTACCGAGACACAAAAATTTAGTTACTTGACTCGGCGCTTACACTCTCCCCGGCGTACTCATAAGAAATATAGACTCTGACTACTGACACGACTCATACAGAACATAAACTATTCTATCAACTTTCGGACAGCTCGCAATTGCGTGAAGATGTCGCACAACAGCGGGGCGACTTTTCCCAAAAACGAACGAAACAGAAACTGTTGTGACTCAAATATTCACAAACTACAAAATAAGAATCAATAATTTATAGAAACAAAAAATATACAAACCCTCAACCCCAATTAAAAATATCTTGACACGAGTCCCCAGAAACATAGCCAAAAGGCTAGATCAGGCCGTGGTGTAAGCACAGACTACTAGCAATAGGACTAGGTCTATCGTAGCAGAGTACTAGCGAGTCAAGGTTGAATTCCACAGAGACTCATAAAGTACGTTTAATTCAGATTGAGTTTCACAATTACAGTATACGACCAACTATGAAGCATAAAAGTAAACAATGGTGCCAATCAACACACAAGATTATGCAATTTCAATAAAAGCACATAACAGTTTCTAATGTATTAGTCTAATTATGAGTTATTAGTTATTCCCCCCCCCCCCCAATACATGAACTGATCTATCCCGTCGTGAATTTTAAATCTTTAACAGCTATGGATGCAGATCCCTAATATTACGCTACTTCCATTGAAGGGAAAGTAGGTGCCTATGTGAAATTACCCTCCTTCGTTGGTTGTAATAATTAACATGCAATAAGAATTAGGACTAGCCACTCAAGACCGAAGACCTCCCTAAGCGACTATCGTGGATTGATCGGCACGTTCCTAAGGATCGATCAAAACTATGTCCGAACTAACACTTCAATTTATCGTCCTTCATGTTAATTTACGATGACATTCAAATAGTTGATCAGGCTACAAACATGTAAATTAAACAAGTCGATGAGATGTAGCTGGCGTATATTATCATGAATTAGGATTTACTAGGTATTCATATCTAGTGATCAAAACCATCACAGATCTTAAGAGCGCAACCATTATTTCATGATTTCATCACCAACGATTCGATCTATACATATATGGGGTAAAATAAACTAACTACTACATAATTCAAACTATTAATAACAATCAAATAATACTAATCAACACAAAAGAATGACAGATCAACATCTAGAGAAAGCCGAAAACCATACACTTGAAGACGAGCGTAGATCTTCCTTAGATCTCCCCTTAAAAGGCGAATCCGTCATATCCGTGACTAGAAATCATAAATAAAGAATAACGACCATTTAATGCATAATAATTCTCGAGTGAAAATTGTATTGTACACACTTGAATTCGAGGTCTGATGCCTCTTATTTATAGTGTTATAACCGACTTAGCTATCCCTAGAAACTACCCTTGTCCAAGAAAATGTGTTTTCCAAAGTCTCTAGAATTCTTGCGATTGCGGCAAGGCATCACGCAATGTAGGGGTATTTTTTTTTTTATGTTTTTCTCTTCTGTCGACTTATCTGAAGGTTCTGGAACACCCTAGGACCAACTCTTCATCCAATCAGGTCCATAATTCGTCCAAACACTCAGCCAATTCTCGATACCTGAAAATAATCAAATAATACAAAATAATATTGAATTGAGGAATATAAACGTTAAATGAAAATTAATCGACCCATGAACCCAACATATGACATTCCCTTTAAATGGTTCATATAAATAGCCAAAAGCAACTACTTTTAGCTTAGAATGGGTGAAATGTTGATGCCGTAAAGTGTATCATTTTGAGTGTCATCAGAGAGAGATAACGGAAAGACTAAAAATGACCTTTTCATGTATTTTTAGGCATGTGCTTTATATTCTTGGTGATTTTAATCATATTTGCTACTATGACATTATCCCCTTCTTTTTCAGCTTGTATTTGATGATCTGTAAAAGATAGCTATTGGAAAGGAGTAGAAAGGAACTATAAGGCATCATCATCCTGCTAAAGGCTTCATTGATTTGATAAGCACCATAAAGGCGTGTGAGTAGACTTCAAAGTATCAGTATATAGTTATTGTTTTCGGGAGTCCTTTTTTAGTGTATGACAAGAAAATATTAATACATGATTTTTCTTGTTCTGAGCATTTCACTACAAAAAATAGATTGTTTTGTGACAAAAAAAATCGTCACTAAAAATACAATTTTTGTCACTAGAAATCTTTTGCGACGAAATTGTTTATTGCGACGATAGTCGCACATGTGCCGACGCTAAAGGATCCTGCAGAGACAAGTGTATTATTTGTCACAAAAAGTTCTCTATTGTGACGAAAAGTCAGAAAAACTTTCAAGATTTTTAGTGACAGTTGTCACTAAATCTTTCCAGATCTTTAGTGACTGTTGTCACTAGATAGCCTTAAATGTGACAATAATTTTGTCACAAAAGAATCCAAAATTCATCACTAAATGGTTTTTCATAGAAACACGTTTTTTCTTCAATGACAAACACTTTGTCAATAGAAGTCATCTTAAGTGACTGTTGTCACTAAAGCTTTCCAGATCTTTAATGACTGTTCACCATAAAGCACTAAATGTGACAATACACTCGTCACAAAAAAATCCAGAATTAATCAATGGTTTCTACAATAATAATAATAATAATAATAATAATAATAATGGAGTGGTTTCTATAATAAAAATAATAATTTATTATTATCATTATTAATATTATAATTTTTATTATTTTCATTGAATATTAATTAAACAATAATACTAACCTATGGCCTATAACAAAATACATATACCCTATCAACGAATAAAAATTAATATACCACACAATAAAATATAAAATAATTATTAACACTCATTCATAAGTATATAGAAACTTAACACCAACTCTAAAAATTTCAAAAAATACCAAAAAAATTAAATAAATGATGATTAGTCATATATGAAGGCCGAAAGGTTTTTCGATATATATCTTTTCAGAAATCTTGTGCAAATTCCATAGCAAACTCTTAAAATCCCTTCACCCAACATAACATACATCAATTGCAAGACTTGTCATTATTTTATCATGGACATATCAAAAAGTATTCAGACCTGATGCAAAGACTGGATCTGGCCTGATGCAGACATCACACAGAGGCATATTGAAGACAATCAAGTATGAAGTAAGACTAAGAACCTAGATGCTCGGCTGGACAGACTAACAGCAGGACATATGCAACTCCAGGCACAATTAACATGTTGTTAACTGCACTAGACTAAATGCATACAAAACAAGGATGACATATTAAGACCTGACTAAAATGCACACAGACCAAGGCCACATAACTGATGCAAAACAGCTTGCAAACATGTTACAAACAAAACTCCAAAACAACATGAAGCAAAGCACTTAAATAGGCACCTAGCAAAGTGAAACAAAGAAAACTAAACACATATTAACGAAAACATTCAAGGGAGATGATTACTTTTTGGAATCATAGAAAATTGGTTTGCCATGCTGACTCAAGATTGATTTTGGACTCCCAAATAAGCCAACCATGTGCTGCCACAATCTATGATCGCCATCATGTATAGGTGCGAATAAACAGTGTAAAATGAATATTAGACCGAGAAATTGATATTAATTAGCCAAAAAGCATGTCAAAAAATGGAAAACAAGAAGAAAAGCAGGATGGTCCGGTAGTGATTGGCAACTTCCAATCAAAATTAAAACAACATTGAGCATAAGGAACATATAAAAGGTCTTTTCCTTCAAGGTCAAAGAAGACAGATTACCGGGTTGATTCTGTCCTCAAAATTTGATCTTCATTCCTCCGGTCAAACATTATGCTTATAATTTCAATATGTACTTATCCTCCGCTGAATACACACACAAAACAATGGTTACAAAAGCAAAGAAACAAAAATAAAAGATGCCAAGAAACAAAATACGTTGAATGGCAGAATAAAAAACACTGGCTATTAGACACACACAGAAGATAAATATATCACCTTTTTTCTTCCGAAGTGTAGCAGCAGAGCTGTTTAAAGGGAATCAGGTATTGAGTTCTGCATTTAAACAACTACAAAAAATTGAAACAAGAGTAATATCACACATTAAATTGATTAAGGACAAAAAACATGAGCAGCTAAATTTCACTGAAGTTGCATACACACAAACCTCCTAAGACACTCTGGATAGATGAAAGAACCGTTTTGCAATCGTAAGTCGATGACCATTTGTCCTGAAAAAAGAAGGGAAAAAGGGCATTTCTTTATATTACAGAAAAATGGGCATTATTTCTTGTCCTTGACATATTTTCTTTGTGTTCAAACAACGGGCAATCATGGCCTAGTAATTTAAGCTAAGTAACAATATATATATATATATATATATATATATATATATATATATATATATATACACATCTGCAAATATGTATACGCAGATGAGAATTGCCACTAAATTAGGAGAGAGCAGCCTGTGTCAGAGAAACATCAATAACATCTCCTACAATACCCGATCCTTGCCCACAACAACCACCATCTTTGATGATTGAAAGGTTTTCTCAAATCTGAAACTGTTTGTATAACAACAAATTTCATGAACCAATACAGAATCTTACATGGTCAAGAGAATAGCTACGTCATTCCAAATGATTAAGAGTAAGCCTGTAAAAGACTAAGAATGTGTTAATGACAAAGCCTTATCAGTTCCATGGTGGTCCATGATGGAGACATGTACTCCTGACAAAGCTAGACCCTTTAAAGTATTATAATAATTCTTTTTTTACTGGAAATATAATTAATTCTTTAGTCAAAAGTTCGCAGCCGGTGAGAATTGAAGCAAACTAAGGAGGGAGTACAGTAAAAATAAATTTCAAAAGATGATTTTGTCCAACCTCTCAGTGCAAGAGTAAATTAAGGGAGCTAAAATAAGCTTTCTGTAACGGTCCACGGAAATTCTCATCCAGGGTCTGCACCAAGAATCGAAAAGAAGGGACACTCCTTAAACATTACGAAAATAAGTGCGTTAACAAATGTAATGCAAACCACGGAGAAGGTGAAGCACCTACGACATATTTACAAGATAGGTACAAGTATACTAGCCCACTATGATTCAGACAAGAGCAAGCTGAATCTCCTATAACACACATCAATTCACCTTTACAGCTTTACTACACTGAAGCCACAGCCCCATACATGCACACACCACAAACTGTCACTAGTTTCATAAAACCAGCTTCTTTAAAGAACATCAAAGGACACTAGGACAAGTCAACGAATCAAGTTTCTTTAGCAGTTATCTCGAACTAGTGACAGCAATCCATAAGCTATTCTCATTAAATTAGTCCATATCAAGAACATGTTCAAAGAGGAGCATGAATCAAATCCACTGAATCAAGAAAACATGACCCACCGACAGCCTTAGTTGAAGAAACATACGCAAACATGACATTCATCCAAACCAACCCAGAGAAACAAGTTTAACTAATCACACGAAAAATAGGAGTCAAAGCTAAATTGATCCAAAAAAATCTCAAAACACATGGCATAATACGTAATATTAACCACAAATTTGATAGGACAATCACATGACATAATATGTAACATTATGCATAAAGATAAAATAGAGAATATGCTTCTATCCTATGATGATTAAACATACATACATTACCAGGTCCAAGATAAGCCATGAAATTATTAACACTAACGATCGAAAAAGTTCTTACATCCACAATTTTTTACCCAACTGCAAAGAAGACCACCATAAGTAATACTCATTGGGACAATTTCACGAACATGTGATGTGCGACTGAAGAAAATGCAAACAAAAAAGATGATTAGAGGAATTGAGATGAGAAATATGAGATTTCGAAAAAATAGGAGTCCGGTTGCGATTCATTACACTCTAGTGATACATGTACTAGCCGCCTTTACTATACCTCACCTACAAGATACCGAATTTAAATGGAGATGAGAAATGCCGATTCCAAGAAAAGACGACTCTAATAGTAAATTAATTACATCTAGGGATAGCTACATCTACTATACCTCACACCGCAAGATGTTGAAGTTGATATGATGGAGAAGGAACTAGATGCGAGAATTCGAAGGTTCTCTTATCATCGTTGACATACATCGAGTACATGTCGCTTTGGTGAATTCCTCCATGCCGCTCTCCTTCTTTCCGAAAATTTTCCTTCGAATGCAAATTATTTGTCGATAATATAGAAATTGCAAGATGAGAAATGACGACTACGATTTCATTTTCGCCATGTGAGCGGATTTCTAGTGTTTTAGATTGGGACCGAGAAGTCGAGAACAAGGCTTTGCGGAGATTTGTTTCCCGCGACAACGACCCCCAAAGTAACATCATCTATTTATTTATATAAGGATAGTATAATGATGATTTGTATATATATATATATATATATATATATATATATATATATATATATATATATATATATATATCCTTTTATAAAATTATAATATAATATAGATATTTTTACATAACAAAGTGTGGTTGTTAGGAATAGGGCTCTAAGATAATATTTATGTTGTGTAGTCGATTCGAGTATTATACGAGTCCATATCAATTTTACCGTCTTTTACAAACATTAGTCGGATTTTAGAAAATAACGAGTTTACGAATCGAGTTGAATCGAGTTATATTGAGTATTTAACTAGTCGACGTCAAGATTGAGTTTTTTAGTCGAGTCGAGTCGAGCCATAGACAGTATCAGCTTAGCTCGATTTGATATCACCCTACTAAGAAATAATTTAGAACAAAATAGTTCGTCACCTAAGGCTGACAAAAACGTAATGTGAATAAAATTCCTTTTTTTGTAGTGATTAATAATAATAATAATAATAGTAATATCCCTAAAAAAATTAATAATAAAGAATAACATTCATGTTGCAGCAACCTGTTGTTTCAAAAGGCTTATGCAAAATATGTTATAATCTCATGGTAGATTTGTCATGCAACTTGTGACAAACCCTAAAACATTTTGTGACAACATTGTCTTGCTGTCACTATAAAGTCACCTTTTATGACAAATGTATTTGTTGTCACAAGAAGATATCATTTTGTAACAAAATTAGTATTTGTCACTAGAGGTTTGTCACATAAAAACATTTTTTTTGTAGTGTTTGTTTGCATTGTTTTTCTCGTGAAGTAGATGTGGGAGAGTTCTCTAATAGGATTAATGGTTCTCATTTAAGTTGCATCAGGTTTTGGTTGAGAAATCTGATTGAATCTGCAATTTGTTTAGGATATGGTTTGAGTCTTGTATGTCATCTTGCTCGTATATCCGTTATGTTCTATATGTCGATCGATCCGCATTTATATGGCTTGTATATACGCATTCACTAATTAATTCTTGTAAGATAGACATTGTAAAATTTCCACATCTTAGTACCAAAGATTTTCTTTTTTTATAAAATTTAAGGACCAAAGATAATTTAGTGTTTCTGATGTGTGTTTATATATACTTTTAGTTTATATTTATGAAATCAAAAATATTTCTTGTAAGGTTTGTTACTTATTAAGTCAATTGTCTAGGTTCTGTCTATGAGTATTTGGGAATGAGAATTTGAAGATGGATATCACACAAGGTTAGCTTTATGTATATGTTACTTTAGCCATTGCATAAACTTGTGTTTTCTAGAGTAACATGCATTTCTGTTTTGTGTGTACCTGCTGATTATATGTCAAGTCTGTACCAATAGTGTATAGTCTACTTTGTTTATAATTATATCTTGGATGCGGAATTTCTTTGCTCAGCTTCTGACCAAGTTTGTTGCCGTTTTGTTGATCAGCACCTGCTTGATGCAAATTCTATGAAATTTAGTTTATCTCTTGACGAGCATCCGAGTCCTTGGTTCTATTGTGCTTATCCGTCGGGTTCAAGTTACTATGTTCGATTTCAATTGTAATCTAGTTTTCTTAAATTTTGCCATATGTCGTGCTCAAATTTATGAATTTAATATGCTATTTATATGCATAGAGTGAATTGCATGAAATATGCTTACCTTCTCATGAATCGGAAAACAATATATTTTCTTGGTCAATGGATATTCCTCCTCGTACTTTGTCTATTCAATTTTGTGAAATGCATTTGATGTTCGAGTAGATGGATTTTGAGAATTTAGTAGTTGATTTTATAATCCGAGGATGAACATGCCAGAGGAGATAGAATCAATCTGGGGGTGGATATGATTTAATGCGTCTCTGTCTCACTGATGTTCAAGTATTGAATGCTTTTTTTAGTTTAATAGTTTATTACCTGTAAAAATTATTATTTTTATTTTTATTTATTATTTTGTTTTTTTAGCATTATTGAAATTAATATATAATAACAATATTTATTATTTTAGCTTTATTGAAATTTATATATAATAATAATAATAAAAATAATAAGTATAATTAATATTTTGTCCGTGAAATTATTATTATTATTATTTTATTTTTGACAAAAAAATTACTTTTAGTCACAAGTGCTCGTTATTTTTTAGTGTTAAAACAACAAAGGTGTTTTTACCCTTTTGTGACAAACAGTGATTTAGTGATAAACTTCTTATTCTTTCGTGACAAATAAGCATATGGAATGCTTTTGTGACAATTATTAAGGTTCATCACAATAGAACCAATTAGCGTTGCCACATATGCAACAATGTCGCAAAAGAAAATTTCGCTGCAAAAGTCCACTAGTGACGAAAAATCAAACTTTTTGTGATGATTTTATTCGTCACAAAAATATATGTATTTTTCGTAGTGCCACTCACCGATGAACTTTCTTGGATCACTATTACAACATGTCTATGAAAAAATCAATAGGCTAGACAGTCATATTAATGGATACAACATGGAAACGCTACGGAATTCAAGCAAAGAAAGATAATTGTGAAGCATATCTAGGTTGCTACTTGTTTATCCAAATGGATATTTCTACTCTGGTTTATGAGCTGAGAAAACATGAATCATATTCAATATCAACATGGAATGAATTTGTGACTAAAAGGAAAAATACAAGAATGTCAAAGGAACTCAAGGATTCACAAACCGACAGAAACTTATCAGTCAATTTAAGGCAGAAGAGAGAAACATCATGATAAATTATGTTCAGGTCAGCATAATCATTTAATATAACTACCGGAACAAAAATGGATTAATGTTTTAGCTTCTTAGACATTATGTGTAACGCCCCCAGACCCCGGGCCGGATAGCGTTAAATGAGTCTTAAATGTCCGGTCAACTGCTTAGACCGCCGTCCTTGCTTGGTCTAAAAGGGCTAACCCAAGTTGACAAGACCTTTATGTCTCACACTTAAATGGGGGTGAGCATTCTCTTATTTTACCGATGTGGGACTTTACATTCTCCCCCCCCACCCCCCGTAAAAGGGACTGACGTCCTCCCCAGGACGGCCGAGACTGTTCCCGGAACGTCCCTACTAGAGGTAACTAGAGGCCATCCTTACACCGTCTTTTTGTACGGTGCACCGCATAGTTCCGTCTGATAGTCGGCTCTAATACCATTCTGTAACGTCCCTAGACCCTGGGCCTGGTAGCGCTAAATGAGTCATAAATGTCCGGTCAACTGCTTAGACCGCCGTCCTCGCTTGGTCTAAAAGGGCTAACCCGAGTTGACAAGACCTTTATGTCTCACACTTAAATGTGGGTGAGCAATCTCTTATTTTACCGATGTGGGACTTTACATTATGAATTTACACAAGCCTATAAATACATGCCGAATACCTAACCACTTATTAAATTGGATCCGAAGTTAACATAAAGATGATTTACTAAAAATATAATATCAAGTCAAAGGTCCTAAAAACCTAGTTGAACACAAACTAAGCTTCGGAAACATAGTGGTGAACATGTACATTTAGACCTATAGAACCCTGGGAGCAATGTATGGAAGAAGCACAAACAAGGTTATTTGCAAAAGTTTTTGTAACATCCCGACTTTTTAGACAGGGCAAAGTAGTAATTGGGTATTTTTGGTATGACCTAATTATTAATTGTCCTATTTATTTAATTAAAAAGAATTTAATTAAATGATTTAGTTATTAGTTAAAAGGATTTAATTAATAACTATTTAGAGGAAGTAATCCCCAAAGTCTGTATTTTATGTCATACGCATATTGTGAAAAAAAAGAGAGGACGACGCAAGCAGGGAAAACAGACGCAGAGCTTCAACGCAAGATGCCTGGAACGAAGACTTCAACCGTGCGGCCAATCCGTTCATCGTTTCATGATGCCGCAAGAGAGAAAAGTGATCACCGCGATGAGACGCCACTTTGGAAAATAAAATATCCTTATTTTGTAAGTTTTCGCTTTAGCCCTAGTTTTTCGTAATCGTCGAGTTCATTTTTTTCAAAAATTCATATCTTTTAATCCGAAGCTCTGTTTTTCAGCCATGAGTAGTCAAAAGGATCATCTTGGAGCGTAGATCCTTCTAAAAATAGTTTTACAGGAAATAGTTCATGTAATCTTCTGTTTCAAGCACTTTTTCATTTCGGGATTTTCAAGAAAATAGGATTTTAGAGTTTCTTGTTGATTTAATAGGTTTTGGGATTTGAGATCAAGATTTGTAGCAATTTCTTGGCGCTGTGCTTTCAAGATTACATGCAATTAAGGTAAGAGACTCTTCCTATGGAGTAATTATAGCTTTATATTGATAGGTTGAGTTTTGGTGAGTTTTGGTGTTGTTTGGTGATAGAATTCATGCTATGTTGTATTTAATGTGATGTGATAGGTTTTGGTATATTTGTGTTGAGTTTTAAATTTCTATTTTTTTGATTCAATAACATTAATTAAACCCAAACATGCCTCGATTGAGTTTCTGATGCGTTTGGTTCCGGCACCGGACGTACTCTTAAAAGGAGTTGAAGTTCGGGACCGTCGGAAAGGCATGAAAGGGCTTGGCGTTGATGAACTAGAGTTCATCAATGTCTTTGTATGTGTTAGGGCTTGTCCGTGTCTAGTGGTCTAGGAAAGAGAGTAGTGTATGTGAGGGAGCTTACTTGAAAACACTTAGGTGGCTAGTTAATTCACAATAATAATTACATAAGTGTAGTAAAAGATGAAACGTCATTTATTCTCGGTTAGGCACCGATTCATATCGGCGATGTGATACGTTCAAGGTAAAAGTGAACAAAGCTTCTGGCCTATAAACGGCTGAATTGTAGTGGAGGAAATTCGCCGAACGCATACGCATACCGGGAAGATCCCGGGACTATCTGTGCTATTCACCATAGTTGGCAAGTACATCTCGTGGTGGAATTTTCATCATGCATAGTGTCCTTCAAGAATGATGTAACCAAGATAAGTTAAGATAGAAGCGTATAGTCATGATATGTTGATGGACATGGAGTGAATCCTAGAATGAGTTGGTCTTATAAAGATAACTTAATAATTAATAATAGGAACCCTTACATTGTAGAACTTAGTTATTCATTAGCTTCTCACTTTTACTAATTACTTTGTACTTACCTCCTTTGCATTTTCTTTTATATGCATTGTGGGGTGAGAAGACGAACAAGCTGACCACGAGTTTGTTGAGGACTACGAGGAAGACTTTCGACGATGCTTTGTTTTACTTTTAATTCTAGACTTTGTAGACAAGTTGTACTTTCAAGACATCGTACTTTGTAATCTTTGGAGAATCATTGTTGTAAGTTAATTCTTTCCATCTTTAGAATGGTCACTTTCTATTCTAGTAGCATTCATGATTTTACCCGAGTCTTTTGGGCTTCCGTTTGCTTTTATTTGATACGACGACGTAGAGGCTTGCGTATAATATTAGATTTATTTAATGCTATACGTGCCGAACGTCTCTCTTCCGGATAAGGGCTCGGTATCCGAGAGCGGGGCGTTAAAGTTGGTATCAGAGACAAGTGTCCTTTCTTTCCTAGGCTTCTTCCATCTAATATAGGATTTCTTTAGACCTTCTTGAACCCTTCTGATCTCTCTTGATCTTGGTGGTAAATTCTCGTAGGATTAAGAATCCTTATAACGTGGTTAAGTTGCACTAGACCAAGTCAAAAGTCTTCTTAGGCGAAGGTTAGGTTGAGTTTTAAGCTCACACCTCTTATGTGATCCTCTTAAGTTTTGTTCCTTTAGAGAACCCTTATTAGGATCCCTCTTTCCTTTTGGAATCTTCGAATCTTTCTCTAATTTTCTTTCTTTTTGAGGTTTTAATACTTTCGTAATGCTACATTTGGTTCAAATCACTTCCTTGTAACTTGGTGTTATGTAAAAATGAGTAAACGATTTTGTTCACGTTTCTACATGTCATGTTATATCATTTTTTTTTCCAAAAATTCTGTAAATTTTCAGCCACTTAAAAAGTTTTCTTATCTACAATTTCTCTCTTTATACCAATTTAGTTTTCAATATGGATTGTTCACAAATTGTTTAACAAGGAGGGGTACTCGGTCGAAAATTCTGCAAAGAAGATTTTACTTATCAATCTGTTTTGAATAAGCTAAACAACTTCAAATGATTTGGATTTTTGATATGTTGTATAAAACATCCTGTACTATAATTTATGTTTTGGAACCAAGTGCAAATTCGTTTTGTTCTGTGCACAATCTGCAACACACGACAGTTGATGAAGTCCTGATGAAAAGAATTATTTTAACCGACCTATGGCTCCCGAAATTTTTTTATTTTTGAGCATCATATTTAAAACTTATATACTCATAAAGTTTCTCTTCGCCACATGTTCAGTTTGTTTTGTGAAAATCAATTATTTCATGGCTTATGTATGCACCTGAATTTCTCAAAACCATTTAAGTCCTCTAGTCAAGAAAGGATAGATGTCTTTCTTTCACCATGCATGTTATGGTGTAGTAGGTTATAGGAGATGAGAATACTTTGATTTAGCTGATTCTTAAGCTAGTCGTTACCCAGGATAAGAAGTTTGGTAGGTAGGGACTGGGTGTTGTCGTTATAGTGCTCCTCGATGGAAAGAAACGATTGCGTGGTGATTTTCCAATCTTATGTCTTCATTAATAATATTCTCTTTTATAATCATCTAATTTCCTACTTGGTTATCCCGATTTCAATGTTTCCCCATCCATACTATTGTAACCTATGTTCTAGTTAAATCCTCCATTTGAAAATTCTGAAACACGGTAAAAGTTCCATTATTACGAGGTTTTGTTTTCCAAGTGTGTACATTCTTTGATGTGCCCTTTTTTAAGATGTTTTTTATCGTGTCAAATGCTTGATTTAAGGAAAATAAGTTACTCATCCTTCAAACTATTTGAATTGACAATTGCACATCTGATGACGTAGATCAAGTGATAATAAAATACTTGACCACCATAAACCAATACTAGCAAGAGGACTAGGCCCATCGTAGTATAGCTATAGCGAATCAAGGTCGATCCCACAGGGAACCAAATTGTGGATCATTTATACACAAACAATTAATCATTCATGTCAAGGACACAAAGCGGTCTACGACCAACAAAGAGAAGAAAAGAAAAATGACTGACTCGACACAACACAAAAGACACGTAATTAACCTCCCCAATTATCATGTTATCGTTTGGATCTAGAGATTCTATATAATTAAGCTAGACTCGACAACTATTAATCCGATCCGTATTTCTTTTATATTGGCTACGGGAGTCATCCCCTAAACTAGATCTAGCTCCGGGTAGGCCATCCAGATCACTATGCTACATCACGTGACTTCGCTTTTTCGGCCTCCATCTCATATGACTTGCACGCTTAGAAAACTAGGGATGCCGATATTAACCGTATTCCTCACCTAGGAAACATTCCTTTGTTCAGGCGTACTTCCTAAGCGATCGCATCAGTCACCGTCCCATTAACAATAACTTTTTAGGTATCATGTTAATCTACGATGTACGTATAACAAGGTGCTAGCAATTCCCGAATACAGAACAGATCTAGATCTCGTTGAAAGTCCCGGAAGATCAATTCATGAGCCGACCTAAGAGCCCTATATTGGTATTTCCTAATAATACGCTAATTAAAACAGACGAGCAACGTAGCCGTAGCCATAGCTACTAAGATAAGAAATTCTACGTGGACAATCACACCATAAAGACGTGGCTAGATTGACGCGGCGAAAACCTAAATCTTAGCGTTTCTAAATACGTAACGGATAAAATAGAGATTCATAAAGCAATTATATATATCTACTAAAAACACGATTGTCGATCGTACCAAAGTCATCTATAGGTCACCGGATAACAGATCTGGGCGTGTGGATCCTTATAGACAAGGAATCCCCACTGCCTCATATCGTATCCTTAGATCTACATCGTTCGGTGAAGAACGAACAACCTCAAACGATAAACAATAATTGGGGGCTTAATTACAAAGAACTAAGAAGAAATAAATACAAGAACTTACATAACTGCAGAACTTGTAAAAAACTGCTCTAAGAAAAACCGAAGATTTTATTATGAATTTGAGAGAAGTGTCTGAGGTGTGTATATGGCGTGTATAACATGCCTTTATTTATAGGGGTTCAAGCTAATTAAGAGATATACTTCAAAATATCAAAAGAAATAAGAGATAACTCCCGGTTGATCTTAATTAAATGATGTGGCCCCCCCCCCCCCCCCCCAAGTTGCGTGTCCTTCATGTTGGCGCCACTCTTTGGATTGCCTTACTCCTCTTTTCGTGCTTATCCGATCTTTATCTTGAATTTCTTTTGATTTATCTTGAGATTTAATTCTTCCATTTGAATTTATCCTCCAAAATTATCCAAATCTGCAAAATAGATATTTATCCCAAAATAAATCATATTTAAATAAAACGGAAAATATAATAAAAACGGATAAATACCGATTTATATAATAAAAACGGATAAACACCAAATTATATCTTATGAATGGATAAATACCAAATTACATAATATAAATCGCATAACATTAAATAATACATATAAACATGCGATTTATCACAAAATATATATTATTAGTCTCGATTTAAGGTCAACGTTGATGACTTTTACGGGTATAATTTGACCGTCATCAATATCCTTCCAACTATATCTTGTTTAGCTATTTTGGGGCAACACACTTTTGCATCCTAGTGATTACCCTCAATGCATCCCCTACAAGATGTTTTAGTTTGAAATACAAATTGGTCTTTTGTTTTTTATTGAAACGAAATTACCACATAAAGTGGACAAAACATTAAATCCAAAAATACTCAAACCCCTCATGATGGAAAAACAACGAAAAGAGATTTGGTGAGCAAGTGTAACACAGGGTCATGCCACCATGCCCTTAAAATGTAACAGGTTTGTCAATTGTCAGCAAGAATCTTACTTATTAAACATCTTTGCCAAATACCAATCCGGCTTCAAGGCCCGATCTAAAGATATTATCTAAAACAACACCTTCGTTTTCCTTACCAATCACTTGAAATTTACCAAAATTCAAGATTAACACATGAACTTGAGATCAGAGTCATGCTCTGTCGGCACAGGTCCAAAATAATTGAAAGGGAAGGATCTTTCAGACGGAAACTAATAACCAAGAAACCGAAGATTCAAGGGATGTAATTCCACGAAAGAATGGGGAGGGAACTCCATGGAAGGAATAAATTTTCTAATGGGGAAATAGGGTACTGCCGAAGACAAGTTGCCATGATCCATCAAGCAAGCTCAGAATCTTGTTAGGGAATCCCTTCAACCAACTTTCATGCAGTGGTGGTGCCCTTATAATATTTTACCACCTAGGACAATGTCATTTTGACGTTTCGTAAAAAGAGAGTAACAGGACTGACAATCGGTCCACACGGGCTCTCACACACAAATGGTGAACGTTGAAAAGTACATTTTTCACTTGGCACACAAATTTGGTGCAGAAAGTAAAGACAACAGTGAGTCATGTGACTTATGGGCGTTCAAAAAGCATTGATTCCTAGGTGACCAACAAAAAATGCCCAAGTTGAGTCAAGTTCATAATCAATGCAATATAGAGTTGAACACCAAATCCTAGACGGCGATCATCAAACAAAGCACAAAACAAAGACGAAATATGTAGTAAAGAATATCAGATTAAAACGAAAGGTAGTATCAGGGGCATACCACCAAAATGGCTAGAAATCAAGGAATTTGTCATTGAAATGCTCCCCCTTTTTGTGCCCAAACATGGAATCATGAATTTGTTAATAACGATAATACCAAAACTAACTACGACTTTTTAGTCCATTCGTGTTAACTGCAAGGCTCATTTTTAATGTAAATTCCGTAAAACAATCTAATTCATTTATATAGTTCCCCAAAGTGTGCATAACCCCAATTCATATGACCATACCAACAATGGATTCTGTTGAATGATAAAAACAAGCATTGTACCATTGTACCCTGAGAATAGAATACATCTTAGTCATTTTGCAACTCAGACCATCTAAGTCTATGTGGGCTCTTAACACAAACCTAGGATTGAGTTCATCCCAGTGTCTGGTTGTTTGCTTGACGGTGTGGCAGCGTATGAATCTGAATATCCTCCTTCGAGCCATCTTTGGTGTTCAACTACAACAATGTTCTCGAGTTTGATCCCAAACAAAGCAATGGAACATTGTCCCACGTAGGAAAATACCCTACGACGAATGTAATATCATTCACAATATTGAATCCATTTGGTCTCAACCCCATTCTCTTCCATCAGCCAAACAATAGTTCAACCAAAAAGGGTATTAAGAATTACGCATAAACGGCCATCCAATCATGTAAACTCCATGGTTGCTGCCTTATTGCAATTAATTAAGGTGGTAATGGCAATGATCGAAGACTTCGGTTTCATGATCAAATGCAACAATGCAATGATAACCATTCCAGTTATTATTTAACCCCTTCAAGTGTATAACACCCTTAAAACGAATTCCACCGACTTGCAAAGAGCAACTAGGACTGAATTCCCTAATGACATGCCTCCATGAATATCTTCTCATGCTATATACATCTAAATATCGAACGGTACGAAGAATTTGTGGATTATACACAAGAAAAAGGAAAAGAAACGCAAATAGAGGAAGAACGTTCATTAATGAGGAGAACAAGTACAAAATAATTAGGGGAAACGGTGTACGCCGTTGCAATTCTCGCTAAATTCAGGAATTAATCGAGTTAATCTCACTCCTATACACTAATTAACTATATATATGAGTGTCTTAGACTAGAATTAAGTTACAATAACTGCTATAACCGACTCCAACCACCCAATAACTACATTTTGGAGAACGTGTTTGATGATTTGTTCCAATGAGCACTTGATCACTTTTCTAGCACTTGATTGGCCGTGTTAACTCCAATACCCCTTATCACACTGAAAAAGATACTATAAATCATACCATTATTTGCCCCGAATCATGCTCAGTTGATTAGTGATAGATGGAATATTGTATGAAATACTTGTCAATTGTCTAATGACGGTTCCTCGGTTATTAATTATGCATCTTTATATTTTATTCCAATATTTGGTACTTTTTGGTCTCGTTTTATGTGATTTTCAGGAATACCATAATATGGGCAAAATAAAGATGGACACCGATTAGAGGAAGATCCATTGGGCCAAAGTCAAGAATCAATACAAAGTCCGTAGGACTAGAAATAAAGAAAAAGGTCCGGAGGTCGCGGAAGCCCTAGCCATAGTCGCGGCAACTTGGAGGACATGAAAAGAAGATAGAAGTAACCGCATTAAGTCGGTTAGGTTAGATCTTCTAAGTCGGTTTACATCTCTATATAAAAGTTGTGCTACCTATTGTAAAGATATACAATTCATATCAACTTTTCCAATATACACCTTTTCTTTGAAATGAAGAAGTTTGTTATTTTCTTTGAGTTCGTTTCATGGTTATCTTCTCCAAACCATCAACTAGCTTGAGTTGATCAAGCTAGTCATCATTGATAATGGTATGAATCTTTGAATGTTCTTTTGTATTTTGATCATGGTAGATTTAGTTAGATTAACGTGTTGTAATCGATCTGCATGTCATAATTAACTAGAGTAATCAGAATGGAACGATGTAGATTTCAGAATTAGGAGCCATCGCCTCCGGTCCTGCGACGGACTATATCGCAAAGAAAAGCCGACAACCCTAGTTCCCCCTAATCTAAAGATTCGGCGCCAATTACATTGATCGACGTATTTAATTAACAGTAGGTTACATCTGGCCAATATGCTTATTGTATTCGTAAATTAACATGAAGGACTTGCAAGGTGAAGTGTTAATTATGACCTATTCCGATCAATCCCTAGGAACATGCTAGTCAATCCATGATAGTCGCTGCTTAGGAGGTTCTCGGTTTGAGCCGTAACTTTCTAGTACTTATTACGTGTGAGTTAATACAACAAATAAAGGAGTTTAGCTTCACATAGACGTCTAATGTCTATTCAATGGAAGTAGATAAGATTAGGAGAGAGGACCCGTAGCTAAACTGAATTAGAAAATGTTCTGGTTGATCTAGTAAATTACAAGGAGTTGTAGACATAACGATTAATGACACCAAGTTAGATGATCGGAGAGGAGAGATATACCAATTACCTTTTTCGTATTTATATTGGTCAAGGGACCATTGTTTGTTTTCTTGTTTAGATGTAGTGGGTTTTATCTAAGTTGCATTGTCTCTGTGGGATCGACCATCACTCGTATCTACTATACTACGATTGACCTAGTACTCTTGCTAGTATTTCGTGTGTATTAGTTGCTTACACGCGGATCAAGTTTTTTGCGCCGTTCTTGGGGACATTGGCCAATGTAAATAATATGTTCATTAGATCTCGAATAAGAATTATTTGTTTGTTATTTATTTTGGAGTCTGTCATGTATCATCCTGCATCGTATTACGATTAGAAAAGGGAAACAAGTTTTTTTCGAAGCCGCGACATGCATTGCCGCAGCCTCAAAAATATGTAACTCGGATTCTGATCACTTCTTTGCTTTTATGTGTTCATCCCAGTATGTTACTAGTTAGTAGGTCCACAACAGTTGGGTCTAAGCCCAGCTAAGGTGGGAAATTACTAACCCTGTTCTTGTTTTGCTTTTTCTGTTTTGGAGGGATACATAACGCTTTTGGCGATCACTAGAAAGATCAAAGGAATTCCGAAAATAGCTAGGACGATGCCACAAAGACTCATAAATTCTATGCCCTTCTTAATATACCTAGGTTCGAAGGTATACGAGCAATACCATGTGGAAAAGAGGAGAGTGGAAAAAAAGAAGGAAGCAACTATAGATAAGGAGGAATACAAGACCTATAGATCAAGTGAGTTTTGATAGCAAAATACTTAACCGCTAACTTTCACCGACAGAGTATCGGGTCAACGGAAATATAGTGGTCATAAGGTCGAATCCACAGAGAGTAATGTCTAAGTACCAAAGCTGACGTAGAACTTAGTTCAGGTCAAAATAATGGTGGAGGATATTATTCTAATGTAGAATAAAGATTATACTAACGAGTTTACGTCTAAATATTAAAGAGTATAGCCGAACTATGATCCCATGAGCTACTTTTACCCCTTAGGAAGGACTTAACATGGAGCGTGTCTTAACCGACCTACCTATCCAATGTAGTTTAACGGCATCCACGGGTGCCAACTCCTAATTCTAGCGATTAGACTGAACAACTCGATCTAACCACCCTATGTGAAGCTAACCGACTCTCCCTTTAGATAACCGATTATCCTAACATGATTAAGCTTTAGAGCTACTCGAACAACGATGACGAACATCTATATTGGAAACAGACCTAACAACTAGGCCGAATCTACGCAACGATCCTAAAACCCCTTATCCCACATCTGACCGCAAAATGCATCTATAAGTTCGATGTGTGTGACAGTGAACTAGGCGATCAAACTAATTCAAAGATGCTAAAATAATTTTTAGGACGTGGATTAATCATTAAAACATTCAATTACGCACTACACAACTCCCAATCTCATCCCCCTTAGGGATTTCGCTCACTTTCACATAATTCGACTACACATGCAATTAGCTACTCATGATTATGCTAATAAACGAAATAAGAATTGAAATCATGCTATAAATAATAAAAGAATAATAATTCATTACCAAATAATCAAAGAAAATCTGATCTAGAAAAGTATGAAGAAATAATTGCTCTGAAAGTCGAATCTTTGGAACTTGAAACGTAAATCTAAGCTATAAAAAGTATGTCAAATCGCAGGGTGTTATCTATGGAATCAAAGGATCAAAATATGATGAAACTACACTAAAACTACTCCAAAATCGCCCCAAAAATGTCTAAAGTCGGTAGAATATATAAAAACTTGCTGAATGAAAGAATAGGGCTGCGTATTTATAGTGCTAGGTTAAAATCTGCGGCTGTCGGGGCCGGACGAGTGTTTGGGTCATAGTGAATGCTCGTCCGGGCCGGAAATCTTGATGATATTAGGGTTTCGTCTACGTGAACCGCGTTTACTTTCCTTGAACGCTCGGTTGATGGACCATGTCTTGAGGGCGAACACCCGTCCGGATTGCCCGAACGCCGCTTGTCTTGTACGAGTTTTCTTGATTCGGGCCGAACCCATACAAAGGTGCGTTTGGGGGTAATTTGAATTCTCGTCCGTCTAAAACTCTAACATTCGCATCATGAGCTAATTCTATGAAGCCCGTTTGAACAAACTCCAAACGCCGCTTGGGTAGAGCTTGATTCAAACGCCGTTTGGGGTAGTGGCAAACGCCGCTTTTCTTGATTTTGCTCCACACTTGATTTTCCTCCACTTTCATGCTACTCTCGTGCCACGAACATGTTTCTCATTCCAACACATCGCCTTCTCGGGTCCTTGAGTCACCTAAATCCCGCAATAACATGTACGAACAAACACCACGTGTAATACCGCAAGACAAAAGTGCTCGGAAAAAGAGTCAAATATCGTTAAAAAGGCGGAGTTTACTATCGATGTGACAGTTTAACTCCCCATGCATGTAACTCTCGATATTACACTTTATTAAGCCTAGAACTACCTAAAGCATGCCAATAAAGTGATAAACGGGGGTTAAACTGCACACCAAAGTACGGTAAAGTTGACTCCCATCAAGTTTCCTATTGAGTTATATGATGTACCTTTTACTAACTCCGATCCTGAAGAGGATCCGGATGCCATGTTCTCTGACTCTGAGGATTGCACTGACTCAGACATGATAGAAAAACTAGGAGACCTTGGTACATTTAGGCTCCCAGTCTCGATTGATGGAGTACCTTTAGGACTGGGAATGCGCGATTCAGGGTCTAGTTGCAACTGTTGGATGTAATATCGCCGGATGGATCATAGATCCACCCGATTACGCAGCGGAAAGTACAAGATCTAGATCTAAACAATCAAAATACATAAATAATAAATCTAACCTATGAGGGGGTTAGATTTCTTACCAGTTTGTGGTGAATAAACTCCAAGAACAATCTTCAATCCAAGATCCAAGCTAGATGAGAAGCCACAGTCTTCCGACGTGTATCTCCAAGCACCACCAGGTGGATGGTGTTTCAAGCCGCTTGACCTCCTCGATATGCTACCTTAGAAAAACCCGAAGTTTTCCTAAAACTCAAACCCAAGTACTTAGGCCGAAAATTCTAAGCCTAATACTTCTCAAGTATTTCGAAATTTGTGTTGTCAAAAGGCTTGAGAGAACTCTGTTTATATATGAGAGTAATCCTTATCCTCCAAGGATTTAATAATTAAGAGATAATTATTAAATTAATCCTTAATTTAAATAAAAGATAAACATAATATATATCCCAAAAAATTATGATAAATAAATATATAGTCCAATCAAACTATTTAATTATAATTGAAGTGAAACGACGAGAAAACATATGCTATGTTAGGACCACGTCGGGGACCATGGACCCATATTCAGCAGCTACAATAAATTAAATAAAATTATTCGTCAGACCGAACAATAATATTCAATCTATTAATTCCGGGATTACACCACCATAAACCCGAAACTGAACTCTGCCGAATATAGATAACTTACACTCAACTATGAGTCGAAAGTGTCCACTGATATAATCATTACATACGGATAAATCCTCCATAGACTGTTTGTTTCGATTCGGGATATCTCCATAGACCCTTCTCAAAACATCTTATCCTTATTTACCATTAACCCCTAGTGATCAATTAGTTCATAACTAATATAATATGAACTGGCGCCATCGATCGTTTCTAGGATTAACAAATAAGGGAACCGTCTGTGTACTTCCTGAGGGAAGGAATGGATTCCATATCTGTGATAGCACAGACTACTCACTCATCCCAGAATAGAGCCAACGAGAAGTGTTGGACCACATACTTTGAAGTAATCCTTACTAACACATCAAACTTTACCCTAGTCTAAGCAGTTGTCTGTGATCACGTCAGGATTTAGATTAATCCATATATGATCATCTTGTGATTCGATAAGACTTCTCGATCACGGAATTATATCGAGAACTCAAATCAAATCGGTCCAGCCCTATATGATTATCATCATATATAAAGGCCCCACTAGTTACCCTTTTACCGACAGTCTGGATAGGACTGTCACACCTAAAGTGTTCTGGGCGCATTATTAGCACATTAATCTTAAGACCCGTACTCGATTAATAAACGCTACGGACTAAGTTAATTTTAAGTACATCTCACTAACTCAATCCTCTTGTCTATAGCTATACACTGAGTTATGTGATTACATAAACGAGGTGCTTAGGGTTTTCGTAGTGTCTTAATTATAAGCATACATGCATATAATAAGATGAATTATTAATTCTGTCCTAAAACAATTATAGAATTGTCTTTCGGGCACTACACCTAACAATCTCCCACTTGCACGAAAGGAAAGTGGATTAATTGTTTTAGAGCACACTCTTTATATCTATATCTACAACATTCTCCCACTTGCTCAAAACAAGGGAGACATATCCCCAAGATTCTTACCCTCCAAGCGCATCTTAGTAATTCATCCTTCCAAGCACGACCGGAGTGTGCCGCCGCAGGTAAGTCGCTGACCCGGAGCGTACTTAGAATCCGAATACCATGTGACTTGGTACACCGATCGTGTAGGTTGGCGGCTTGAGTCAATCTTTAGGATCAAAACGTCGCCTTTCCATCTAATCCGGTGGTACGAATGCAATATGCTTATGACCTCTAGTGATTGCAAAATCCTTATGAGCTACCTGTCCAATGTTTTCACAATAAGGTGGTATCGGCTTACTGGATAATACTTTATCACATGAGTAAATACTGAGACCGAGATCGATTTAACGATCATCCCCAATCTGACCTAAAGCTAGAATCAGTGTTATCACTAATATTCTAGTATGCAACTGAATATACTAGCATATAATTCCTCATTCTCCCGAAGAGACTTGAGGATTCACTAAACATCCCATTTAGTATTCAGTCGCAGGTTTAGACAAGCATTCCTGAGAGGTAGGGTAGACTACATCGTTGAATGTTGCATCATCTATGCAAGAACATCTTAACCATTGAGATTGATGAATGGGATTGCTAATTGCTTATTTTTGAGAATTCAAGTCAGTCAAATTCTTTTACAAAATAGCCCGATGGCATGTTAGACTCTGACTTCAGATAACACACCCATGTTGTTTCCAAAGCTTTCGTTGTTACCATTGACAAACACTAATCTACATACTACTTTACTAATATCGAAGACCAGTCTACGAAAGACTTATCAATATTCTAGTCAAGTCCACATATTAAAATATATGACTTTGAAATTACCTAGAGGTTTGCTTTAATCCCCAAAGGATATGAGCTATGGTAGGCATCCTGCCAAATGTTCTTTCTGAATAAATTAAGATACTGTTAGTCTCGCAAAAAGGTCTTAGGGAATCTGTTAAGGGTGATTTTAAATGATTTATATCGTTATATTTTGTAATGATTCCCTCCATATTCGTATTATTTTCATAGAAATTAAGGGTTTAATTGAATAATTGAGCAGATGAGTTTTAAAAGTATTTAAGTGCGAATTCGAGCTAATTACGTGGTTTTATTGGTGATTTTTGTATGGTTTTACACTTTGCACTTTTCTATCAACTTGCAAGTGCATTTGCATGGCAATGAATGAGCTTAAAGGATGTCCAACTGAAGATTAAGTGGAGAGAAAGATGCATATTGAACTTGGAGGGAAGATAAGGAAGCTTTGAAGAACTAAACGCGCGTTTATCTCCGTTCAGCTTGGACTGGCGTCCAGGAAGAGCCAATGGATTCAGGATTGATAGATATTTGGTGAACGAGCATCCAAAAACATATAGGACGGGCGTCTTATCCAGCTCGGCCCGACTCGAAGAAATCCAGCAATCCAGACGGGCGTTCACCCCTTTAAACGGGCGTCCAGAGGTATCAGACGGGCGTCCACGGCTGACATCGCATAACGTACCTAGTTTTCTATAAAAGCAGCCGCATTCTCAACCCTAATCATCATCATATCGACCGCAGCCGCCGATAACCGTAAATTCCGAGCGTAGGTAGCTCGGTCGGCGCAGAGCCTTGTGCTCTGTCGACCGAGGTTAGTTAGGTTTTTTTTATTTTATATATGTCGTTTCTTCTTGTTCGATTCATGAGGATGGCTTGAAGATGATCAAACTTGGAGCAAGCATGTAAAACTTTTCCGCATCGTTTTTATTTCTTCCTTTGGATGATTTCGTGAGTTTTAATTCTAGTTGTTTCTTTATTATGTTTATCATGTTTTATGCAATTTATATCGAAAGATCTTTACATGTTGATTGTTTATATTGATGAGAATCATGTTAAACCCTAGATCCCTATGATAAAGAATAGATCTTTGATCTAAATTACGTGAGTTATTAGGTTGGATTTCTAGGTTTGAAACTTATAAATTTCACACCTTGGGTTAGAAATCGTTAATCTTTAGATCGAAAGATAGAAGATTAATAGGTGAACTTGTCTAAGAAATTAGGAGTTCATACCTTGGCTAGGTGAATCACAACTTGGTTAGAAATCACGAGATAATCGAGATAGAAATTGGTTGTTGTAGGATAGGTGGATCAATAGCTTGTTCGTTCGTAAATTATTGATTAAATCACTTGAATTTGAATTGCTTAGTAAATTTACAATCTTTATTTCATAATAGGTTTAGAATAGATTTAGTTTAGATAATTTCATTCGCAACCATATTTTCCTGGCTTTAGATCTCGATCTTCTGTCCAGTTATTCTTATTGTTAGTTTCGTTTTTCGTTTTAGTTTTCACTGTTTTACTTTCGTATCTTTTTAGTAGTAATCGTGACATAGTTAGGTTAGATAATAAAAACTAGGATAACAACCCCGATTCCCCGTAAGATCGACCCGGTATCAACCTCTATACTACGATCCCTACACTTGGGGTATACCGGATTTATAAATTTATTACTTGTTTATTTTCATTGCAAAAATCCGTGAACAGAATCACCCCTATTTTCTGCTTTGTAACGAATCTGTCATTTGTTCTTAGCTAAAACCCTTATGTTCTGAATGACTTCAGATTCCGTTGTTCAAAGAAGGAAGTCTTAGGGAACCACCCTATTTCCCGCTTTCTAACGAAATCAAGCAAGACTGAGTGGTAAGAGAGATCACGGTCTAGTTAACTCTCTACCTTTTAGGGAATCACCCCTAAATTACTCAGCTTTACGGTGAAAGTTAAACATTCCTATTCATTCGACTCTTCTCCGTGTAGTTCCAATTACTACCACTGGGCCTGAGATACTCAGGTGGTTCTACAAGAGTTTCAACTGAACTGGAGTATCAAACTCTATTCCCAGGGTTATGGCTTCTGAACCAACCTCTATGATCGTGGATCCTATACAATTCCACGAAGGACTATAGATCATCAATCTACCCTATGACCGTAAGGTCCTGCAATGGGTAATAGACAAACCATACTTCCACTGCATTCGGGGTGGATTGATATACTGATCTAGTTTAGTAGTTTTTATTAGTGTTATCACCAACTGTTGGTGTTGGATGTGGACTGAACAAATCAGTTAGTAACATGTTGAGTACAAATACTTCAAGATCCAAAGCTGTGATTTATAGACTCTATCAGATCGAGTTTGACAAAGATAACCGTCATTCTTTGATTTTACGAGTTTTATAATCAACCTTTACTCAATGCATTAAGATATTTCACGATCTGAACGTGTACGCAAAATTTCCAACCATACCTTCAAGCCCTAAGTGCTAAATGTCTATATTTGCGGAAGTTGGGTGAACCGAATTCACTCCGCATCCACAAATTCATAGGCTTCTTTTAGGTAGACTTCTCGGTTTTTCATTACAACGTAAACCGTTATTTTGCAACCAATATCTTAAATGAGTTCAAAAGCCGTATCGTAGCACATCAATAACTATATAAGGCAAAATTTATGGTGTATCCCTTAGTGAAAACATTTCACTAGAGGCAGCCGAGCATCGTCCCAAAGCCTACGCAATAACCTATTTCGAGTATGAAATACTCTATCTCTAGTGAAATCGTAGATTTTCTCCAAATATTTTGGATAAACTTACCGGAGTCTCGAATAGTTGTCGACAAGATGTCACTACTTCAAAAGCTCCCACTAGCTTGTACCTTTCATATGACCCCGAAGGTTGTTATGAGCAAGGTATGTTACTTCTTTAAATCTATTACCCTTTCCTGATTGAAAGGAAACATAGTCATTGTTCCTTTGAGATGTTGTTCCTTTGACTCGGGAGATAGGAATCACCCTAAGCCGACTTTAGATATTGTCTTTAGGGAATATGCACTAATTAATAGAATAGAAAGAAGCGTTTATCGAAATACGGAAACCATTTGCGTTTATATATTTTAAGATGTGTTACTAATACATTTTCAGCAATGCTTAGTGGTTCTGACTATATCAAACAAAAGTCCGAGTCTTGGATTCGTGCTACGAATGTTATATTCATCATGAATAAGACAAACAAATTATCCTATAGAAAATGAATACATTCGTTCCAACGAATCTGAAAATAGAAAATGAATTTTCTGTGATACTCAAGAATTGAATCCAAGATTCATTTCCTTATATCACTCCCACTAGTCTATCTGAAATAACTACCCGTTGTCTATTTTCTTTATCATTTAATGCAACGCTACCTAGTTCTTCCAAAAAACTTTAGTTTTTGAGAAAATTGCTAAGGATGCATTGGTCAGTGGCCCGAAATCACTTTCCTTATCCTCTAATTTCCAATTTATTAATTTTCCGGTTTAGCCTTAAAACTACTTAGTTTAGATGACTAACACGTATAAGCAGCTTTTCCCATTCTCGACTTTCCTTAAATGGAAACAGTCTTGAACTAGCAGTTCGTTTGAGTAGACACTACTCTTGAACTGTGGGATGTCTAATGATGTGTTACTAGCTTGGACTATTCGATTTTTCTAATCGATAAATCATAAGCCCAAAGCTCCCACTAGTTTATCGGGCTCCATATTTTGTCTAACTAGAAACACTTTGTTCGAATGGTTTGAGAGATCATAATAAAGCTCCCACTAGTTTATCGGTTTCAAATACCGTCTAACTAGCAACACTTTGTATTTATGATTTTTCAAAGATTAGGAAATCAGTCATAACTAAGCTCCCACTAGTTTATGAGTTCCAAATACTGTCTAACTAGCAACACTTTATTCTAGTTTTTCCAATAAATGGAGAAACTCATGTGCAGTCCATTACACATTTCTAATGATTCAGAAAAACAACAAATCATAAGACTAAGGCTCCCACTAGTTTATCGGTTCCAAATACCGTCTAACTAGCAACGCCTTATGTATATGATTTTCCAATTTTTCAATTTAGAAATTTGTTGTGTAATTACAATTTTAAAATTCACTAAATGAATTTATCTGATACTCCTATATCATCTTCTGTAAACTAAGTATGGTCGTCTCTCGTTCAACATGAGTGACATCCGTGACATACCTATACTATGTCACCTAAGTTTTTAAAGGCTCAAGGGAAAAATCTCTTCCGAAATATTAATTGCATTCTTTTGATAATTACAACGCACTTTTTACTTCCACATTTTTAATGAAGCCCTATTACTAACAGTTTAGTAGCATAGAGATTAAAGTTGTAAAACATGACAGAAAGTTAAATTCAAAAATTAGATTTTCACTACTAGATTTTTATTTTAGGAATAATAATCTTGTTTAAAGTCTATCCTACCATTCCAAGGATTTAACCTCGCACCTCAGTGCCGCCGTAGGGTAGGTCAAAGAGGTGACGGTTAAACTGAGACAATCTCTCCCAATGATTAATCTTCGAGAATCGAACATCTCACGGGAATCAGACATCCCGGACTTTAATCATTGATTACCTTCCTTTTTCTAGCCTAGATATTTCAAAAATATCCATAAAGAGTGTGACCTACTATATCGATCTCAAAGTACGCCCCGAATATGCCGCCGTAGGTCGGTTAGTGACTCAACGAGTACCAAAAAACCTATCCTTTCGGAGACCAAGTCTTGAATTTTGATAGGGGTGAACACCATCCGTATGGAGCCGAAATCAAAGTGGCTCGAGGCATCACCCTTCCCTCACGTGCTTGCACCAATAGTAGAGGCCGTGGGGTTGGCTGTCGCCTTCCTCGCTCCCACTCAATAATTTGAAAAAGTGGTGGGTTTACTAATTACGGTTTCGGTCTTGACAATAAGAAACAATAAATCAAAGTGCTCCGAACAGGGTCAGTTATGTAAGCAAGCCTACGCCGTCTTATTCGCTGGAACATATATGACAGTTCAGGATAATCTGGCAAGAGAAGCCCCGTTTAGCCCGAAGGCTTATCGGCTATGCTAAGTTTTGTTGAATTACTGTATCGTACATATATCACACGTGGAGGGGAGTAGATTTAGCCGAAGCTCGGTTGAACTCTCCCAACCATGGTTAGACCATTTCCGAACCCATGTCCTTTGATTTTCCGATTTCTAAATTGTCACCCAAAGCGTAATCTCGTTTCTGTTTAAGGTAGGTTCACCGAAAACTCAACGATTTGTCTAAGTGGGATTCACCGAGAATCCATCAAGATAATCGTAACGATTGACAAAACCCGGTTCCTCGATTTTAATAATAAGTTACTTAATTATTTAACTACCACATATTAATTAAAAAAGCTTTTTGACTAATTATACGAGTTATACATGCCTAATTTATTCCAATTAAACAAGCTACATGTATGCATTGGAGTGGAATCATGATATGACGCATGTCATGGCAATTTTCCGGTTTCTATCACATAATTTCGATCATACACGAAAAAATAAACACCGAGATGGATCGTTGGTACCCTCGTATCTAACCTATTAAAAAAACACAAACCCTAACTAGGGTTTACTATTTTCTAATCTCGTCGCTTCCGCGTTTTATCGACAATCGGACATCCAAACGAACTTTGATCGTCACGAAACTTTATGGACCTGTTCTTCAATCCTCCTACTTCAATCTGAACGGTTGGATCTTCGTTTCAACTGTCCAATGTCTTCTAGAAATTCGACGAACCGATTAGATGGGGGCGCAAAGTTGCTTTTACGACACAACAAAGAACTTTATTGTAACAATTGGACATCGAGATGGACTCCGATCGTTAGATTGCTTACCGCTTTATGGTGAATAAACTCCAATCAAAATACATAAATAAAAGATCTAAACCTACGACGGGGTTAGATTGCTTACCGCTTATGGTGAATAAACTCCAACAACAATCTTCAATCCAAGACCTAAGCTAGATGAGAAGCCACGGGCTTCCGACATGTATCCGCAAGCACCACCAGTGTGGATGGTGTTTCAAGCCGCTTGACCACCTCGATATGCTACCTTAGAAAACCCGAAGTTTTCCTAAAACTCAAACCCAAGTACTTATGCCGAAAATTCTAAGCCTAATACTTCTCAAGTATTTTGAAATTTGTGTTGTCAAAAGGTTTTGGGAGAACTCTCTTTATATGTAGAGAGTAATCATTGTCTTCCAAGGATTTAATAATTAAGAGATAATTATTAAATTAATCCTTAATTTAAATAAAAGATAAATATAATATATATCCCAAACAAATTATGATAAATAAATATAATATCCAATATTCCATGATTTATCATTTAACAAATAAATAATTAAATCATATATCAAATAATTATCCAAGAAAACTAATTTCTTTATAATTACTTAATAGTCACAAAATGCGCCCCAAACCTTAGATAAATAGGGCCATACGCATTTTACACATATTGGGCCGAGTCCACGAAAAATTTATTTTCCATGTATTTAATCATCTAGTCCAACTAAATAGTTAATCCACATATCAATTAAATAGTCCAATCCAACTATTTAATTATAATTGAAGTGAAACGGCGAGAAAACATATGCTATGTTAGGAGCCACGTCGGGGACCATGGACCCATATTCAGCAGCTACAATAAATTAAATAAAATTATTTGTCAGACCGAACAATAATATTCAATCTATTAATTCCGGGATAACACCACCATAAACCCGAAACTGAACTCTGCCGAATATAGATAACTTACACTCAACTATGAGTCGAAAGTGTCCACTGATATAATCATTACATACGGATAAATCCTCCATAGACTGTTCGTTTCGATTCGGGATATCTCCGTAGACCCTTCTCGAAACATCTTATCCTTATTTACCATTAACCCCTAGTGATCAATTAGTTCATAACTAATATAATATGAACCGACGGCATGGATCGCTTTCTAGGATTAACAAATAAGTGGAACTCGTTCGTCTACTTCCCGAGGGAAGGAATGGATTCCATATCTATGATAGCACAAGCCTACTCACTCATCCCGTAATAGAGCCAACGAGAAGTGTTGGACCACATACTTTGAAGTGATCCTTACTAACACATCAAACTTTACCCTAGTCTAAGCAGTTGTCTGTGATCACGTCAGGATTGAGATTAATCCATATATGATCATCTTGTGATTCGATAAGACTTCTCGATCACGGAATTATATCGAGAACTCAAATCAAATTGGTCCAGCCCTATATGATTATGATCATATATAAATGCCCTACTAGGTACCCTGTTACCGACAACCGGATAGGATCGTCACACCTAAAGTGTTCGGGCACATTATTAGCAAATTAATCTTCGAGACCCGTACTCGCATTAATAAACGCTACGGACTAAGTGAATATTAAGTACATCTCACTAACTCAATCCTCTTGTGTATAGCCATACACCGAGTTATGTGATTACATAAACGAGGTACTTAGGGTTTTCAGTAGTGTCTTAATTATAAGCAAACATGCATATAATAAGATGAATTATTAATTATGTCCTAAAACAATTATATAATTGTCTTTCGGGCACTACACCTACACAGCAACATTCTCCCTCTCTCTGTGTGAGCATGCTAAATTTAAGGTCGATTTGACTGAGACGTGCAGTATGCAGTTTGTTGATTGTGAGATCGATATGTTCACTGGCACGCTAAGAAACTGCAAGCTCAGAGTGGGAAGTTTCGAGTTCCCGGATGACTTTGTAGTTGTGGACATCCCGATGATCCGAGTGCTAATGTTCTTCTAGGACGTCTTTTCATAGCAACCGGCCGAGCAATCTTAGACTACGACATCACAGTAAGAGGCAATAATGATGCAAAAAACTATATGATCCTAAAGCCACTCCTAACAAACCATGACAGTATCACGTCAACTCGAACACTGAAGAAGTTAAATTTTTTGAGATAGATGATATCCACTATATAATGAGGCCAGTTGTAGTAGAAACCAGAGAGCAGGAGTTTTTGACAGTTATACTCTGAGAAAAGGACGAGAAGCTCACAACAATACGCCAAAGGAGATGGTCAATATTGATGAATACGCCCAGCGTATTGACGGATTTAAATCAAAAGAGGAAGAAGTGAATTATTTGGGAAAAAAGGTCAAATCTGGGAGTAGACATGGGAAGGTTGATCAAGTGTAAGTCACCAACATCGATATTACTAGCAAAAATACTAGGAACATTGTAGCATAGTAAATGCGAGTCAATGTCGATCCCACACAGACAATGCAACTTTAACTATAAATGATTCTAATCTAATTAAGAAGCGACATAGAGGCGGTCATTGACCAACAATAAACATAAAAGAAACATGGTATTTCTCCCACTCTTCTCATCGATCTACTAACTTGGAATAGTTAATCTTTATGTTTACCTCCCCACATAATTTCCTTAAATTAATCGAGCGAGCTTTTGATTTAATTTTAAGCTACGGGTGCAACTCCTAACCCTATCTACTCCAACAATGGTAGTAGACAATCTATATCCAAGCTACCCTTCTTAATCGGTCCATAATAGCCCATACACATAAAGAACTAGATTTGCCGATATCAAGCGCTAACTCATACCGCTAACCCTCCTAGACAACTGTCGACACTGATCAGCACGTTCCAAGGGTCTATCAAAACTATGTCCAAATTAAAACTTTACTATTCGTATTTCATGTTAATTTTACGATTACAATAAGAAGATTGGTGAGATCTAACCTACTGTTAATTAAACCTGTCGATCAACATAGCTGTAGAATCCTCTAGATTAAGTTGTCTAAATATTGCATCGGTAAACCGGTATAGACCACCGGCTTAACGGGGGCGCATTTTCTTAAATCCAGATCTACATTGCTCAATTATGATTTATCTAAGTAAACAATGGGGTCGTTAAACATGCAGATTAATTAAAACACATAAATACGAACAGATCTACCATATTGAAGACAAAAAGAAATGTTCAAAGCTTCATACCTTCAACAATGGAGATCTAGCTCGATCGACTCAAGCTAGAGATGGTGGAGAAAGGGAGAAAACCAAAAATAACTCCTCAAAAGCTTGGAATAACTTTATTTCATTAAATTGTATAGTGTATATAATGTAATATGCAAAAACTTAGGAAAACATATACAATAATATGTTAATACGGACTTATATAGATACAATGACCGACTTATGACTCTCAAAAACCCTAACTGACCTAGTAGAGGTGGCAGAATTAATTTTGTGTCCCTCAAGGCTTCGGTTTACCGGCCATAGCCCACAGTAAACTGGGCCGACTTTTGTCCTTTTTCTTCAGCAGACTCCTTCTTGGACTTCAATCACTTGGCCCAACCTACTTCATTTGGTCTAGATCCGTTCTCCAATGCTTTAGATTCGGCACATCCTATAAAACACATAAAACGAGGAAAAACAGTAACATATCTTCTGGAAAATAACACAGATGCAGAATTACGATCCTAGGAACACGCATATAGCATTTAACACATATTCCATATAATAACGAGGCTGTATATCCTCTCTTGAGCAGAATTAAAGGTAAATATAGGTATAATTATTGGTACCATTTAGGGCGTTATCAACTACCCCCCACTTAGCTTTTGATCGTCCCGAGCTAAAAGGCGAAAAGGAAACAACATCATGATCGACACAAGTTAATTAAAAACAACTATGCCTCACAATGTCGAGATCAAGATCATGCCACTCATATCCATTAGTAATGCATTAAACACAATTCACATCATGAGCCAATGTGTGTGTGCAATAACTTTCACAACCGCTTAGTAATGCATACAATCTCACATTACATCAACCTGTAGTTGAACTTGTTGGAAGTAGCGCCCGAAAGACAATTTATTTAATTGTTTTTATATTTAATAAATGATAGATTTATTCTCATCTTATTATTTGTTTTGTTCTTATATTTAATACACTGCTGAAAACCCCAAGTCGTATCATATGTTGCCAAATAACTTAGTGTGTGTCACACATGAGGATTAAATTTATGGTGATACATTTGAACTATTAGTCCGTGGTGAACTTAATCAAAGTGTGGGGTCTATTGATTAAACCACACTTAATGCGCCCAGAACACTTTATGGTGTTACCGTCTTATCCGGACCGTCGATATTGGTTGTCTAAGTGGGGCATTTATATATGTTGAGAGTCATATAGGACTAGACCGATTTATTCTGTGTTTCTCATATAATTCCGTGATTGAGAAATCTTATTAAATCACAAGAAGATCATATATGGATTAACCTTAATCCTGAAGTGATTACAAACTCCTATTTGTTTCAGGATAGAGTTTGATGTGTTCATTAAGGATCGCTAAGAGGCGCGGTCCGAATCACTTTCACGTTGGCACTATTCTGGAATGAGTGAGAAATGTGTGTCTCACAGATATGGAATCCATTCCTTCTTGCAGGAAGTAGAAAGACAATCCCCTTATTTGTTAATCCTAGAAACTGATCGATCCCAGGAGTTCGTATTGGTTATGAACTAATTGATCACTAGTGGGTTAATGGTAAATAAGGATGAGAAGTAATGAAGAAGGTTTACGGAAATATTCCCACTTCGTTACGGATAGTCTATGGAGGGTGAGTATGTATGTAATGATTATATCGATGGACACTTATCGACTCGACTCGATGTTTTGAGAATAAGTTATATTTATAATCGATAGAGTTCGCTTTCGGATTTCGGTGGTGTAATTTCGAAATTAATGAGTTGAATGGAGATATTATGTTCGATAAATATTTTATTCAATTTATTGTAGCTACTGGTTATAGGTCCATGGTCCCCAGGTTGGCTCCTAACACACGAGTGTTTTCTCGTTTTATGGAACCTCGAAAAATAAATTAAATAGTTGGTCTATTTAATGAATATGAGAATATTATTTATTTGGTAAATAATATGTAAAATAGAAAAGAATTTTTTTGTTAAAATGGCTAAAAAAGTGGTGCCCCTATTGTGGATAATTAGGAAAAGAAATTTTCCTAGATTATGTCACATGTGTAATTAATTAATTGTTAGACAATTAATGGAAAAGAGATAAGAAATTGATTTTTTGTGAATTATCTCTTATCCTATGGCAAATATCTATTCATTATGGGAATAGGTAATTGTGGTGTGAAAAGGATAACTCTCTTGACTAGTTATTTTCCTATATAAAGAGAGTTCCTCCCAACACAATTTAAATTGAACAATGACGCCACATTCACAAAATAAAGGAAGAAAAATTAGTTTCTTGACTTTGTCATTAAGAGAAGAAAAACCTAGGGTTTTTCTTGTGCGTATTCGAGAAGGCTCTACGGCAAGGATCGACGTCCACTAGTCGTCTCTAGAGATACAATCAGGAAGACTACGGCTTCTCCCTTGGTCAGTTGCTTCTCCCTCTCCTTTTGGTAAATCGTAAACCTTCTCAAAGTTATATTAATTATTTATGTGAATCAAATAGTGGTAAAATCGCATGCAACATTATTCGTAGCTTCCGTTGTGCAAGATCGAGTGTCTCGAGCGGTGCTGTGAATCAGATCTGACGATCCAATTATGTATTAAATTAGCTGGCAAGGCGGATCGAGAACCAAGTATATATTACTCATAGGCTCACGTTTATTGGTCTATGCAAAAGTCATGCATTTTATGCACTTCTCTTTATTGGCAGGTGAACACTCATAAATTTATCTATGCTCACGGTCTCACTCTTGATAAACTACCGAATCCAAAATTCATTTGCCTTTATAAGCGTTGTTGAAACATAATTCGGGATAAAGCCAGGGTCAACTCTAGCCAAAGCAATATGCTATCGACTACACACCAAGGAAAGTGAGTTATACGTGCTTAAAATGGTGGCTCAAAACAGAATATGTACTTAATACGCCACTACTTCAGAAGTGGGCACTTTCTCTTTCTTGTACATCGTGAAACAAAGATGAAGTCAATTAACTCAAAAAGATCAAAGATATCATATTTTTTCAAAATTCTGTCGAAACGAATCAAAGTCTAGGTGGTGAACAGTGCATCAAAGGGAATCAAGAAAATCACGTAATTCATGGAATATAGTGCTAAGAAGCTACGTGACGTTCATTACCCCCCACTTAAACGAAACATTGTCCCTAAAGTGTAAGATGAAAAATGAAAAAAAAACGAAAAGGGACTTAGCTTCGCTAAGGGTGGTGCCAAAGAAGAATCGATCATCTTACAAATCATCGTGCTCATGGAAGTATCCTTGAAGAATCTGTGCTAAGTAATTCAAACAAACCAAGAAGAATAGTGGTGACAAGAAACCGTATAATAAAATTGTGGTAGTAAAAGAGAAAATAAAGAACTCCAAACAAATTAAGCCGACAAAATCATTATATTAATAAAATTATGCTACAACAACTAGATAGGAAATAAAAATAAAAATGAAAACAATAAAATGGAAAAGAACGACAATGAAAAGAAAGAAAAACTAGTTCACATCATAATAATCCTCCTAGTCATCTCTAGGCTCGAAACCGGGAGGTGGTGGTGCAATCAGAGGCAAAGCCGGCGGAAGAGGAAGCGCTGTGACATGGGGCAGTCTGAGGTGGTGGGGTTGTAGGAGGAACTCCTAGAAAGTCTATGATTCTATCCATCTTGCGATACAGACTCGCAATTTCTCTCGAGTGCTCCTCTAGAAAGGCCCTCTGAGTCTGAGGTTCTATAAGGACCGGAGTATGCTCTCTCTCTGCCCTCTGGCCGACCCATCTTTGCCCTTTTGAAACTAACTGTGAAATAATCATCGGCTTAGGATCTTCCCACTCATCACTAACCAGAACTTTGACCTCGTCCTCTAAAGCAAACATATCAATCATAGGTCCATATGGCAACTGCTCTTGCTCAGATATGGCAGCAAGCTCGTGAATGCAGCTATGCATCAGCAGACCTATGTTGATTGGAGATCCCTGCTCCAGGCAGAACATCAAATTTTCCCTCTTTGGTGTGACAGACACTGTATGCTTGGTCGGCAGAAGTCGAGCACAAACAAATCTATTGACCACCTTCATATCCCAGAATAACTCATTTTCCCAGAAGATGGTGGGGGCTCCCATAGGACTGTACTTCCGTTGCACCTCAAAGTAATCAAGCAATCATATCCATCCTCTCCGCATCTTCAACATTGCTAGAGGATGTGTACTCTTCTCGGGCCCACCGGTGGATTGCGAACCCCAAAATGTGTATTGATCCGCTCAATTGAAAAGCCACTTTAACTCCACGGACCATCACAAATATAACTCCTAGGTTAGGCGAAAGATATGCATAAAACACTCTTACCACCATAGAATCGAACCGCGTTGGTGCCTCAACCATATCTAAAATATCTTGTACTTGTAAGGCTTTCGGCAAGATCGAACCGCAAACGTCCAATTCTACTCCCAGATCTTGGGCAACCGGTCTTCTATTCCAATGCCCTCGGAACGATTCATAGATCTCAAGAGAATGGAATTGCTCAACCCCGTCTATCAAGAGGTTAGCATCTCCGTAAACAAACTGGTGACCACTTGGACGATGGGTTTTTCTGCTACACTTGGCGCCCATCCTGAATGATAACAGAAGCTGATGATGAAGTTGATACTGGAAAAAGTACCATCGGCAAACCGGCCCGAACCCACGCTTACCGGCCCGAATTTTCTATTTTTCTTTCGGGATAGTGCTCGATGAAGAACGAAGACCAACCGTAGCACTTTACTATTGCAAAGAACACTACTAATTAGCAACAGAGATGGAAGAGGTGGTGTTTTGGTTGTTGAAAAGAAGAAAATAGTTTGGTTTGGGTGGAGGTATGGTGGTGATGTGGCCAAATTTTCTAAAGGAAGAGGAATTGGAAGAATTTGTGTGATATAAGAAGAGTATAATAGATGAGAATGATGATAACGGTGGTGAAAAGGTGGTTTAAATAGGAGAAATGATGGAAGGTGGAAGGATTTGGTGGGATAGTGGGTAGAGGAGTAATTAGGGTGAAGGATTTGAGGAGGTGATTGATGGGATTGAGGTGGAGTTATGGTGGAGTGTGGGAAAGGATGAAAAGTTTGAAAAGACGGAAAAATGGACGGTTTCTGCTGACTGACAGTATCTAGTACAACGTCTGTCCTTCACGTGTCTCTAAAAAATTCTGCTTTGTAAACTGACATTCAGAAAACTGAAAATCTTAGCTCGCTAAACCGGAGGTAACCCTCGGTTTACCGGGACATCTTTTCCCGAATTTCTCTTGCACTCCTTCACTGCACACTTTAATTAATCTCACTACTCAATCCTAACCTCAAATTGACTACTCTCTCACTCCTTTTGTTGCTAATTCCGACTCAAGCCTAACCTACTTCACTAGAATCCACAACGAGTAAAAAAACCTTCCCAACAACCATCGGTTTCAAGCCTAAGGATGCGGTATGATGAAAAAAAGCTCTTCCCTTCATCTAGCTACTTTTATTCATTCATAATCTTTCTAAGGCTTCAAGGAAATAGTTCTGAGTTTAAAGTCGTCAGCTCGACTTTCCATCGGACCTTCAGTCAATCAAAATTTGGGGCCTTAACTTGCCAAACTTGCATCCTTGAGGTTCCAACCATGATGAACTTCCTTTATCGTTGATCATTACCTTTCAAGAGTGCCTTCTCACGGTTTTCCATAAGAAATTTTTGAGCTCTCTTCCTAGCACGCCTCTCTCTTTGCTCAGCGTGCTAGGTCATCATTTGCTTTGAGATTTAATCTTTATACCCAAGGACTCCACATTTTCCATTTTAAGCTCTAATCCGTCACTACGCAATATGGAAGCACTAGCTTCCGTGAGCGCCTTGTTGTTGTCATTTTTTTCGTTCTCTCAAAGCATTAATCTCATTAATTCTTGCTACGAGTTTTCAACTAAACTTATCGTTGCCTATGCCCTTCCTTTTCTATCTCCATGACTTCTACTTTGCTTGAATCATAAGTCATCTTGCAACTTTCTAGCCTATTATCTTGGGGCTCCAAGATTTTGAAAGATACTACATCATTGTTCAATCTTAAAGTGATCTCCCCATTATCAAAAATCCATGAGTTCTCTGTTTGTCGCTAAGAAAGGTCTTCCTAACAAAACTGGGGCACTTGGGTCCTCTGGTACGTCTATAACCATGAAATAAATTGGAAAAGTGAACCCTCATGCCTTTATGGTGTACTTCCTAAGCAGAACGGCAGGCATATCTCTAGTCCTATCAACAAAGGTTATAGTTCAGGTTTGATTCATAATGACTAGAAACTTAATCTTCTCGGCGCAGGGATGAGGTAGAATGTTACAACTTGAACCGGATTCGCGAAGACCTAAACCTACGTATATACCATTGATAGAGATTGGGAGTCGAAACGTTTCGTGGTCTCCTAACTTTTTCGCCGTGTCGAATCCGGGTAATCCTCGAATATGATAACATGGTGTCCGCATCCTCCTCTCGGATCATCGGAGTCATAATCGGACAATATATCAATAAGCTCGATAGGGAACGTACCTGGCCGATAAGTCTCATACTCCTTCAGGTTTTCCTCTGCATCCCGTTTAAATGCTTTAGTCACCTGCTCCACTCGCTTCTTATTAGACTTATATTGAACTCTGGCTTTTGATCCAGGGTACATAGAGATGGGTTTGATGTTCAACACAGTACGAGGCATTGTGTCTAACTCGTCTAGCCTTAATTGCTTTTTCTTGGCTGAATTTCCGAAGTGTCCGGATACTTCCCACAAAAAAGACAAAACAAAACAAAGAAAAGGTTAGCAACTCCCCGCTTCGCTTGGGATCATCCCAACTGTTGCGGACCTACTAACAAAAATCAACAGGGAATAACACATAATAACAAAGGTTGTCAGAATTCAATTTTCTGGACCTCGGTAAACCGGTGGTAACCCTTGGTAAACCGGGCCAAGAATTTCTCCTTCTTCGGCGCATTAACAAAAGTGTGTTTGACCCATAATGGCTCAAGACTCAAAATAAAATAAAATAAAATAAAAACGACTTCTTAATCAGAACTAAAACATTGATCTTTAAAATTGGACAATGTCCCCGGCAACGGCGCCAAAAATCATGATCGCGTGTAACTCACTAACGTCAATATTACTAGCAAGAATACTAGGTACAACGTAGTATAGTAATGCGAGTCAGGGTCGATCCCACAGAGACAATGCAACCTTAACCATAAAACGATTCTAATCTAATTAGGAAGCAACATAGAGGCGATCATTGACAAACAATAAACATAAAAGAAACTTGGCATTTCTCCTCCTCTTCTCACCGATCTACTAACTTTGATTAGTTAATCTTTATGTTTACCTCTCCACATAATTTCCTTAAATTAATCGTGCAAGCTATTGATTTAATTATAAGCTACGGGTGCAACTCCTAACCCTATCTACTCCGACAATGGTAATATACAATCTATACGCAAGCTACTCTCCTTAATTGGTCTGTAATAGCCCATACGCATAAAATAACTAGAATTGCCGATGTCGAGCACTAACTCATACCGTTAACCCGCCTAGACAACTGTCGACACTGATCAGCACATTCCTAGGGTCCATAAAAAATAAGTCCAAATTAACACTACACTATTCATATTTCATGTTAATTTTACAATTACAATAATCATATTGGCAAGATATAACCTATTGTTAATTAAACCTGTCGACCAACGTAGCTGCTGTGAATCTTCCAGATTAAGTTTTCTATATATTGCCTCGGTAAACCGTTATAGATCGCCAGTTTACCGGGGGCAGCTTTTCTTAATTTCGGATCTACATTGCTCAATTACGATTAATCTAAGTAACTCATAGGATCGTTAAACATGCATTAACTAGAACACATAAATACGAATGATATACCATATTGAAGACAAAAAAGAACGTTCAAAGATTCATACCTTCAACAATGGAGATCTAGCTCGATCTACTCAAGCTAGAGATGGTAGAAAAAGGGAGAAAACCAGAAATAACTCCTCAAAAGCTTGGAATAACTTTATTTCACCAAATTGTATAATGTATACAATGTAATAAGCAAAAACTTAAGAAAAACTTATACAATAATCTGTTAATGTGGCCTTATATAGATACAACGACCGAATTATGACTCTCATAAACCCTAACTGACCTAGTAGAGATGGCATAATTAATTTCGTGTCCATCAAGGCTTCCGTTTACCGGCCCTAGCCCACGGTAAACCGGGCCGACTTTTCTCTTTTTTCTTCTACAGACTCCTTCTTGCACTTCAATCACTTGGCCCAACATACTTCTTTTGGTCCAGATCCATTCTCCAATGCTCCGCATTCGGCACATCCTATAAATCACATAAAACGAGGCAAAACAAGACCGAATCTTCAGAAAATAACATAGATGTATAATTACGATCCTAGAACAAGCACATAGAATTTAACACATATAATAATTAGCCTATTTATCCTCTCTTGAGCGTAATTGTGGTAAATATAGGTATAATTAATGGTACCATTTGGGGCATTATCAAAGGCCAAGATTGCAAGGCCGGAAGCTCAGGGTTTTCCTGAAAAGATTCAAGAAGTAGCGCTTTTGGATAGAAAGAAGAAATGCATCTACATGGAAATAAATAGTCCAGGGAGAGCATTCGTAGAAAAAGAGGGAAGACGCACCTCGGTTAAGACCTCTCGAGTGGATATGTATAAACATAAGGAAATAGTAGAAATGGTCCGACCCGGTCGGATCCGGTCCAACCCGATTGGTTTTGGGACACTATTTCAACAATTAGTACTATCAAATACAAATTTATTTGCCCCGAATTACGCTCTATTAAGGAGTGACGGTTCGATTATTATTTGAAATACATAACAATTGCGTAGTGTCGCTTTCTTTGTCGTTAATTTTACATTTATATATTTTATCCCATTAATTTATATAGTGTTATGTCTCGTTTTTGTGCTTTTCGTGTGTACCATGTTATAGAGCCGAAAAAGAGTGGATTTGGATCACAGAATACATTGCGGCAACTTGGAGAACATGAAATTGAGGTTGCCGAGTTATTTACTAAATCCATTAGAGTTAGAAAAACTAAGATGGTTAGGTAGCTATAAATTGCATGTATCGATTCATTATGGAGGCATTATTCCAACTATTATTTCATTTATTAATTAAAGAGTACTTGAATCTATTTTGAGTTTGTTCGTTTGGTTTTCTTCTGCAATCCATCAACTAGTTTGAGTTGATCAAGCTAGATCCGCTATTGATAAATGTATGAAGCTTTGAACGTTCCTTTTGTGTTTTTATCATGGTAGATTAGTTAGATATACGCGATGCAAATAATCTTCATGTCTAAAAGAACCGTAAATAACCAAAATCAATAAGAACATAACGATAATATTCTAGAAGTAGGAACCACCGCCGCCGCAGCTTGTGACGGTCTATATCATAATCGCGGGACACTTTTAGGTCACCCTATGTCCGAAGATTCAATGTCGCCTATGTTGATCGACATGTTTAATTAGTAGTAGGTTAGATATGGCCAATCTCGCTTATTGTATTCATAAATTAACACGAAGGACTTACAAGGTGAAGTGTTAGTTAGGACATAGTCTAGATCAATCCCTAGGAACGTGCTGGTCAATCCATGATAGCTGCTTAGGGAGGTTCTCGGTCTTGAGCCAAAGACTTTCTAGTACATATTTCATGTGAGTTAATACATGCCACGAAGGAGGTGAACAACACATAAGCACCTACCGTCCGTCCCACGGAAGTAGCGCAATATGATAAGATTGCACCCGTAGCTAAAACTAAATTAAAATACGTTCTGATTGAGTCGAGAAATTATAGGGAAGAGTAGACATATTGATTCGTTACACCATGTTAGAAGATCGGTGAGGAGGGGAGAAACAATTTTCTGTTATTATAATCGTCTAAAGATATTTATTTGTGTTCTTAATTAGATTTGTGAATTATTATCTGTGTTGCATTGTCTCTGTGGGATCGACCTTGTCTCGCCCTTGTTATACTCTGATTTACCTAGTACTCTTGATAGTATTTCGTGAGTAGAGTGACTTACATGCGATCAAGTTTTTGGCGTCATTGCCGGCGACAATGGCAAATGTAGATAACAATTAATTAAACCGATTTGATTACTATTAGTTTTCTGTTGCTCTTTTTCGAGTCAAGAGTATGTTCCTTATAAATCCAGTAACTATTTATAAACTAAAAAGAGAAAGAAAAAAAAGCCTTAGAAATTGCTACATCCCTTGCTTCAATTGCGAGAATCATGGATGCTCGGTTCTGATCCTTCCCGTGTGTTTCTATGTTTATCCCTGTATGTTATTAGTTAGTGTTGGACAATCTTGTTCATAAACAAAATAAAATACAACTAAAACAAAATACAATAAAATCGAATTACAACTGCAAAGAAAATGGAAAAAAAGGATATATGATCCGAGCCCTGTGTTGCACAAAGTTTCCTTAAGACTAATTGGTCCCCTCACTTTCGTGTGCTGTGAGCTTCAGCGGGACGTTAATCTCCCAGGATAGAACGTATAGCAATGACAGGAAGCACAACGCCTTCAATTGCTTAAGAACCTTGTAGTTTGAACTCTCAGTTTTCATGTATAAAAGAAGTAAGAAGAAGCAGATTGCTGGTGTGAAATTCGGTTCTGTATGTTGTTCTTTATATAGGCTTTATTCTGTACAGGATGTCAAAAAATAGATGGAATTCAAAGTGGAACAGCCTCAGCTCGTATTGAATGTCATTACAAAGATGAAAGTTGAAAGTGTGCAGCCAGCCTTGGATGCCATAAGTGTTGTCACTAGAAGGTCTCCGAACTTATCGCATTCGGGGCTCCAAAATAACGGTTTAGGTTGCAAAACCAAACCTTCACTGGGAGCCTTTGAATCGAGCTGCATTCATGTCCGCAGGACGCGCTCTCGCACACAAGTTCAAGCTGAAATCCAGATGGATTTGCACCCCCCTGCGCTCGCGCGTAGAGAACGGTGTATAAAGTTGGTAAATTCTTACCACTACACTAATACAACATCATATATATGTTGGCTCTTTTCCTTCCTTCCTTCCAATGTGGGAGAAATTGGTTTCTCCAATTTTCCCTTTATTACTAACACTTTCCATTCACCACTTAGGCACAATAGGCCCAATATGACATATCATTTAAAATATCCATTTTAACCATCATTTTCCAACAATCCCCCACATGAATGGAATTGTGTTTAAAACCCTAGCAAAGGCTCTAAGAATGAAATTGAGAGTTCGGTGGTAGATCAATGCATAGGATAGGTAGGTGTGACCCTTTGAACCTTCCCTTGATTAAATATGTTTACTTTACTGGCTGACTAGTAGACGCGATGTCCTTGAACTATTCTGCCGTTGATATAAATGATGACATATCAACCACACTGCATCTACCTATCAACATAGGTTCTTGCTGTTATGTCCATTTTGGCCGTGGACATCTGCCGGTTCAGCAAGAGTTTCTAAGAATTGCGCCCTCACAATTCCCTTTGAAGCGACCCATCTTCTCTCTTACATAGGTGATTCTGTAATTCAGAATTTTCTCAAAATATTCTTCTTACACAAATCATTAAAAACTCTTTTGTGAGCTTATCCTCGTTCAATCTCACTATTTCTTCATCTTAGGAATGAGCTTGAGGGTTACCCCCACGTTGACTTTACTTCGGCAATTAGGTTTTCCCATTGAACCAAGATCTTAGGATCTCCATTCTACAAGGTTGAGTTTTCCTTCGCAAAATTTTTATTCCATGGGCTTTAGTCCCATTCCTCTTGATGATTTAGCAACTACCTCTCTATTTAACCCTTTGGTTAGTGGATCCGCAAGATTATCCCTCGACTTAACATAGTCTAAGGTAATCGTACTCGCTTGAGAGTAGTTGTCTAATGGAATTATGTCTTCGGCGTATGTGCCTAGACATACCATTATACATTATATTATGTGCTCTTCCAATCGCTAATTGGCTGTCACAGTGAATACATATTCCTGGCACTGGCTTCGGCCATTGAGGAATATCCTCTAGGAATTGATGCAACCATTCTGCCTCTTCCCCACATTCATCCAATGTCACAAAGTAATATTCCATTGTGGATATGGTTATCACGGTTTGTTTGGAAGATTTCCAAGACACGGCTCCACCGCCTAACGTGAATACAAAGCCACTTGTGGATTTTGAATCCTTTAAATCTAAAATCCAATTTGCATCAGTATATCCTTCTATAACAATTGGTTCTCTTGTATAGTGAAGGCCATACTTACGAGTATATCTTAAGTATCTCAAGAACCTCACTATAGCTTTCCAATGTTCATGACTCGGATTACTAGTATATCTACTTAGCTTGCCAACAAGATAAGCGATATCCGGTCTAGTACAACTCATTAAGTACATTAGACTTCCAATGATCCTTGCATACTCTAATTGAGATACACCCTCACCTTTATTTTTGAACAAAGGTTGAATTTGATCTATTGGAGTTCTAGCTTCATTTGAGTCAACTTTATTGAATTTTTCTAGGATTTTAACAATATAATTAGATTGACCCAAAATGAGACCATTAGAATTTCTTGTAATTCTAATTCCCAATATCATCTCTCGCTAAACCCATATCTTTCATTTCAAATCTGCGTTTAACATATCTTTGGTAGATTTGATCATCTTATCATTACTACCAACTACCAAGATGTCATCCACATAAAGACATAAGATGACATAGCCATCTTTTGTTTCTTTCATGTAAATACATTTATCACATTCATTGGTTTTGAACCATTTTCCAAGCATAACATGATCAAACTTTTGATGCCATTGCTTTGGTGTTTGTTTTAAGCCATATAATGACATAACCAATTTACACACTTTCTTATCTTGTCCTAGACAAGAAAAACCCTCAGGTTGTTCCATGTAGATTTCCTCATCTAAATCTCAATTTAAGAAAGCTGTTTTGACATCCATTTGATGCACTTCTAAATTACGCAAAGCGGCTATAGCAAGTACCATCCTAATGGAAGTTATTCTCGTCACTGGAGAATATGTGTCAAAATAATCAAGACCTTCTTTTTGACTATAACCTTTTATTACTAGTCTGGCCTTATATTTATCAATAGATCCATCAGGTTTCATTTTCCTCTTAAAGATCCATTTTGATCCTAGTGGCTTACATCCTGGAGGTAGATCAACTAACTCCCAAGTATGATTTTGGAATATAGAGTCTATTTCACTATTTATTGCTTCTTTCCACATTGGACCTTCGTAAGAAGTTGTCGCTTCTTTAAAGCTTTGAGGATCCGTCTCTATCATATAAGTGATAAAATCTTCACCAAAAGATTTTCCAAATTCCTCGACCTTTTGCTTCTTCTTGGCTCAACCTCGCTTGTCTCTTCTTCATTTACTTGTTCAGAAGGGTGATCCTGAACATGAACACGCTTTAATGAAATAGGTTCATTTGTTTTAGCCGGAAATACATTCTCAAAGAATGATGCATTTCTCGATTCCATTATCGTACTTTTATGTATTTTAGGATTATCTGACTTATACACAAGAAATCGATAAGCACTACTGTTGTGTGCATATCCAATGAATATACAATCAACAGTTTTTGATCCTATCTTTACTACTTTGGGTATAGGTACGAGCACCTTTGCAAGGCACCCCCACACTTTCAAGTATTTGTAAGAAGGTGGTTTACCTTTCCACAGTTCATATGGAGTTTTCTCTTGTTTCTTTCGGGGTATCTTATTTAAAAGATAATTGCTAGAAGGATAGCTTCCCCCCACAAGTTTTGTGATACTCCCGAACTCAACAACATTGAATTCATCATTTCTTTCAATGTTCGATTTTTCCTTTCAAAGAACTCCGTTCGATTGTGGTGACCATGGCGCGGTTATTTCATGAATAATCCCATGTTCGGCACAAAAATCACTTAGTGGTGCAAAATATTCACCACCTCTATCGCTTCGGAGTATTTTGATCTTTTTTCTATGTTGATTCTCAACTTCTTTTACGAATAGAATAAATTTATCTATCGCTTCATATTTTCCTTTTAACAAGTATACATAGCAATATTTAGTGCAGTCATCGATAAAGGTAATAAAATAATTATTTCCGCCTCTCGATTGCACAATTTTAAGATCACACACGTCGCTGTGAATTAGTTCGAGTGGTTGCGTATTTCTTTCAACATTTTGAAAGGACGCTCTTGTTAATTTTGCTTCAACACAAGTTTCACACTTATGTTCTTTATCAATTTCGAATTTGGGGATATATTTTAGACTTATTAATCTACACAGGGAATCGTAATAAACATGTCCTAGTCTACCATGCCATAAGAAAGGTGACTCAACCAAGTAAGCAGAACCAACAATATTATTATTGATATTGTTTGGCCTAACAGCCATTACATTTAGCTTGACCATGCCATTACATGCATACCCCTTACCGACATACATACCACTCTTAGTTAAAGTAAACTTTTCGGACTCTAAAACAAGACGGAAGCCATTCTTATTCAACAAAGACTCGTACACCGCATTCTTGCGCATATCCGGGACATATAGCACATTCTTCAAAGTTAGATGCTTGCCGTAAGTCATCTTCAGAATCACTTCTCCTTTTCCAGCTACAACAGAAGTAGCCGAGTTTCCCATGAACAAAGTCTCATTACCTTGAACTGACTCGAACGTATTAAACACTTCCCTGTTAGAGCATATGTGCTTTGTAGCTACTGTGTCTACCCACCATTCTCTAGGATTTGAATCCATCATGTTCACTTCTGACACAACGGCACAAAGATCACTATCTTCCATGCCTTGAATAATATTCCATGCCTTGAACAAAGATCACTATCTTCCATGCCTTGAATAATATTTCTTTCAACAATATTATTCTTTGGTAGCTTTTCAACGAAACATGCAATTATAAAAGCCTTACTAAGCTGTATATTTTCAACTTGAACGTCCTGATGAATCATCCCTAATTCTTCGATCTGTTCGATGAGTGGTCTTGAATCCACCATCTTGTATTCCAACAACCGTCGAGCTACACATTTCTTTGAATCCGTATTGGTAGCCATTTCTGAAATTTTACACAAAAGATTAAATTTCTTTTCAACAATTTATAGAACAATCTTTAATTGACCTATACTCAATTCAACAAAAGATTCGTTTAGAACTCGTTTTATTGAACCACTGTCGTTTTAAACACAAAATAGCTTGGTTTTAATGAAACAGCTCGTTTAATCAAACAAAGCTCGCATTAACTGAAACAACTCGTTTAATAATAAAAAATTTCGTTATTAAGCAGCTCATTTCAAAATGTGTCGTTTAAAATTCAGCTCGTTTTAAACAAATAAATTACTCGTTTTAAAATAAAAAATTGCTCTTTATAGTCAAATCACTCGTTTTAAAACCCACTTGATTCAACCAAACAACTCGTTTTTACAAATTTAAATACATTCGATTAAGCCGGGAAATTACGGGGAAGAGTAGACATAAAGATTCATTACACCAAGTTAGGAGATTGGTGAGGAGGGGAGAAACCATTTTCTTTTATTATAATGCTTTGAGATAATTATTTGTGTTCTAAATTAGATTAGTGAACTATTATCTATGTTGCATCATCTCCGTGGGATCGACCTTGGCTCGCCCTTGTTATACTCTGATTGACCAAGTACTCTTGTTAGTATTTCGTGAGTAGAGTGAGTTACACGCGATCAAGTTTTTGGCGTCGTTGCCGGCGACAATGGCAAATGTAGATAATAATTAATTAAACCGAATTGAGTACTGTTTGTATTATGTTGTTCTTTTTCAAGTCCAAATTATGTTTCTTATAAATCCAGAATTGTTTATAAACTAAAAAGAGAAATAAAAAAGCCTTTGAATTGCTACAGCCCTTGCCGCAATTGCGAGGATGCTTGGTTCTGATCCTTCTCGTGTGTTTCTATATTTATCCTTGTATGTTATTAGTTAGTAGGTCCGCAGACCCAACTGAATCGTAAGTTGCTAACCATATTTTTTTTATTGTCTCTCTCTTGCAGGAAATATAGAACACTTTTGTCCGAATCTCGAACGCATTTTTGGAAATCAAAGTCAAGCACGCATGATGCCTCGCTCGGTTTTGAATCTTAGACCTATCTCGATGTATCCGGGCTTCAAAGTTAGAGAGCAATACGAATAAGATAAGAAAAGAGTGAAGTTGGAGAAGGATGCGCCTATAACCAAAAGGGACATGAACGCAAGCCTAAGGGAGTATAAAGACAGAAACACACGGGAAGGATCAGAAAAGGTAAGTCTCCTATGTAGGTCATTGATATATCTTCTTCTGAATCTGATCATAAGGAAGATCCTGATTATGTTCCATCTGAGCCCAAAGATCACCCGGACTCTGATGTCATAGAAAATTTAAGAGATCCTGTCACATTTAGGCTCCCTATTTTAGTCAATGGAGTATCCTTAGGATTAGGTCTATGTGACTATGGTTCAAGTTGCAACATTATTCCAATTTCACTTTGCCAAGCGGTAGATTTTAAGGTCTCCATGGACCGTAGACGTGCGCGATTTGTCGATCACAAGGTATGATGGTAGCCGGTGTGCTAAAGGACCGTACCATTAGAATAGGAGTTTTTCACTTTCCCATTGACTTCCTAGTTCTAGAAGTCCCTCAATACCCGAGTGCAAATGTATTGTTAGGATGTCCATTCCTAGCTATGATATGGGCAATATTACACTCAAAGTGAATAACAATGCTATCACTTTTAGGAACTTAGAGTCACTACCTAATAGACCTAGAGAATTCTGCTTGAGTTCGAGCTCTAGAGATGTCAAGATCGTAGAGATAAAAGAAGTAGGAAGAAGTAGACAGTAAAGAGGTTTTGGTAGAACCGCCGAGAAGGAACTCATGACAGCTTCGGTTAGAGAAAATGATGATAAGGACCATGACCAAGTGCCACCGCGTATTGAAGGATTAGATTTAGACGATACTAATGTAACGCCCCTGCACCCCGGGCCCGGTAGCGCTAAACGAGTCATAAATGTCCGGTCAATCGCTTAGACCGCCGTCCTCGCTTGGTCTAAAAGTGGCTAACCCGAGTTGACAAGACCTTTATGTCTCACACTTATATGGGGGTGAGCATTCTCTTATTTTACCGATGTGGGACTTTACATTCTCCCCCCTTATAAGGGATCGGCGTCCTCGCCAGATCGGCCGAGATCGTTCCCGGATCGTCCCTACCGAGGTAACTAGAGGCCATCCTTACACCGTCTTCTTGTACGGTGCGCCGCATAGTTCCGTCCGATAGTCGGCTCCGATACCATTCTCGTAACGCCCTGCACCCCGGGCCCGGTAGCGCTAAATGAGTCATAAATGTCCGGTCAACCGCTAGACCGCCGTCCTCGCTTGGTCTAAAAGGGCTAACCCGAGTTGACAAGACCTTTATGTCTCACACTTATACGGGGGTGAGCATTCTCTTATTTTACCGATGTGGGACTTTACAACTAAAGTGGAGTCCTTGCACATAAAGAATATTTTCGGGAATCGAGGCAAGCTAAATGCACGGGCCAACAGGGCCAGACGTGCAAGGCAGAGAGCTCACGGACCTACTAAGCATGTTCGAGAAAGCACCATTCTCGATTGTAAAGAAGTATGTTTCTTTCATGGTCTGAAAAACAAAGAAAGAGCATTTATAGTGATAGAAGGTGAAACCTGAGAGTTTGAGTGAGTAGGAGAAGACACAATAAAATTCACGAGTTAATTAAGAGAGTGTATTAATTAACACATTAACATATGATTAATCTAAGGAAGCAAATAAAGTAGCAAAACCATAATGAGTGAAAATATATAGTACCGAAAACAGAAAGTAATAGATGAAACCGGAAAAAGAGATCCAACAGATTAAAGGAACGTAAGGATTACAAAATTTTGAAGGAAGAAACAAAATTTTGATGGAATATCCTTGACTTAATGTATCTCTACAATCTTTTTTTTAGACTTTTTTTTATCCCAAATATAATAGAAGAAACATATAGAAGAAACTGTAACTGCTGCTCATTCTAACTAGCTAGGAGACCGTTTTATGCCTAAAAGCGAGCGCCTACGCAACGCCATAACAGCTATGGCGACGAATAAAAATAAACCCTCACGAGCAATCAACTGACTTGATCAATAGGCATATTTGTGGCCTTAGGTGCTCTAGAAAAAATTAATTTCAGAGCCGAAGCGACACCCGAACTCTTGGAAGCAAATAAATCCATAAGCATAAGAGAAAGAAAAACTTCAACAAGTGCCAGTACTTGAGCAAGAAATCTGCACAAAACATGAACATGAAAATTCAAACCTTAACATGGGAGGGACATGTAACTCTCCGTGCCCGGATACTGATCCTTATCCAGAAAATAAACGTCCGGCACGTATATTATTAAATTGATTCAATATTATACATAAGTTTCTACTACGTCGTTTCGAGTTTAGAAAATGGAAACAAAAAGACTCGGCAAACACCATAAATGCTACTAAGCATGGGAAGTAACCATACTAAAGATGGAAGGTTAAGTTACAACAATGAATGCCAAAGCTTACAAGTACGATGTATTAAAAGTACAAAATTGTCTTACAAAATTTTAGAAATAAAAGTAAAGCATGAGTCTCGAAAGGTATACATCAAGGTCTAGTACAACATATGTAAAGTAAAGTAAAATGAAAATATCATCCAAAGATCATCATCCTCAAAGTCCTCATCCGCAATCGGATCAACTTGTTCGTCTTCTCACCCCACAATGCATACAAAACAACATGCAAAGGATGTAAGTACAACGTCCTTAGATAAGAGGGAGAAGCTATTGAACAATTAAGTCATACAACGAAAAGATTCATATTATAAATTAAGTTGTCTTTGTGAGACCGACTCAAACTCTAATGTTTACTTCATGCTCTTCAACATGTCGTGCCTACGTCTTTCTAGCTTAGCTTTTCTTTGTTACATCAAGCATCCAAGGACTTTACGCATGGTGCTACTCACCGTGAAGTATCTTGGTGCAACCTATCGCGGGATCACACCGATAGCCACGGGCTAACCCCGATAGTGTACACGTTCAATGAAGTCCCCCAATATTTGGGGTCTTGCAAACCTATGGAGTTATTCACTTTTACTGACCACCCACACATTGCGATATAGACTTGTGTCTACAAAGAATGACAAGATGTTTAGTCTTTTAACTACAAAACTATGTATATTTTTAGTTGTTAACTAGAAACCTAAGTATTTTAATGTACCGCTCCCTTAATCCTTCCACTCACTCTCTTAATACGATTGCACGCAACATCCTAGCACATACACATACATTGATGAATGCTAATTCATAAAAATACAAGCCAACCATTCTCTTCCGATCGTCCCGAACTTCATCTCTTATAAAGAATCCATTCGATGCAGGAACTAATCGCATCAGAAGCTAAATCATGGCTTGTTCATGTTCCATTAATGTTATTAAATCAAGAAACTGTTAGGAAATCTATGCGGAAACACAGTGGATTTTAAAATTTTATTTCCTTTTAACCAGGATCGACTTCGTTTAAGCAATAAACAAATAAGTAGTAGACGGTGGTTACCTTGGTTGATCTAAAAGATCGACGCTTTGTCCGTCTAATGAGAGTAGTTCTGCATAGAGCCGCCCAAGTGTTTGGCCTGTACCGCTAGTCCACACGAACAGCCCGCCGGAATCCCATCACGGATTTCTATTGGAAAACTCCGGTTGCTAGACCGGCCCTTTTCCCCTCTCTCCAACTCTCTATAGTGATGCTCTCTATTTTACACAAGAACCATTAGCTCTAGGAATTATGATGTACAAAAGAGCTTGACACCCACACTATATTTATAGTGTATGTGGCGCCATCTATAAGAGTGGAGGAGAAGAAAACCTTTCCCAATAAAATAAGGAAAATATAATTGATTGATTTATCTCATTCATTATAATATCTTATATTAAATAAATCTAGATATTGTCAATATCTTATATTGATTATTTCCAAGATACTGTCAATATCTAATATTGACTATATTTATCTTATTACCATAAATCAATTTACACATGTGTATATATCACATATATATTACACAAATAAATCTATATACAAATATAGTTATTACACAAGTGCACATGCATATCACATATATGCATACTACACGCATGTACACAAATATATATATATATATATATATATATATATATATATATATATATATATATATATATATATATATATATCTAATATTAATATATGGTAATATCATTAATTAAATTGCACAATCCAAGTTTATCTTATACACAATAATATATGCGCCCTCTTTAGCCATTAATTGGCCCTCCGGAATATTCTTTAATTAATATAATTAATATCTTGTATTTTATTTATTCATAATAAATAAATACCACCATATTAATCTACCACTATAACCTTTATAGTCTCGAGATAAACTTTCCTTATTTGGTTATTATCGATAACCACATTTTAATCCGGCTAGATGTTCATATGTGCGTGACCCGATAGGTTTCCGAACGTGCGTGACCCGACAGTTTATGTTGGCCGTAGACACAAAGTGCAAATTACGAAAATGCCCTTCATGCCTAACGATCACGGGATAGCGTCTAGCAACACACCGTGACCCCCAATCATTGGAAGAGTCAAATGCAATTACTACTACCTTTCATGTGAAACAGTTACCATGTAACTTACAATCCTATCACCGTAATAATATCCATACGGTCGTACGTCGAGTGTCAAACATTAACGACCGTATCTTATAACGGATATCATGCCCTCTCGAAGTAACTCATTTACTCCCACTTTGCAACGATTCATGAGAGCTAGACATTGCTTATAAGAAGGCCATTTCGGATATTCGATCCCAATCATAGGATACGCGATTCCCGGATGACCAATCATGTATACTCCGCATGCTTCAGTATCATACCCAATCACTACCGCATGATCACCCCATGGCTAAGCGGAAACCTCAATAGTGTCAAAGAATGACAATCCACACCGTGATGCCATGAAGACTCCGGTACTAAGGATAATTACACAACCGCCACATAGTGTGACACTTAACCGTGTAAGTGGGTCAGTCTAACGTACGCATTCTCTAATACACGTCCACGTACAGTCCAAGTGTCTCTACACTTCTATAGATGAGATCTATCCCTGCCCTAAAGACATAAGACATCTAATACGTGCTAGCCTCGTTCATACTATCAATGCCCCGTTTAATAGTACATCACCTAAAAACATTTAATTATCAAACTTATTAAAGTGATTAGAGATCTCATCAACCATAATCGCCTATCCTTGTTTCTCTATCACGCTTAATACTAAGGATGTTATCATCTAACAATTCATAATTGGTTTTTTAAAAAGAACATATAAATGACAAGTGAAAAGCCATTTAATATTTGTATAAACATAAAGAAATAGTAGAAATGATCCGACCCGGTCGGATCCGGTACAACCCGATTGGGTTTAGGACACTATTTCAACAATCTCCCACTTGGCCTAAAACCAATCACTCGCACACACAAGACCAAGTTGAAACACAAGAATCTCATGCAATATTCGCAACCAAATTACCCCTAGCCATAAACGGATCTCTCTCCGTGGGGACTCGGACTATCTTCATATCATGTTTTAAGTGACCAAGTCATAGGAACCGGCTCAACACATACACAAATCTCTGACGAGACCCTGGTCCTTGTTTCAAGCAATGAATCCACTTACTCTATCAGCCATATAAAAATGGTGGAAGAACCGTACAAGGTACAAGAATGAACCTCATAGACTCATGTACTACTCCCGCTGTGCCTCTAAGGCACTACTGTGTTTTGGCCTGGTTGTAGAATTTACAGTGACCCATAGCTAAGAACATTTCCATTTCACCGTATCACTTAATCAAAGTGATCGCAAACCCGCACAAGAATTCCCACTCGCCTTCATAAGACCCAGGATATACGACCGCATAACTATATTTATCCGCTTCCAAGTTTCGTTAAACTAGAAACCATCCTTAACCCGTTTAAGGATATTCTCGACATTCACCGCATTTACTTTCATACTTGCTCATGACTATTCATGGACTATGAACATCCGGCATTACCTTTATGATGGTTCCTATCGCAAGAGTGAAGAAAACCTTCATAATTATCATCATCTTTCACCTTATCTTTAGACTAACGTCCTAACAAAGATAGATCTTGAGAACACCGACTAGTAGTATCCCCGCCGCGACCTATGCTAAACTCTTTTAGAATCACATCTATATAGGTAAACTATAATCTAACAAAGAAGCTAAATCTATCACTTTAGATTCTTATTTCTAAAATAAGAATCGCTAATCCAAGTCCCTTCGTAAGGACCTTGAACTACCAAACATTAATTGATCGTGATACGGGGTGGCAATTCCTGAGAGAATAATTTAATACCTTACTCAAAAATCGTAAAACACTCCCACTATCCATCTTGCACATTAGGCATATCCTTCTTTTGACTAAATCAAACTCCTTTGATTATCAAACCAAGAAATCATCTAGAGAAACTTGTTGGAGTCCATAAATGGATCTCGTGGGCTCCTATATTATGTTATCGTCTATGAACATCGAGATGTCTGCCCAACATCTTCAACACTATCATATGGTCATGATACGAAGTTATAACAAGTATTATCTGAATAGAACTGGGCTCAGCCTTACGGGGACATTCCCTCTGTGTAAGACAGTACTAGGTTCATGACCGGTTGTCACTAATGGAATCTAATTCAAATATTATGGCTCCCGGCCATATCTCTCTAACTCCGCCTTTCAAACAATTCTTCATAAGTCATGAGATATTTATTCTTCAAGATGAACATACCAAGAACAGCCTTTTTAGGCTTGAGGTTATTCACGTACTTACGTAACTTTTGTGTGCACCGAGCAAAGTTGTTTTACACCTCATCGCTATGTGGCGTCTACTCATGTTTCTATGGTTGAATATCTCCTTGTGGTTCTCAAACTACCTTTGAGATCCAAACCTACTCCCATTGTTTCTCTTGGAAGAAACACTTCCTCTAGAGGACAAAGATGTTCGGAGACAAACATTTTGCTCCACGGACAAGCAAATAATATTCAGCCGTACTAGCTAAGACATTCCACAAAGTTGCATATGTCGTACTAGGCTCCAAGCCTTTTCGACTCGCCTACGACAAAATCAAATCATCGGTTAAGATAGATTTGACATTATACTCTTCCATATCTAATACGAAATTTATTCAACCTTTATTCTTTGGAACTTAGTTAAGTATAAGGGCACTATCCCGAAACGGTTATGGATACTTCACATGGCTTGCGTCACACATTTATCATAAAAACTGTTGTTCCCATTTTGGGAACACAATCTATTTGCATATCCCAAAGATGGTATCCTTCAAGGGAGAATCTTTTTCCTTTTCAGACGACTTCTAAAACACCCTTCGGGTATTAATTATTTCAATCCAATTGAAGATTAATTCCTAAGTTGCTCATCAATCTCATATTCATACTAGCTCGAACTTTTCGGGTTTTCCGAATTATGCACTTCACTGAGTACACTTGACTATTTCTAAAAATAGTCGTAGAGATTTAAAAACAATTATTTGTGGCATTAATTGTCATAAGCCGACAAACATCGGTATGTTTATGCTTTAGACAATTTTTTCTAGATTTTACAACCTTTTCATAAAAGGGTATTTTAGTCATCTTTAGATAGGATACGTATCACCCACAAGATTCATAATCACATGGTTCAGACATCATCTAAATGATATTTGATTATACGTTTCTCTTCCTGAGAGTCGACATCTAGAACAACTACAAATATCAAGGATAACAGCCATACAAATATTTAGTTGAGATCTCATCACATATATCAACTATATAGTGACATCAATCTAGTATGTTAGATTCAGTGACCTTTCAACTTTATCGGAATAACATTTATCTTTTACAATTGAATATGTATACTAAATCCTAACAAATAACTGAAAGTGTGTTTTTCATAAGAACAGGAACATAATATCATTTATTTAGTTCCATTATCAGTTTACTAGATCTAGAATGTGGTAAGTGTTACAACGTTTGCTTCACCATCCATATCTGTATTTAATCTTTCTAATTTAATCACACTCGCAAGATATCATATATCTAATAGTTGACTTTCACTTAGATAGATTTATCTAAACTCACTTGCGTAGAATAGAAACTTTAATAAGTTCTCTATTTAAGCACATGCCCTAACTTTCCTTTTTATCCTTCAAGCACTTGTAAATATTTCTTAGTGTAGTCTTCATAAGACTTAAGAAAGATCACAAGAGCTATGTCTTCAATTTACTTTCATAAAGAAAATCTAAAGTTTATTAAATAGTTTATTCAACCTTTTGAATCGTATCAAAACATTGACCATTTAATTAACCTTTAATCAATGATTAAAGAAAAAAGTCGATACTTAAATCTTACAATTTTGAAAACACCTTTCCAAAATTCGATGTGGTCATTCATATCCAACGTTTGAATTAATTGTCATCGTATGACTGAATAATCACATTGGATCGTATCTAATGAGCTTCCGCTTTTCTTTAATAATTAAAGACTTGGAGGACTCCATCAAATATGTAGTTTCCTTGTCTCTAACTACTATAACGAGATTGCTCGTCTCATTGCTTTATTTTAAAAGGATTAAAATTTACTTAACCATTCTTGAGAACGTTTCTCAAACATTCATAATTTGGTTTTACTAATCGAGAATAAAACATAAATATAAAGTTTTCTAAAACTACAACATAAAAATAAAGATAAAAGAGTGTCGTTGTCTATACACGCAAAATCAAATATGGTCTTTGGAATTATGATTTTGTTCCCACTAGTCAACTACTCCCAATTGACTTTCAAGAATTTTTCAAAATCCTTTAAAGTGGTCGGAATCCTATCTAGTTGACTCGATCCCCGACGTGGGCCGATCAACTCGGATCAATTTTGACGGGTAGGTACTTCTTACCAATCGCGTCTAACGTGACTCCAAAGTGGTTTGACTAGTCAACCCTTTGACAATTCACATCGTCTACGTGATAGTCAACCTTATGTCTCTAAAATCGACGGTCTTGACGTGGGCCAATCACCGCAAGATTCTTAGTCTAGTCGTAACCCAAGTATTCATGAGATCTCATAACGATCATATCTCGATAATGACGATATACCCGAGGTAGGTCAACTCCCCGACGTGGTCCGATCGCCTGATCCGAACAAGGCTCTTCACCGTCACTATAATATTGATAGACATATTATAACTCGATTTTTGTTGTGGGAGTAATTTTAAATTAATTCACTTAATTAATTTCGAATTAATTCTCTTAATTAATTTAACTATCGTCTCATCAAGTATATCTATCTATATGACATACGTCCCACACATTCATCTAAATCGTGCCTAGTTATGCATCTATCGTATCATATAAAATAAATACAAGCACAAAATATATAAATGCGTAAAGTAACCGGTATGATCATGGACCTTTCCTAGGTGCGGTTTTGAATACAACCGACGAAACCGCGGGTCACAATCTAAGGGTAGCCGCAACCGCCAATATAGATCTTTAATGCGCCATTCTCTAACGGGATCTTTATTCTTCTTTCTTTGGTCTCCATCCTCTCGCTCCATTCTTGTTACAACTAATCCGTCTAACAAAATAAATACACCCGCCGCACACGGGGGAAGCCAACGGGAATGGGATAAATGCAGAAAATAAACTAGGTCACGTTCTTCATAACGGCCTAGGACAATTTTTAAACCAACAGAAAAATTAAATCATTCACATCTATCCAATCGGTCGAGTCCATGATCAATCGGGGTCCATATAATCATATTATATCTACTATATCTAATCCATACAATAAAATCTTATGAAAAAGATAAAATTAAAATTTAACTACTTGCATCTTAATTAATCAATTAACGTTTAATCTATTAAATAATTTTATCAATTAACTAATTAACATTTAATTAATTAAATGGTTTTAATCGAAATAAAATTAACGATTAATTTTAAACGATTTTAATTTTAATTTTAATTAATTAGAACTATTCCAAAAATAAATCAAGATTAAAATTATGCCTCTTTTGTTTCTTTCATTTTGATTCGTAATCAAAAGGGATCCCTTTGGTTTCCTAAACCAAAAGGCATCTTCCTAAACCAAATTTGGTTTAGGCCTGGCCACTTTCCAAAATCAAAATTTTGGTAGTGGCCTAGGCCTAGGCCTTTTACAAATCAAATATTTGAAAAGGGCCTGTGCCTATTCCAAATCAAATATTTGGAAATGCCAAAGTTTGAAGTTCGCCACTTTCCAAAATCAAAATTTTGAAAGTTGTGCCTAGGCACTTTTCCCAAATCAAATATTTGGAAAGGGCCTAGGCCTATTCCAAACAAAGTTTGGAAATACCATTATTATTTTAATGCCATGTGGCATCCCAATGGCCCAAACTATTTCAAGCATTGGTTAGCCATATGACACAACTAAACAAAGGAGGAATTACCAATCACAACCATATTGAATCACAAAATACCCAAAACAAAATTTGGAGATCCACCAGCATTGACCGGTCAATCGACTCCCGACAGCAGGCTGCCCTGCTGCCGCCGCCGGTGGTGGTGCCACCGCCAGTCGGCCGAGCACCACACGATCTCCTTTTTTTTTTTTTCTTTTCATGTATTGTTTTGCGAATAAAAATCTTTCATCTTTTAATTACGTGATTAGAACGATAAAATTAACTACGCAAAATAACATGCTTATTCATTAAGCTTGAAGCTCTCTCTGATACCACTGTTAGAAAATCTACGCGGGAACGCAGTAGAATTTAAAATTTTATTTCCTTTTAACTAGATCGACTTCGTTTAAGCAATAAACAAATAAGTAGTAGACGGTGGTTACCTTGGTTGATCTAAAAGATCGACGCTTTGACCGTCTAAGGAGAGTAGTTCCGCATAGAGCCACCCAAGTGTTCCGCCCGTAGCGCTAGTACACACGAACAGCCCGCCGGAATCCCATCACGGATTTCTATTGGAAAACTCCGGTTGCATGACCGGCCCTTTTTCCCCACTCTCCAACTCTCTATGATGCTCTCTATTTTACACAAGAACCGTTAGCTCTTGGAATTATGATGTACAAAAGAGTTTGACACCCACACTATATTTATAGTGTATATGGCGCCATCTATAAGAGTGGAGGAGAAGATAACCTTTCCAAATAAAATAAGGAAAATATAATTGATTGATTTATCTCATTCATTATAATATCTTATATTAAATAAATCTAGGATATTGTCAATATCTTATATTGATTATTTCCAAGATATTGTCAATATCTAATATTGATTATATTTATCTTATTACCATAAATCAATTTACACATGTGTATATATCACATATATATTACACAAATAAATCTATATACAAATATAGTGATTACACAAGTGCACATGCATATCACATATATGCATACTACACGCATGTACACAAATACATATATATATGTATATATATATGTATATATATATATATATATATATATATATATATATATATATATATATATATATATATATATATATATATATTAATATCTAATATTTGTATATGGTAATACCATTAATTAAATTACATAATCCAAGTGTATCTTATACACAATAATATATGCGCCCTCTTTAGCCATTAATTGGCCCTCCGGAATATTCTTTAATTAATATAATTAATATCTTGTATTTTATTTATTCATAATAAATAAATACCACCATATTAATTTTCCACTATAACCTTTATAGTCTCGAGATAAACTTTCCTTATTTTGGTTATTATCTATAACCACATTTTAATCCGGTTAGATGTTCATATGTGCGTGACCCGATAGGCTTCCGAATATGTTGGCCGTAGACACAAAGTGCAAATTACGAAAATGCCCTTCATGCCTAACGATCACGGGATAGCGTCTAGCAACACACCGTGACCCCCAATCATCGGAAGAGTCAAATGCAATGGCTACTACCTTTCATGTGAAATAGTTACCGTGTAACTTACAATCCTATCGCCGTAATAATATCCATACGGTCGTACGTCGAGTGTGAAACATTAACGACCGTATCTTATAACTGATATCATGCCCTCTCGAAGTAACTCATTTACTCCCACTTTGCAAAGATTCACGAGAGCTAGACATTCCTTATAAGAAGGCCATTTCGGATATTCGATCCCAATCATAGGATAGGCGATTCCCGGACGACCAATCATGTATACTCCGCATGCTTCACTATCATACCCATTCACTATCGCATGATCGCCCGTGGCTGTAGGAAACCTCAATAGTGTCAAAGCATGACAATCCACACCGTGATGCCAGCGAAGACTCCGGTCCAAAGGATAATTACACAACCGCCACATAAGGTGACACTTAACCATGTAAGTGGGTCGCCTAACGTACGCATTCTCTAATACACGTCCACGTACAAGCCCAAGTGTCTCTACACTTCTATAGACGAGATCTATCCCCGCCCTAAAGATAGAAGACATCTAATACGTGCTAGCCTCGTTCATACTATCAATGCCCCGTTTAATAGTACATCACTCTCGTAGACATTTAAGTATCAAACTTATTAAAGTGATTAGAGATCTCATCCACCATAATCGCCTATCATGGTTTCTCTATCACGCTCTTTAATACTTAGGACATTATCATCTAACAATTCATAATTGGTTCTTTAAAAAGAACATATGAATGAAAAGTGAAAAGCCATTTAATATATGTATAAACATAAAGAAAAAGTAGAAATGATCCGACCCGGTCGGATACGGTCCAACCCGATTGGGTTTAGACACTATTTCAACGTAAACAACAATCAAAACTAGTCTCGGGACTCAAAACACATTCTTTCCCAAAACAATGTTCAATGTGTGCGCTATGCCTCCGATGCGCTCGCATAAACCTTCTTGAACCTTCGTGATGGTTTCTAGGCCTCCAATGTTTGCGTTAAAATGGCTCGTATCGATTTCCCTCCTTCTCGGTTCGTGTAACGTGTGTGCTTCACGCCCAATTTGCACACATTTACCCTAAAACCGCACTAAACAGCAATTTTCTACACATTTACGATTTCTAACCCTTTAAAAACATGATCAACATACTCTAAAAAATAGCATCAACATAGGTCCTAAAAATACTATAGCATATCATAACACCACAACAACACATAAACTTGATTTCTAACCGCAATTCAACACTAAAACTCAACCTAACATTATAAAACTATAATTATTCATATAGGAAGAGCCTCTTACCATTTAGAATGTAAAACTAAAAGAAAGACTCGCAAACATGATCCTTCAACTACAAACTTACGTGATCAACCCCATACTTGAATTAGACTTGATCACGTGTTCTACTACAACAATTCTACGAATTAGGAAATGTAAACCTTCAAACTTGATCAAAACCATAACTAGGCCAAAATCATATCTTTATAAAACTTTGAACTTTTTGTATCAACTCGTAGCAATTCTTCCCTCCGATTCTAAGCCTCTACTTCTTCCTGAAAACCGTTGAGAATCTTGTGAGAAAGTTGAAGAACTCTCTTAGCCTAATCTTGTTTGCTCTCAACGTTGGAAATTGAAACAATGCTAGTGGTTTCCCACTTCTCTGATAACATCCTTTTTAACGGGAACTTACCGTCCCAAATAAAACCGTAAACCTTTGCCGATCAAAAAAAAAAAAAAAAAAATCGTAAACCTTTAATTCCATTTATTTCCATAAATTTCTATTTTATATATATGTCTATATATTCGAAAATACATATATACACACACACACACACACACACACACATATGTATATATATATATATATATATATATATATATATATATATATATATATATATATATATATATATATACACTTTAATCCATTATTAATAAATCTAATATTCAACCGAAAGCTTCATCTCTAACAACTTTCATGAACCCAAACACAAACCGAATCGTCACTTGTTTCCCATGGAGATCTTCTATCAACTCGACCTTGCCGACCACCGACCCAAACCGGAACACACTACCGATTCCCCAAAATGATTAACCACAACTTGAACTACGTAAACCGCGATAACCAATCTTCTATTCAACACATTAGCCTCTATACTCACTTTACTATGATGGTGTCCAATATGTTTCCTAAACGATGAAAGGTAGGCTTAACTTCTTAGCTATCTTACTTAACACAAAAAAGTTTGACATAGCTAAGGTGTCCATTGTTAATGTATCTAAAAGTTAGTTCCTTTACTTAAATACAATTACAACATGATATCATTTCATGTCATTAGAATACTTTAAGAAAGCAAACAAACTAAAAGGTACTTGGCATGGCCGCATTCAAAGAAAACACTCTTGCCGGTTGACTTGCATTTCCCCGGTTTTTTCTATGATTTCTTCTAGAATTCCTTGAAGTGGGAAATCTTTTTCAAAGTGTCCACTATCTCCACAAAAGTAGCAACTATTTGTATCTACCCAACATTCCCTAGATCGACACTTTTTAATTACACTTCGGACAAACTAGTACACTACATGTTGACTTTTCCACAAGCGGTGCCGTAAAATGCTTTCTCATCTTGTTGCGGTTCTTCAATAGTTTCTCATTGGCTAGCGTTAAATTACCTCTTTGCTCCCTTAACGACTACAAAAGGCTTATTCTTAAACATCTCAACTTCCAATGCCTCGTTCAACAACTCCACCATCGTTTCCAAAGCATTGCTCTCAACATACGCCCTCGCTTGTATTTCCCTGGATGTAGACCATTCTGCATCAAGCCTCCACCTTCTTTTCCTTAACCCCTACGATCTCGAGGTGAAACAGTAACCAACTCATGTAACCGATTTGTGTAATGCAAAGACCGTCACGCGTAATCTTTCCCGGAGGTTCAAAAGCTTGGTCGCTTCATTTGCCCGGGACCGACCGTGGAAATTACTCTCGGTGTAGAACAACTCTTTAAACACTTTCCAATCTAAGTACTCTTGCCCCGGCTACTCACTATTGCCTCTATCCAACTCTCGTACATGCCAAGTAAAAAGGCCATCGTTACGTTGTGAAATCTCAACCTCCGAGAATGTTGACATTTTTGCACGTTTTCTCCAAACTCCTTATCCACACCCTGCTAGCCCTTGGGTCTCATGATACATTATCGAGCGATGTCTCTGGACCTGGTTCATCTTAAAATTTGTATACCAATCAACCGTTGGAAATTTGACCATGAACCGGGTGCCGTGCCTATCTGCAGGTCTAACCGCTTGAACAACTACTTCTCGGTAAACTTTTAGTGGTTAATCATGCCGGATAACCAAAAAAGTACTCGTGGTGCTCGTAAAAGTACTTAAAGTGGTAATGAGTACGGGACAAGGCTATGGCGTCGGTGACGAGCCATTTGTGGGGTACTCGACGGCAGTGGCAAGTACCCTCGGCGTCATGTGATGAGGTACGTGCAAGCGCGTAGTGTAGTCCATAAGCACGGGTAACCAAAACCTCGACGGTGATCAACTCTTCGTGGATTGTGGTACGGTAGGGTTCGAGGTGGTAGCTTGTAGTGACAGTATAGAAAGCTTTGTTGGATATGGAGTTATCACTGTGAGAAAGTCGGGCATTTTCATCGGTGGTACAGGTGGAGGTTACACATTTTCCGAGGCGAATCGACACATTAGTCACAATGACAAGTGGTATACACTGGGCTAGTATCACTTACAACACTCGACGTATGTTGGGTCCATCATCAAGTTCATTCGGGGCAAAGTGCTGTGGAAGCAGTGATCCTATTGGAAACCGAGGTGGTGGTGTCTCAATTCGACGAGAGTCCCGGTTCATTACCCTTTCTACTTGACCAACAACCGTTTCCTTCACCCGCTGATTCAAATCATTTGCCCTTACGTTGTACTCTTTTGAACTCCTCATCTCCAAAACATCTCTAGCGGGTTTCTACCATTCCGAAAGATCAAAGAAGACGAATGCTACTAAGTGTTCTAAAGAAATCTTATCTTAAGAAAAAAAAACTTACGGTTGTCAAAGGATGCTTTGCTTTGATATTAACGTAATGCCCCATTCCCGGATACCAAGTCTTTATCCGGAAAATAAACGTTCGGAACGTATATTATTAAATAAATTCAATATTATACGTAAGCCTCTACTACGTCATATCGATTTTAGCAAACGGAAGCTAAAAAGACTCAGAAAACACCATAAATGCTACTAAGAATGGGAAGTAACCACACTAAAGATGTAAGGTTAACTTACAACAATGAAATCCAAAGCTTACAAGTACGATGTCCTAAAAGTACAAACATGTTCTACAAAATTTTAGAAATAAAAGTACAACATGTGTCTCAAAAGGTATACAACAAGATCTAGTACAACATATGTAAAGTAAAGTAAAATGAAAAAATCATCAAGCATCATCATCCTCAAAGTCCTCATCCGCAACTGGATCAACATGTTCATATTCTCACCCCACAATGCATACAAAATAACATGCAAAGGAGGTATGTACAATGTACCTAGATAGGAGGGAGAAGCTATTGAACAATTAAGTCTTACAACGAAAAGGTTCATATTATTAATTATGTTGTATTTCACGATCGACTAAAACTCTAAGGTTTACTTCATGCTCATAAACATGTCATTCCTACTTGTTTCTAGCTTAGCTTATCTTTGTTACAATAGTATCCAAGGGCACTATGCATGGTGCTACTCACCGCGAAGTACTGGTGCAACCTATCGTGGATCACCGATAACCATGGGCTAGCACGATAGTGTACACGTTCGGCGAAATCCTCTCGTAGTTGGGTTCTTGCAAACCTACGAGTTATTCACTTTTACCGACCGCCCACACATTGCGATATAGACTTGTGCCTTCCCAAGAATGACATTATGTTTAGTCTTTTAAACACAAATACGTATATTGTTATTTTTTAACTAGAAAATAAACTATTTTCAAGTAACCTCCCTTAGTCCTTTCACTCCCTCTATTAGGAAAAGTAGAAACAACATCCTATCACATAAACAGATATTGATGAATGCTAGTTCATCAAAGCACAAGACAATCATTCTCTTCCGACGGTCCCGAACTTCATCTCTTATAAAGTATTCATTCATGCCGGAACTAAAAGCATCATAAGCTAAATCATGGTTTTTTCATGTTCCTTTAATGTTATTAGATCAAGAAACAACATTCAAAACTAGTCTCGGGGCCAAAAACACAATATTTTCCAAAAACTGGTTCAATACGCACGCTATGCCTCTGATGCGCACGTATAAACCTTCATGAACCATTCAGGATGGTTTCTGGACCTCCAATGTGCATGCTTTGCATGCAATGCATGCGCTAAAAAGTAACTATATCTATTTCTCTCTTTCTAGTTCAAGTGATGCGCGCGCTTCACACCCAATGCGCAAGCATTGACCCTAAAACCGCCCTAAATAGCAGTTTTCTGCACATTTATGATTTCCGACTCTTTTCAAACATGATCTACATTAAAATACTTAAAAACAGCAGTAGCAACACAGGTCCTAAACATACTATAGCATATCATAAAACAACAACAACACATAAACTTGATTTCAAACCGCAAATCAACACTAAAACTCAACCTAACATTATAAAACTATATTATTCATGTATGAAGAGGCCTCTTACATTTTAGCAAGAAAAACTCCAAGAAAGACTACGGCAAACTTGATCCTTAAACTACAAACCTATGTGATCAACTTAAAACTTGAAATAGACTTGATCAATGCTTCTACTACAACAATTCTACGGATTAGGAAATCTAAACCATCAAACTTGATCAAATCCATAATTT